>JAVKLA010000052.1:11319728-11504291 GCA_034782735.1 Sagittarius serpentarius
GGCGGGCGGGGGAGAAGACATGTTTTACAGTTCTTTTGGCAAGGAGATTCCCTGAAAGTACAAAGTTTCCATGTCCTAGGATGCCTTAAAGAGACAGGGAGGATTTCCCCTTTCACTGGAGTCACTTCCTACCAGAAGGCAGCGGATGCTTGTGCCGGTGGTACCGCGGCTGCTCCGCGCCAGCCCGGCCCGCCGCGCCCCCGCCAGCCTCCCGCCCGCGATGTTCTCCGTCCCCCGTCCCGTCCCGTCCCGTCCCTCCCCCGCGCCCCTCTCCTCTCGCAAGAAAGTTGCTTTGTCCGAAGGAAAACAAAACCAAAGATGAACTCGGCCGGCGTGTTTAACTTTTCCCAGTCCCAGCTGCTCTGCTCACTTGTGAGGAGGGGGACGCGGGGCGGGGGGGGGGGGTGTGTGGCTGCCGGGGTGGGCAGGAGGTGCTGGGCATGGGCTGGTCCCTTCTGCCTTTAGTAGGACAGGCAGGTGAGTAATTCCCTAGGTGAAATCGATTATTACTTGCTTTATTCCCCCTGGCTTTCTCATACTCCACTCCTCTGGTTCCCAGTCTTAACTTAAACCCCAGGGCTCAAAGTGCTTCCCTTTCAAGTTAGGAAAGGCAGAATTTGGGTTTACACGGATCTCATCAGCGGCAAAACACAGTCAGCGTGTTTTTAATGTGTTTAATCCAACACCTAAGACCCCACATCTGTCTTTGGTACAAGTATCTCCAATTCACACAATAGGGAACCTAGACAAGCACACACAAAGATCATTTGTAGTAAAATACTTTAATTGGATGGAAGAGGTTGGGTTGTTGCCTGCATAAAACACTTGACCCATTTTATGCATGGAAATAACATTCCACTGTGAAAAATGGAAAGAAATGCCCCAGTTTAACACCACAGAGCTTGCAGCTCAGCTCGGGAGGACTTTGTGATTTTTATTTTATTTTTAAGTTCCCCCTCCCCCCCGCCCCGCACGCACTCTTGAAGAGGAGCCAGGTTTGGCTCTGTGTGTAAACACCTGGAAGAGGTCCAAGAGGAACTCACTCAGAGTATCCTCCGCACACCACAGCCTCCCAGACCTGCAGCAAGCTTAGGGAGAGATTACGCTTCCCTCAATGAGGAAATCAAGGGTTCTGGCTGCCAAAACTCTTGGCTTTCTCATTTTCACTGTTCTGGGATGTGACAGACTCAGGAGCCCTGTTCTGCTGTTGAAGTTGCATCTGTAGGACCCCACTGAAATCAAGAGCCCTTCTGGGTGCTTGGGGGGACCAGGGACTGGGTCAAATTTGCTGACAGTGCCAGAAGTGGGTTTCTCCCCAACTTCCATCCCAGTTGCAAAGTGGGAAGCTGTGTGATTGATCTGAGGGAGAGGGCAGGACTGACTGGAAGACACCTTTTTCGGAGTCCTTGTATCTTCATCTACTTTCTGTCCCCCACCCTCTTCCTGTGTTGACTGCTCCCCTTCCACCCCTCCTTGCTGGCATATAAGTAGTCACTGTGAGTCGTATAGGAGCCACATGTGCGCCTATAGGGGAAGCCTGTTGTGTCTGTTAAAAATCTCATGTAGGACCCAAGTTGTTATCAGCTTCTATGCCTGAGCCCTGACACAACGGAGCTCTTCTGCTAATCCAGGCTACAGGAGTTTGTCTGGAGCTAACTCTCCTTACGTCACCCTCTGCTGCAGTATTCAATTTGTTTTCATAAATGGCTAATTTTACAGCGCTGTTAAGTGGGTTCGTCATCGTGCCGGGCCATGCCCTGGCTCTGATGATAGGCCATCCTTGGTGCCAGGCTCTGCCAATTTTCACGCTGGCTGGCAGTGATGTTATTGCTGCCCTGTTTGACTTCAGTGATATCTGTTCTGGCATTTGTCAGGGAAAGCTGTTGGGAAACTAGAAGTCTGACCCATTGATCTCTGTTACGCAAAAGCTCAGAAGCGTTTTTGGAGCTGGGCTGTCCTTTGCTTGTGTGGCTCCCGCGGTGCGGCTCTCCAGTGGAGGCAGCTCTCAGCTCGTGCGTACTTGCCTCCCTCCCCAAGCCGCATAGTTCTTGGACAAACACTCCTTGGATGTGCGTACCTACCACACAGCACAGTACATCCCTCTTATAAACACACACATGTGCACATGGTATTAATCATGCAAGTTTGTGCACTTTCCCCTGTAGAGACTTTGAATGCATCTCTAGTCATGAAGGAAGGAGTTAAGGTCCAGACTGTAGTCAAGTTAGGTAATACACATGCCGTGCAAAATAGGACGCTTCAAAGTACCATTGACCTTGCTTCTGTTGTAATCAAAGATATTTCAGTTCTCCTGTGGAAATGCAACTCCATCCTAAGAAACAGGATCCTCCTGAGTCCCTGTCAGTGTGTGTTGTGGTGTATGGCTCAGGAGCAGGATAGCTCATGTTTTCATAGGAATAAGATGTTGACTCTTTACTGGCTGGGAGCTGAGAGGAGTGGGATGAATGATCAGCAGCGGGAGCCGGAGTAAGAAGGCGTGCCTGCTCTGAAGAGTGAAAGTTATTTGTGTTTTGGTTTGGTTTTTTTTCCCTTCCCGGTTTCATTCTCCTCTGTCTCTCTGTTCCTCTGCCTGCCAACAGAGAGCATGATCCCAACTTACTAAACCTTCGGATGTAAGGGAGTGCCTATGTTTTCCCAACTTCAGTGCTTGATGAACATAAAACTGCAGCAGAATCCAAAGGGAAAGAAATGCCAAAATCAGCACAGTGGAACGAACTTAAAGCCACAGCTCTTGCATGTAAGAGACTGATAAACATCTGTGTCAGGGTCCAATAACCGGGCAATTATAAAGATATGTAATTGACACTGCGTAGGTTTGTTTCCTCTACAGGGTTTAAGAATATATGTTTACTTTGGGGGGTTGATTTGGTTCCCTTCTGAAGTTTTGGAGTCTGATAATTGATTTAATACACTTCAGGTAGAATCAGTGAGCTAGTCCTGTTCCCGGAGCTGATCCTTGTAGCGGATGTATTGGGAACTTGAGGACATTTTCAACAGAGAGTTTGCTTTTGAGTTGCATGGCATTAAAATAATAGGTAGATAGATAATGCAGAATTTTCTCATCACAGCCTGTTGTCTTTTAATTGCATGAATTTTCTTGGTTTGATCTGTAACAAAGTACTAGAATGAAGGGCTGTAGAATAACTCAAATGTAAAGCTTGTAGTTCTGTCGTTTAATTAGCACTGGCATGTGCCAGGTGCCAGGGTGACGGGCATGATGGGCAGAGTGGAGTAATGGCTGGACTAGTGACAGGAGCTTGAACACCTGCTGAGATGCTCCTTCAGGGTGATAAGCCTCCAATACACCATTGCTGAAGGCTACAGGTAGTTGTGTGGTTTTGGCTTCCCTGTAGATGTGTTCAAATGATTAGCCACTTCATGACTATGGATCTCGGTAAGGCTTGACTAATATGCCACTGAAAAAAATACGGCATAGCTTGTCATTTACTAAATATTTGCACTTGAATGGCACATTTCCTTCAGCCTGCAGAAGCCGGGACAAGAGTCAGAAACTGGAAAAGAAAAAGATTTTTTCCTTCCTTAAGATTTCCAATTTTAAATAGTCTCGTTCTTTTGGCCCGCTACACACTAGAGTCAGAACAGCACAGTCAGAAGAAAGTTGTGGTTTGTTGTTTTTTTTTTTTTTTGTTAAAGCACTTACATGTAGGCTGCTCTAATTAATAAAATGGTAATAAAAGAAAGAGGGAAATTTGGCTCTGTGTGTGTGAAGGATGGTAAATTTAGATTCCTAAATGGTGTATGGCTGTCTCCTGTAGGCACAGAGATTTGTCCCAGGCTGAGCTTGCCTCTCCAAGCTTCATTTCGGCCTGATTTATTTCAAGCCAGCCTGTTTCAGTTAGAAAAACTCGCGCAAGGCAGAAAGCAAGCTGAGGGGATGGTGTTTGGAGACAGAGCGGGAGCAGGGCTTTCCTCAGGGATTCGTGGAGACGTCTGGAGCAGAGCAGAACAGAGCTGCAGCGGGCAGAGCTCGGTGGTGAGGGCGAGAAGCAGCCCTTGGAGAGCCTTCGCACGCTAAGTCATCACGGAAAAACAGACCTGGTCCGTGATTCAGATGCCTGAAAGTTATCGTGTCAGGTTGAAGCTGCTCTCCGCGTCCCCACGTCGCCTGCCTATGTGGCGCCAGGGGAGCGTTGCAGGTGGCCGAAGGGATCCCGAGGCCACGGAGGCGCCGAGCAGAGGTGGAGGTGCCCGCCATCAGCCCCAGCCACACGTGGCATAGTGAGGGATGCGCTTAAATCCCAAATCCCAGAGGTCTCACTGAGCACTGCAGCGGCTGGGAGGGGTGGCACTGGCTCCCTGGGGACCCTAACCCCGACCCTCCCCCAAAGGTAGGTGCCGCTCACCTTTGTCATGAAGAATGGGACAGGTCTCTGCTTTCAGAGCAGGCCCAGGAGTTTGCTGATGCTGCTCCACGAGTTTCTTGTGTTCACTAGCCTTTGCCAAGGGCGGGAGAGATCCTTGGCCGGGTGTGGCAAACAGCAAAGAGCCGAACCGCCAGCAGGCACCTCCCTGGTCACTGGGGCCTGACCCCGGTTAAACGCAGCGGGGACATGCCAGCTGGGTGGAGCAGGGATTTTTGGTGGAGAAATGCCTTCTTTGGAGCTCAGGTCTGGCTTCGTCAGGACATAGGTGCCAAACTCCTCAGGTCTGTCACGAGAGGTTGCAACCACGAGGCCTGTCTGAGCAGCTTTAATACAAAAATACTGCAGGACCAACAGGTTTTAGATGTTCTCAAGACCATGGGATTAATAGCGCTTTCACCTTGGGTTTTCATTGCTCATGCTGGCCTGAGCCAGAAAAAAGAGCCAAAATATAGTGGCTTTTTTCAAACAGACATATTGAAAAAAACAAAAATAAACCCTTCCATGACTGGGGTCAGCTGAAGTGTTCCCGTATAATAGTTTTGCTTCCAATTTTAGCGGCTGTTTTTTCAGTTCCTCTTTTCTTTTCTTTGATAGAAATTATAGGAGCAGAAGCAGAGAAGGGACCACCTGGGTTGTCAAATTCGGTCCCCTGCAGTGTGAGGGATATAACAGCAGATAATTAGTCCAAACATTCACAGAATATCCACTTTGTAGGTTATGATATAGCACAGGCCACAGAAAATTTCCCAGTGCTCTACTATAAACCAAAGGTCTTTAGCTAAGACCAATAGTCACCACTATAATGTAAGACAGGAAAAGAGAAGGACAGATTGACAACATCTTAAGTACCTAAAATCCAAAGGATTGGTTTAGAAAAGTGTTAAGTATGAGAAAGAAAAACATTTGCTGGTAAAAGATATCAGCTTTCTTATTTTCAGAAAGTTAAAAAAGAATCAGGTGTTTTGACATTTATGAAACTTGTATTGAAATTTTAAGTTAGAATATTTGCCAAAACTGATCCTTTCCCACAGATAGTCTGTTTTGATTAATTTCCCTTTTTCCTGAGAAAAATATTTTATCAAACATTTCCCACCCTTCTCTGGTCTTAGTCTGTGTGGCAGTTCCTACATCGCACCATAGTGAAAATGAACGCGTTCACTTTGTTACATTTTTGCTTCCTCAACTCTTGTGTTCCAGATTATTCTGAAAATGCATCAGAAGTGTCGTTTGCTCAAAACCGTCTACACTTTTCTGTCAACTATATCAGCTAGTGTATACCACCTTTTTCTTCATTTAACCTCCTCTCTCAATACTACCAAATTTTTAATCTAAAACTGTCTTTACCTGATCAGTATATATTACTCTTTGTATTTCAAATATGCAAAATAAATTGGACTTTTCTATTTCCTAGGATCTGGGCACAGAACGATTGACTGTGCTGTCCATTTTGTTTGTTTATTTTCCAAGAAATGAGACTTCTGAAAAGGAAGGTGTACCTTTCTTCTGACCTTATACTTACATTGCTCTGTGGGCATTTCCCTACCTTGGGGTAGCTGACATCTGGATATAATTCTTAGTTTTATTTCAGCTTTCTGTGGAGAAGAAATGCTTGATTGTTCCTCTGCTAATTTCTGCTTGTCCCTACATATCTCATCATTTTCTCTGGTGTGAGCATGCATGCACATACACACACAATTTCCAAAGCTCCTTTGATTTTTTTTTCCCAGATCAATAGAACATTTAAACTCCAATGATGAAGGAAGAGCAGCTTGTTTATTTCCCCACATATTCTGACACAAGTGGCAGATCTTGTAAACTGCTTTGATTTGATGTTAGTGCCTGTTACAAAGTTTACTCTCCCCAAAGCCATCCATGCAAAGTACTCTTACTCTGAACACGAGCAGAGCCAAACTCAAAAAGGTAAGTTAAAAAGAGAACAGGAGTGCATATCTTATCCCAGAATTTTGCTTTTTGCTATCCTGGTTCCTAGTGATCAGAACAGTTTGCTTAGCTGACGACTGTTCAACATCCATAAGGTTGCCAGCACCAACTAAAGGTGCAGTATGTCAGATTATCTGTTGGTGAGAATGGGGCTGGATTCATGATGTTAGGTTTACGCAGGCAGCATGGATTTGATCATAAACCTGTTCAAGATCGTGGAAAAAATACCATTGACCTTGGCTGACTCTGGCTTAGGCTCTGATTTCAGTCTTCTGCATCCCTCCTCTACAGCCTGGACCCTTCCATGGTCCTTGTTTTAACATCCTTGATTTTGATGTCCTTTCTTGCTTTGGATACAAAAGAAGAAAAATTGCGAAGCCCTAACACCACAGAAATTGGCCAGGGGAAGGGGACATGTTTATTTTAGTTGTTTTTGCTATACTCCAAATCCTACTTTGGCCTCTGTCTCTTTCAACATTTTTTTTTTTTTAAGATTTTTTTTTTGTGGGGGGGTGGTGGTGGTGTTTGTTTTTTGCAGTGTTAAAAAGAGCACTTATTCAAAACACGCTGTCCAGTTTTCTGTTTTGCTGGGTGACGTAAGTGTGTAACTTTCCTGTCCAATCTCTCCACCCTCTCTTATCACCATCACAGTCTCGGTTCTTTCTCTACTATCTGGTGTCCTTGATTCCCCCGTCTTTCCCTTCTTCCTGCTCTGCACCGTTGCTGGTTTCCTCCTCCCTAGCAAGCGCGTGCCAAGGGTAACCCTGCGCTCTCTGTACTTCTCATCTTCTTTTGCCGCAGGAGGGTGGTATCCCCTCCTTGCAGACCAAAGGTGGCCGCCAGGTTGGTGGCTTCAGCCAGCTCGTGTTGGAAGTGCTGTGGGAACAGAGGGTAAGCAGGCTGTGGGTTTGTGTGCTTAGTCAGGCATATGCGCATGCATATTTTCCAGGAATTATTGATACTGTTCTGTTTAATATCCATCTTAGCGGTACACAAACAAGGAGCGAGCGGTTGTTCTCACAAAGAGGGAGGGAGGGTGAAGTGAAACTGAGAAGCGTCTGGAATTGGCCTGGTGAAGCAGCATCTGAGAGATATGATACCAGCTCATGAAAACAAAAGAATTGCTGTGTTAGAGAAGAAAACCACTCTGTTCTTTGCTGATCAGCTGCTGGGGTCTGGTAGGCTTTCCTTGAGTCTTCCTTTTGGGTGATGCTTGGGCTCTTTTCTCTCTTCTCTTTCCTCTCCTCTGCTGTGTTTTTCCTCCTTTTCCTTATCTAATTTATTGTCTCTTTATTTCCTTTAAATCACTTTCCCATACAGATTTCTCTCCTCTGACCCATCTTCCCCTCCCTCATCCGGTTCCTGGGAGTCTTCCGTCATCATGGAATTGGGAGAAGACAGCCCTGTTCCCCACACCAAGCATCAGCTGCAGGCTCCTTTCTTCCTTCGTTTTCTTCCTTGTCTAAGTCTCTGCTGTTAGTGTTGGAAACATATTCACAAAGATCATCCATTGGATTGAGGAAAGAGATCTTATCACCATTATTTTGTTTGTTTTATTTAAGACAGGGAAAGAAATGGAAAGGAAAGGCCTTCAGTGTTGCCAGTGTTACTTAGTTCTGAATGTACGGGTTTTTTTCTCCTGTACTAATGTATGCTAGTATCATTATTTTCCTTTACCATTGCAGTAAGATTGCGGTTTTGTAGTTCTGATAACTGCCTCAAAACATCCTGCTGATGGTGGTGATAAATTTCTCAGGCATGAGAGGACATTGCCCTTAAAATCAGGGAAACTGAGGAACAGAGGGATGCACTGATTTGTCCAAGATGTGTTGGTGACAGAGCTAGAAACAAAGCCCAGCAGGCTTGGCCTTTTGTTAATTTTTTTTTTTTTTTTAGGGGCAATGACGGTTATTCCTTGGCCTGGGTTGTTCTCCATGTGAAGCCAACACACCCTAATTCCTGTAGGATGTTTCCTTGTAGCTGCTGATGGTTCTTTGCTGGGTAATTGCTGTGCTGAGCTAATGGTGGTGATGAAGTCTTTTACCTGGTTTCGTGCTGTTGAAAGTACTGGCAACATGGGGGATGGGTGAAGAAGTCAGTTGGCATTTGTGACATGAGCCCTTTGGAGACAGCAGAAAATCAGATGGTCTGGAATTAATA
Organism: Sagittarius serpentarius; assembly: GCA_034782735.1. Classification (NCBI taxonomy): domain Eukaryota; kingdom Metazoa; phylum Chordata; class Aves; order Accipitriformes; family Sagittariidae; genus Sagittarius; species Sagittarius serpentarius. Next base: position 11,328,236 of record JAVKLA010000052.1, read on the forward strand.
TCTCTGAACCAGACATGCTGGTGATGTTTGAATCAGCATGAATTACTGTATTTCTCAAATGGAACAGCATATGCAGCCCATAATGGGAGAGAAAAGCAAATATCACCGAAGCCCCTTAGTTCACAGTACTCTTATTTAAATTGGAATACTTTGATATTTTTGATACATCTGCACATTGATTAATATATTGACTTGCTGAAAAAGCTTGTAAAATATGTGAGTTGTAACTGCTTATCTTCCTAGGAAATGCTGAAGATCTGTCTCTGGATATCTCAGGTTATTAATTAAGGGCAAAAGCAATTCATTTACCCCGTGGTTAAATATGGACCAAGTGAGAGATTGTAGAAGGGGCTTTGCACACAGCATGTTAATGCCCCAGACTGTTTTGGGGAGGGTTCATCATCTAGTGCGTGCCCTTGTGGCTAATGACCAGTGTTTCTGTCAGGAGCATCAAGTGGGAGGCTGTACATCATGCAATCCACGTGATTTTGTTCTGAATTCAGCAGCATCTGTGCTTGTAAAGTCTGAGGTGCTAAGGTTGAAATCTGGAGCTTGCATTACTACTGTCTTACATTGCATCTGTCTTGTGGATAAACAGAGCAGCCTCTCTGAGGTCAAAACAGCACCTTTCACCAGTGATAATTTAATGGGAATTATTTTCAGCGTAAACTAGACAAGAATTGGAGCCTCCTGTGCTGTAGCTCATGAATGGAGATGTTCAGGGAGAAAAGGAGTACTGGGAGAAAAAGCAAATGTTAACTAAATGCATTATGCACACGATTTTGAAACGTACTTGGCAGAGGGAAGGATAAGCAGTACAAGCCAGATTCTGCTGTTGAACACACCAATGTAAACCTAGAGTAACTCCTTTGGAGAGGAAATCGGGGGGCTGCTCCAGACTGATGAACGTGTAGAATTTGGGGCAGAGACAAGAGCGCATGCAATGGGGAAAATGAACAAGCTGAGAAGTAGATGTCATGGAGAGCAACCTCCAACCACCATCACCACTTTCAATGGTTTGATTTGGGTGTGTAATGGTTACGGTGATGCAGTGGGAAACATTTGTACAATGTGGGGTTGTTTTTACTTTTTGGAGAATTTTCTGCATATACCTATCGTAATCCCTCTAGACTGTGAAATTAGGCCATATGCCAGTTTTACAGTGAGCCCTTTGTGTTTCTGGCAACAAACACTTCTGAACTCTACTCTCCAGTCTTGTGGCCCTAAACTCCTTCACCTCCTCCCATACTGTTCCATCTCCAGCAATGATAGCCCTTCCTCTGTTTATAAACAAACACCCTCAGAGGAAGTTCACAGGAAGAAAAGTTAGTTAATGAAAATCAACCATGCACTCAGGTCCAGGCTGTGGGTTGAAGCCAGCAGAGTTGCTGGATGTTTCCTACTCTGCATCTGCTTGTAGGAGTTTCTTTGATGAGATGTTTGCCTGTCTAACTATGGGTCTTTCTTCTTTTCCCCTTCGTCACGGAAAATACGAAAAAAGAGGGAGTAAAATTATAGTCTCAATTTGCTTTAAAATCAGCATAGACAGTATTCGGGAGCCCTGAGCAGGGAGGCTAGCTTCAATGGACTTGTAGAATTTCTTCTTGATAAATCCACTGATTTTGTCTTTTTTTTTTTTTTTTAAAAAACCCACTGAAATCTAGATTCTAGTTTCCTGGCAAAACTGTTGCTCTTGAGTTGCGCAAAGGCTGTAAAAGGACTAAAATAGCCCAACGGATAATTGTCCTACTACAGTCTGAGCACGAGGCTGATACATCTGGTGTTGCACATCGCTCTCACAGAACCACCAGCTTAAGGACGTAGGAGTGAGCAGGACCCAAGGAAGTAGGGTGTAGTCACCATGAGCTCCAGAGCAATGGACAGATAGGCATGGTGCTGTCGGCTGGAAAACACAAAATGCTTTAACTTGCTCCAGAGGTCCCCCAAACCCCTTACAGCACAGGGGGAACCCCCAAAAAAGTTCATTTTCTTGTGACTGCTCCTGGGTTGTTCTTTTAGTTCTGCACCTTGGTGGTCTCAGATAGGAGGTGAGGGAATTATGTGTTTGTTTCCTTCCTGGAGACACTGGGATCCTCTAAAAAGCCTTTCTGGCTACTCAAAATGCATGGGAAAATCATCAGATAAAGAAAAGCTCTGGGAGTGAGGGAGGCAGCACTGGTCAGGGCTGTGGTTCCTCACTTGTGTGGAGTTGTGGTATCAATGCAGTGCTTATGTCATCATCCCAGGCTCCCCCTCTTCCATAAGGAGTGTCTTTGGAAATTGGGAATAAGGGAGTTTTTACAGGTCTAACAGATATGAAAGTTGTCCCACTTTTAGTTCCAAGAGCCTTCAAGTTTTCAGATGTATTACAAAGGGTCTGCAGTGCTGGCAGAATCTCCATACCTTAAGATGCGATGGTTTAAAATAGTCTTATCTGTTGCTTTTTGTTGGAAGAGCTGTTTCTCTTACTGTACGAATATTTTCTGTCATGTAATTAATAGCCTTATCTGTAAGACTATTCCAGTGTGGTTTCTTCACCTCCCACCCCGATGGGGGGAAGACAATCAGAAATGAGCATTTTGGATTGCATCATGGACAAAATTTATCAGTTGTTGCACAATCCCTATGCCTGTGAACAGATTAAATAAAGAAGGGGGGGCAGGGTGATGGTGGAAATGGGCCTGATTTATACCGGTGAGCTTCCTCTAAGAGTTCCAGGATAAGCATCAACAGTTTCTCCTAGGGGGGAAGTTGAGCGATTCATTGTTGCCCTTTGAAGAGCTCTGAATTAATGAAGAGTAGAGTATCTTCTTCTGTTTGCACTGGGAAAGACTGGAATTCCCCAAAGTCCTCTTGCTAGAGATGGTTTAATCAAACACACTGTTTACATTCTGTGTCTCACCAGAGGCAATGCTTAAACAGGGGTGGTCTTCAGCTATACGCTGTAATACTAGGGGTTTATTTTGTTTTATTTTAAACATCAGCATACCACCAGTTTTACTGGGAAATGGCTGTATCCAAACACCTGCAGGCTCCATGAAACAGCCCAGAGAGGGAGGCAACAGCAGCTGCATCTCACAGAAGCAAAATGATACTGTGAGGGGTCTGTGTTTCTTCTCCAAAGGTTTCTGCAGGGTTGGGATTTGGCAGCAAAGGTGGGCCGGGAGCACTTGCACTCATGGAGGAAGTCACCGTGCAGCGGTAGGAGGCTGAGCACTGGACCAAACTCTTCCCTCTGCCTCAAGCGCTGATGGCAGAAGCGGAGAAGCAAGGGCCTTTCTGCCCCAACCATGTGTTTTGTCTCACACTGTGAAGGCCAAACTGTTCTGATGAACAGTTTCTGTGCTCTGACACTTAAGAAGGCAATAAATGAAATGGGAGCTGTGTATTTCATGAGAGGGAAGAAGGAAACGAGATGAGGATAGCTCTTCCTACCATCACTCATCACTCCCCCCCTCCCAGGATGAACGTTTCTTGCACTTATATCAAGAAACCAACACTTTATTGCACATCTGCATGTCTGAAATTGGCCATAAACCTTGAGTCAGGATCTAAACTTGTGTTCAGATACATTTATTTTTTTTAAAAAAATACTTTGGTGTCTTCTGGAAGTGATGTATTTCCGCTCCCCATGCACAGGATCTTCTGTGCATCATTGAGGAGGATACACGTAAGTAGGCAATGTGGCCAACATTCTTCGAACCCAAGCAATCCAACCAGCTGTTCAGCAGGGATGTTATTTATTGAGAACAGTCAATGTGTTCAACACATGGTGTCCTTTGCACTGATAAATTCACAGCCTGGCTTTTATGGGGTTTCTCTGACACTTGTCAAACACTGGTGACAGCGCAAGCTTGACAAGGCACACGTTTTTATGTGAAAATTACTACAGAAGGGCATTGCAACAAGACGTTCTGTAAGGAAAGGAGAGACAGAGACTAGTTGGCAGGGAAGAAAACGGAGGTAGTTGCAAAGGCTAGAGGTTTCTTTTTGGCTGGTGGTTTTGGGAAGAGAAGAGAGATTTCCTTCAGCGATAAATTAGATGCTTTGGGAGAAAGAAAGGGTGTTTGTTTCAGCAGTGGTGAAACTGCTGTGTGTGAGAGAGAAACAGGCTCCCTCTTCTAATTCAAGCTGCTTATTTTGTGTCATAGTGGTTGGAGGTGCACAGGTTGCTCTGGGGTTTTAGTTGCTGCTTTGCAATTTCTCTGAGGTGCCTTCAGCTCTGTCCTTTCCAGCTGTGAAGGTGGGATAATGGTTCTCAGCAGCCCTCGGAGAGATGCTGTTTGTAAGGATGAGGTAATATCATCAGTGCGGCGCTTTGATCATGTGTGATGCTGTAAAAGGCAAATGCCACTCCATTGTACCAAAAAGAAGAAATGCTCAGCCGAGAAGTCCTGTTGGCCAGGGTCGTGCTAGGTCCCTGCAGCACTGTGCTGCTATAAAGAGAAGCCTGAGGTTGTGGAATGCCAGAGAGGCAAAAAGACAGAAGCATATCTTGCCAATCTCCTACCTATCTCTTTGTCCCATCTTTTTTCTCTTGACTTGTGTAAGCTCGTGTTCATGAGCATTACAGGTATTCATTTCCCCTACTGAAAAACAGAGCTGTTGCCTGAACAGTGTGACTCTGGCCACATTCCCTCCTATTCAGCACAATGCAATCTTGGCTCTTTACTAGTTAATATTTTCTGTCAGCAACCTGCAAGAAAACATAAAATCAGTGCTGATAAAATTTGCAGATGTTGCAGAGTTCAGGGAGTGGTAAACAATGACCAAAACAGGACTCTCATTTGGGTGTTTTCAAAAATTGAGAACATGCAAACAGTATGCATTAGAATAAAGCCAAATGTGAAGTCATACATATAGAAAGACGGGCAGCGGATCATACATAAAGGATGGATGGTGGGGGAAGGGTCTTTCACCTGGAAGCTAAATGTGCAGGGGTAACTGCCTGTTGGAATAGATAAAGCATGTAAATGTGAGCTGCCAATGCGATGCTGTGGCCAAAGGTTTAGAGTCATCGTTGGCTATGTAAACAAGGAAGCATTGAACAGGATTGGGGAGGTTGTGTTATCCTTGTATTGACACTAGAGTAGCTGCTGCTGAAGTACTTTGTCCAGTTCTCGTGCCCACAGTTTAAGAAGGATGTTGTGTGAAAGAGGATTTAGAGAAAAAAATAAACAATGACAATAATTATATGATTTGTAACAAGTCTTAAAGTATTTGACTCAACATGATTAGGAGGTAACTTGATCATCATGATCTTTAAGTATATGAGGAATATTAATCTGATAATTCAAGATTTGAAATCCAGTAATAGATGGTATGAGTAAATCTAATGGATGCATATGGAGACTAAGCAATTTCAGAACAGAGAGAAAATGCAGTATTTTAGCCCTGAGAGTATTCAGTCATTGAAAAACCTTTCTGAGTAAAATGGTGGAATATCTGTCACCATAACTTTCAAATTAAAATACAGGTTTTTTTTCCAAATTACAAGTTCTTTAAGGAGGAGTTAATTCAGTCCTCACGCATATTGTGTCTGAGTTCTTCTAACGTTGGATTATTCTGGGGTTTTCAGCTATTCCTGTAAAAATAATTGAAGACAACAGTAAAGCACAGGTAGCGCTAGGATGCTAATGTAAAATCCTTTAATTTTTCAGTATTTCTATGGATTCTCCTTGACACTGGTAGGATATTTCTAATCACCGTAATATTTCTAGCTTTTAGTAGGGTCTCCTGGGCGTCACTATAGTTGAATTGTCAGGCTCAGTTTCATATGCTGTTAATCGTGTTTAGATTTTGTCACCTTTAACCAAAATGGTATGCTGAGCAATGAGTTGACTTTTTGCCTTCAAACAGTGTGCTAGTCTGAAGACAAGCTGAAAACCAAGACTGAAGTCTTTTCGTATTGAAGGTAGTAAGAGTTTTACTGTTGACTTCAGTGAAGCCAAGAATTTACCTCCAGAAACTTTACGAACTTCAGGGAGCAAAATCAAGGTTTCACTCTAGAAGCCAGAGCACTGACAATGTCAGGACTGTGAAGCTAACACAGCAGACATCCGTTAAAAATAAAGTAGTAGATGAGAAAGCAGAGTAAGCTTCAGGTGACTTTTGCTTGTCATCTCCTTGCTGGGTGGTCTGTCTCACAGTCTCGGGGCAGAACAGCAGTCCAGAAGGGTATGTAGGCTGTATGCTGAAATGACCTGTTCCTGTGACTTTGTTTGCAAACAGAAAATATAGACCAAAGACCTATCAAAAGTAATTAGTGTTCTGAGGCAGGATTTTGTTTCATTTGAGCCATCCCCAGCTGGAGATTGTTCCTCAAAATTCAAATTTAAGCCAAGTGCTCAAAAAGCCCCAGTCTGCTCCCTCAAACCCACGTGCACATGGATGTATAGGCCTATGCACAGAGAAGGTAGTACACGTACATGCTGTTTTGTTAGTCTTCATTTCTTTGGTTCGAAATTTAACCAGAAGTGGAAGGGCTGAAATAACATAAGAAAGGTTGGGTATACGATATTTCCTGCTGCTCAGCTAAACACAAGATTTGCCAAAAATCTTCCAAGGTAGCTTGTTTCTTTTACATTTTTCTCCCAGCTCTGCAGACTTGAGAAGGTCGATTACTTTTGAGAAGCATTTGACTTTGGCAACGCTTATGGAAAGTGAAGTAGAATTATGACCTTTTGGACGTTTGCCCATCGCTGTCCCATCTTGTTCTTTAAGAACTAAAGGCTGAATTTTCAGCTACAGCCTTTGGTTTAATAGGTGTGAATTTGTTTCTATACACTTCTAAGACGTTGTGAATATCTGTGTGAGACTTTGCTTTTAGATGTCTCTTTATTTGTGCTCACAGATCAAGTGATCACTGATATTTGTAAAGCAGAAATACAGGCTCAGGTATTTCCAGGAGGAAAATCATACCAAAACAAATGAAATTGAATTCAAACTGAGCAGAAAAATAGAGCTCTAAAATTATATACTTAGGTTAGTATGTGGTGACTACAGCCTATCTGGAATGCATACTATGATAGTTATATCATGTTAGAGAGGCAGGTTTTTTCAGCAGGATCTTTCCTAGAAAGCAGAAATGTCTCTGTGGTTTGTGTATGGGTTTGGAACTTGTATGCAAGTATGGAGCGGGGAATTTGAGGCATGAAATAGTCACGATTAGAGAAGGCCCGGATCCCTTTCAAAAGCAACAGCAGAAAACAGGCACAATCGGCTCCGTTCTGCCTGCTGTTATCGCATGCTGTTCGGTGTATTGCATCGGAGACATTTCTTTCAAGACTGGTAAATTCCTCAGTTGTTTCTATTAGTATAGGAAAGATGCAGTCATATGGGAAAGCCAGATGCAATAAGGTGTTTGAGTCTGGATAAGATCTAAGATATTTTTACAATAAGATATTTAATTCTCACAGAGGCAAAGACCTTGCATGGTATAAATCAGTGTAAATGCACTGGAACTACTCAGTTTTGCACTCACAAAGTATCTGCTCAAGAATGTTCTCAAAATCCAATTAAATAACTCGAACTGTTTCATGTGGAAATGCCCCTCGATTACAAAACAAGCCTAAGCTATCAAGATGTGATTTTTACAGTCTCCTTGCAGGGTGCCCTAGTTTGCATTCATGGAATTTTTTGTTTTTGTTTTGTTTTTGTAATTATGTGGATGTTGGCCATCTGTCTGATCCTGGAAGGTTGTAAGGTTGTCCCTGCTCCCCAGGTCCTCTTCCCACTCCCTCATTGATCATAATGTTTGATTTAGGTGCCACTAGATTTCCTTCTTTGTTCTCTAGCCCTAACCTCCTCCCCCCCCACACACACATGTATTGTGCAATGGTGTAAAAGCTCTCCTCTCTGCAGCTGGGAGTAGTAACTGCTCAGCTGGTTCCAGTGCTGCCCTAAAGCTGCTGTAAAGGTCAGAGACAAGGGAATTCTAAAAGGCAAAACAAGCTGTGTTGTTGTCCCCGCTTCGATCCTGATTGTGTATTTTGATCAGCACCACAAGCATTCTAATGCGTTAGACCTCCACTTCTCACTGCTCTGCGTTTCTGGCCATCAAGGGGGTTCCGTAGGGCAGCATGTCGGCCGTTTTTCCAGCACGACTATGGGCTTGGCCGCTGCTGCAGCTGATTGACTTGCAGTGCTTGTCAGGCACAAAGCACATTTTGAAAGGAAATGCCATATTGAACTCCCAGTGAGCTGATGGGTATTGTGCACGGTCATCTGATGGCACAGATGTGGCCCTAATAATCCTTCCAGGAGAACGTTTCCTCCTGGGATGCTCTGGCCATCTGATCTGCACTGAGGTATGCTGACCTATCTTGACCCGGTTTATGATCAGTTCTCTCTGCTGTTTTCTAAAAGGAGCCCAGAAATACCACTTTATCATTTAGATTGCCTGGAAGTTACGGTACTTAGGTGTCTTTTCCTTCCATAGAAGATAGTCTCTGTGTTTGCTCTCAAGCATTAGCTCTTACAAAAGGGAGTAAAGCCACTCCGTGTTAGCATGCGCAAGAGTAGATTTCTCTGTAGAACTTTGATAGCTAATCAGTGTTTGGATAGTAGTGCAGGGAGGAGGAAGAGACATGGAAGCAGAGGTAATGTTATGTTCCACCAAGCGTGTTGCTGGGTACATTTGTCTGTGTGTGTAGAGTGACCCTTCTGCTGGTGTGCCATTGTATTTATGTCCTTTTCTGCAGGTTTGTGTGTGCTTCCAGTTTTGTGTGTGTTGTGCACGCGTCTGTGAAAGATGGACAATTTTCATGCATGCCTCTTGATACGTATCTCTGTGTTTTGCAACATCTGCTTTTAAAGTGAGGATGGTGTTAATGCTGGGATTTTCTGAAGGTGAATACACTGCCTCAGCCACGATAGGATGGTTAATTCGTAACCTGGTTCTGCTGATCAGTGAGCATAGATAAGCTTGGAAGTTGAGAGGTGTGTTAAGGTCCCTTTGAGCCAAACCAACAAACTTACTGAGGGCTTTCCGGTCCCTATATTTGAAGGATATCTGGGTTTTCATAAAGACCGAACTCTGCTTTATTATCAGTGGGCCGTACTAGAGCGTCTGAAACTGGCAGCCACCAACCTGAATTGTCCGAATCAAGCCTGATGCAAAGCCTCCCATATTTATGACATATGCTAGTGATTCTCTGAAGGAACATGCTGATGGCTACAGAGTTCATGACTTTAAGTTTAGTAGTATCCAAACGAAGCCTGCCTGTCCTATGTTAATACTGTTCCTATGTCTGCACGTGTTGTGATCATCTCTAATAACATGGACATATACTGGTTTTCCAGGCTTCAACCAAAAATACGCAGTTGTTTCTGAGAACAAGGCAGGAGAAATAAATTGTTTTGAAGATACCAGAAAATCCTTACCCTTGTTCTCCGGAATGTTCCCGTGGTCCCAGACATTATAGCAGGGACTGAAGTTTGACCCTTGCAAAAGATGTGCTTTTTCCTATCCATCTGAAAGCCCACCTAAACCTAGTTATTAGATCATAAACAGCCACAGTTTGTTAACCAAGTACCAGTCTCCACTGGTTCTGCAGCTTTATTGTGAAACGCTTAGGGAGATCTAGATAAGAAGCCAACCTTCCCACTAATACTTGTTTACGCTGATACTGTATACAAAGGAGCCCTTGCAAAAGCAATACCCAGTCCAAGGATGACCCTGTTATAATACTGCAGGGACTGAAGCTCGCTCCTCTGTGCCGTCTGGTTATGCAGTGTTGTGTGTTCACTTACACCTCAAAATCCTCACAATCTAATAATTTCTCACTAACCCCAGCCTACCAGATCTATTTGCAGTAAGCTCTTATATACCGTTAGCGGGTATATTCTCACAATAGGCTCAGTGAAGTCTCACTAATATGATTGTCCATGCCAGTGGCTGCTCTGTTGCAGCCTACATGATTTTGTTATCAGAAGGGAGGGATTTATGTAATGTTCATAACTAACCAGCCACTACAAATTCATGTTTTCCTGTTTTAGCCATTCTCACCTCCCAATTTTCAGGCTTCAAGGTATCTCGTTGAGCATATGAGTGACTGAAAATTTGAGAAAGAGTACAGAATAAGTGCTTAATTTAATGCTAAATGGCAATGATATAAAGATTTTGATATTGCAAAGAGCCTTGGGCCATATTCTCAATGTTAAATAGGCATAGCTGTATTAGACTTTATATTTCTACATGATGATCTCGTCCTTCATGTCAAAACAAAAAGAATGCTGTCCTGTCTCAGGTCTGAATCCTATTGCATAGCTCGTAAATGATAATATCTGATGTGAATTCAGCTAGATTGATAGCAGCAGCAAACATCCCCTTTTTTCCTTGCCTAAGTAGTATGTTGCCACCTGAGCAAGTCTCAGGTGGTTTGCTTGAACCACTCCTCATCTCAGGGTGCGACCTTAGGAGGCCTCTTAGCTGTGTTGGAAATGGTATAGACAGAGATGTTGCCTTAAGTACTCTGGACTTTGAATTATTTAACTATTGGAAGGAAGTGGGGGCTGGGGGAAGCACAGGAAGGGAAAGGAGAGATTATTTCTCCCCTTTGTAAAACTATATTGGGTTCAATGTCATACCATGAAATATCCAGTGCAGAACTCAAGAACTGCTCCAGTGGATCTTCGCTGACTTATCCAATTGCATGGAACATGGGGATACTTAACCCAAATCTGTCGGTTTTAATTATTTTCCTCTGGACAGATAAAAGCTTTCTATAGGTTCCTGTAGAATATTTGCTCTTTCAAGCGTTCCTGTGTGCTTTGATACTAAACGATTAAAGCATGCTAAAGAAAAAAACAGCCCCAACCTTTAGCTCCCTATTCTCGGGCCCCCTGACTGCAGCTTTGATTGTTGACCTAAATTCCCCTTTCATAACTGAGTCCTGTCACCTCTGGTTGGAGTCTCCCAGCAAAACAGGCACGGCCAACTTTCAGAAGCGCAAGGCACTGTTTTCCGTTCTGCCTTGCACGGCTGTGACGGGCTCTGCAGCACACCTGATGTGTTCAAAGTCAAACTGACCTCCTTCTTCTTCCCCTTCCCCCAGCCTCTCAGCTCCTGGAAAGGAAAGCATAACAAGTCTTTTTTTTTTTGCTTCTCGTTGCTCAGCAAAGTGGGGAAACTTTTTCTGCATAAAGAATTAAATTCTTAGGTAATTCTATGGCTGAGCTGATTTCCGGGAAGATTGTTGTTAGCATGACACAAGAAACAGCACTGAAGGGAGCGAGGGAGGCCTGGAGTCTGTTATTGATAATATTAAAGTGGATTACAGCAGCTTGCATGGGCTACTTCGGCCTCTCTTCTTTCAAACTCTGCCCACAGAGTGCTACTTATGACTCCAGCAGCCGCAGCCTCTAGCTGCGAGTTCCCGTTTCTCTGTGGCTGCTGCTGATAAACATCTGCTCCAACCTCGGCATCGCGAGCTTGGTTACAGCAATGCCTCGTGTCCTCACCCAGGACTTTCTTCCAGAAGTTCAGCAGCTGATGCTACACGCTGTGCTCGTGCTGCCAAATCCTGTCCAGCGCACAGGGCCCACGCAAGGATGTGGCTCTATTTAAGTCCCCAGCGAAGTCCTGAAAACAAACTGGGATATAATTCATACAGTGGCTTTTGTTAGGGCCTCCTGGCAGAGGTCAGATGGACAGTTGTATACTGGAGCAGTTGTGGGTCAGTAGCCAGAGAACCGAGATTTCACTTGTAAAAAAATGGGAGAGACTATATTTGTGGTTTTCCATGTTTGGCTTTTGGCTTTCAGCCTTTGGAGTTTAATTTTCCAGCTTTCCCCACTCTTTTGATGCCTAGGAATTCACTTTTCCTATAAGGGACAAGCACCATGGGACTAGAAGGAGCCTCATGGGCCATCAAAGACTGTCTCTGGCCAAACATGCAGGAACGTCTTTACTCTGTTCATGAACTTCTCTGGAGTTGTCTGAAAAGTGACTCACTCCTTTGTGGGGAAAGAAGGTTACCAAGGCCTCTTACTGGAAAGCTGAACTAGCACCTCTTCTTTTTTTTAATAAAAGAAAAAATTCCATTTTAATTGCTTGGGTTTCAGGAACAGAAGCTTTACAGGGGAAAAATCATTCAGGCTAAGGAGTTAGGAGGGCTGTCAGTATTATTCTCAGCTGTAGCTCCATCCCTTTCTAGCAACTCAGGGCAAGCAGAAGTGAGGAAAACTGTTTGCTGCTGTATGAAACTTGTACATATTTTTTAAATCTAATTGCTGTGGGGAAAACAAACATCAGTTTTATTTCGCACCATTTCTTGGCTCAGAAACTTCGGGCATATTCGCCAAATTGTGGTTTTGCAGTCATTGGCTTGAGCCTCATTTACCATGAGGCCTCTTTAGACCACTCTTGGTTTGTAAAGCGATATTAAGTAGCTAAAAATGTCCTTTACCACATTATTGTAAAGAAATCTCAGTGTAAATGAGAATCTAAACTCTGTATGTTTTTCATGTAAATGTTGGTTGTGGTCACAGCTGAATTTTGAAAATCAGAGTGTCAACCATTGTAAGGGGTGATTTTGCTCAAAACCAGCCTTGTTTGGGGTAAAAGAGGCCTCCTCTTGTTTAAAATGTTCTTAATTATGTCTGAGAAATAACTCATGGCTATGGAACCTTTTACTAAATTGAAATAAATTGTGAAAACATCAAATTATTTAGTTTTCAGAAGTTCTGGCAATTATTTCACATGTCCCTCTTCCAATGGCTTTGCCCTTATTAGTTGTCATAGAAGAAGTAATAAATTCTTTTATTATGACATCCGAAGTCCCAGCTGAAATTAGTTTCATTGTGCTGGGGACAAAACGGAAAAGTGACACTCCCTTAGCCGGAGGAGTCTTAGTCTAAAGCCAAAAGTAAGTGAAGGATTGGGAAAGTAGGTACAGCATACAAGCAAAAGAAGGTCATAAAGAACTGGTACGACTTTGCAAGTTACAGGGAGTGTGGGTTTCTTATCCCTTTTCTTACTCTTTTTCCTTTCTCTTAAGAATAAAGCAAGTCTTGCTGCTGAAGGGATTGTGTTCAATCCATCTTTTCATCAAGAGTTGGATGTCTGTAATAGTAAAAGTTTGAGAAAAGAATACTGTACGTGGCATATGGATTCAGTAATGACCTTTGCCCTAAACTAGAAAATGTAAGGAACTGGAATAGTAGACTGTTTTAGTTCAGCAGCTTTCATACTGGCATGTTCAGTGGTGTCCCTATTGTCACTGTTTTTTTTCTTTTTCTGCCCTCCTTTGGCTCCCTGTAAATCTTGAATTGATGGCAGCTGTTTGAGCCAAACTCAAGACACGTTGCATCACATCAGGGTTTAAATGCTCAAAGGCAAGGGAGGATTGCTACTATTCTGTAGTATTCCTCCAGCAGCTCCATCTGTTCGGCTGAGGTCAATCACTAGTGTATCATGCAGCACTTCAGAGAGAGAGGAAGATGTTCTTTAATGCTGGCTAGGAAACTGAATTTCCATTCCACAATAATTTATTAGTTCTTTAGGGGAATATATCCAGCCCTGGTCAAAACAAAAAGCCAAAAACGTTGACCCTTAAAGGCTCTATGGTGGACTTCCCCAGAGCTGGAGACCCCAGCAAGCCTGTTCCAGGACTTCCAGCTGTCTGTCCAACAGCAGGGATCTTGAATGCCTTAAGAAACAGGTGGAGCAGCTATTGTGTGTGCAGCTGCCCTGTGGTCCACAGGCCTGGAGAATTCGGTCGCTGGGCAGCAAAGGTGGCAGGAGATGTTGAGGAGCATGGCTGGGATGCGTTGACCTTCTGGGCTTGCAGTCAAAACAGCCAAGGGGGGGGTCCCTGGGGTTCCCCTGGCCACGTTGAAGGCCCACAACTCCTCAGAGAGATTTGTTTGCATCATTTTTTCTGCTCTCCCCATGTTGGCATTTCCTGGCAGACGAAAACTCTCTTACAAAACGTCTGACCAGCTCTAATGGTCTTATTACAATAAGTTGAGATTTTTATAACTTTTTTTTTCATGACTTGTTTGGAAGAGGGACTTGTCTTGCCAGCTGTCTTCTCATTCATTGCAGTATTATCCACCCACTATCGTTGGACAATACCTTCATTTGAGATTCATAAAAATGCAGATGTTTATGGGCTCTCATACATCTGAAAATGAATGCTTTGTAAAAGTATTTATTCCATAAAGAAAAATTAAAAAACACTTAAAAAACAGACTCCAGAGGGTCATTGGTAGCTTTGGCTTTCATATTGCGAATTTCTCGGGTAAATATCCATCCCAGCAAATGTAATTTTTTTTTTTTTTAGCATATTTGTTTTTTTCTTCCCTGGTTCTTCTCCTCTCCTTTCTCGTGATCAGAAGTAGCAGTATAAACTAGAAGCTGGTCTCGAAAAGGTTTTGAACTGAGTGTGCCCTACAGATGAATAAACACATTACCTTCCGAACCCTGGGATCTCTCTTCCAAAGGAAACAGGAAAAGGGGGAGCTCAGAGTCCCTAGCAAAATACCAATGTGCAGAAAAAAGGCCTGTTTAAATTTTTTTCACTTTCCCATTAGAAGACTTTTTTTACAGGGGGAGGAGGAGGAGAGGGGAAGGGTGTGAGGAGAAGGAGGGAAAGGTGGGTGCTGGGAGAGGGGAGGAAAAATACAGTGAATGCTCCTGTAACCTTTGCTCTGTTGATGCTAGACAAGACTGCACTGTTAATGAGTGATTGTTAACAGATGGCTGTTGAGCAACTTAGAAGCAGAAGATGTTATTTGGTTGTAGTGCTGGGAGGGTTAGGGTGCAGGGGTGAGGTAAGGAGATATTTAGTCTTTTCATAAGGACTGAACTGTCAGAGATTTATGATTTTCGTTTAGGCTTTTGGAAGTGGAGGCTTGGGGGAAGGATTGTTTTCTATGTGCTGATAGTAGAAAGGCCATTTGGTGCTGAAGGCTCTAACGATTATTTTTTCATTTGAGGGGTATCCCTGCAGCCTCTGGCCTTTGAGAACTGAAAGATGGAAATGTATGTCTTTAACTTGCCAAACCTTGTGTCCCCAACTGAGAAGGAGTGGGCTCTTCCCACCGCCTGGAGCTGTCTGAAGACTGGTTGAGAGAGCCGTGGGTGTGGATCCACACTTTGTCTATGAGAGAATTTATTGGTGTATATTCCCTGCGGTGCACCAAATTGTTAGTAAGTGTGTGTGTGAAGGGGAAGGAATCTTTCTGAATGTGCCTGTTCATCCGTGCCTGTTTCTTGCCCTTTGATGCTGTGGTATATACCCTGTTCAGCACATCCAGCATACCAATGTATGCCATTTCCTTACTGGTTTTTATTGGGTATGAATTTGAAGGTAACCTCAACTCATCCCATTCACTCTCTCTAGCATCTGGGTGCTTGAACCTATCAAGATTATTGCAGCTGTTCAGTGTTTCTCAGACTGTGCAGTACTTAGATTTTATACTTATTTCTCCTCTGGACCTTATTAGATACAGGGTTCAGGGGTATGAGGTATGAGTGGGATCAACAAGGATTGCTTTTCAAGACTTCTTATTTTGAACCAATGATGTATAGCTTGAGTGAAGGTAAGAACCAAATGCACAGTACAACATTTTGCTGCTAGGAATTGCAAAAGAGTTTTGGTCTTTGGTCAGGAAAGGGGAATCCCATTTGTACACGCCACTGGCAAATCTTGACCCTTAATAGCACATCTTAACGTGACCTCCCACAATCATGCACTAGACAATTTAATGTCTTTCTTGTATGCTAACTTTCTAACATATGTAGATGAGTGTGTGTATATACATATAGAGAGATATATTTATACAATTTAAAGACTAATTTCTTTATTCCGTCATCCTTATTTATTCATGTTTCTTTTTTGGGGGCACATAGGACTATATGACAAATGTTCTTACACCTCCCGTGACCGAGGATGGGTCCTGGGGATTAACACCGTCAGTGACCAGGGGAATAGAGACCCCCGCTATTTCTTCTCTCTGAAGACGGACCGTGCTCGCAAAGTAACCACCATTGCAGCACATCGCAGCTACCTCCCCAACCAGTGGGTGCATCTGGCTGCCACGTATGATGGGCACCTGATGAAACTCTATGTGAATGGTGCCCAGGTGGCCACAAGTGGAGAGCAAGTGGGCAGCATCTTCAGTCTTCTGACCTTGAAGTGCAAAGTGCTCATGGTTGGAGGAAATGCCCTGAACCAGAACTATCGGGGTTACGTGGAGCACTTCAGCCTCTGGAGAACAGCCCGGTCTCAGAAGGAGATCTTGTTGGACATGGGCCAGGCAATTCACAGACAAGACACGCCTCTACCTCAGCTAGTTCTTCAAGACAGTTTACTGAATGTGAAAAACACCTGGTCTCCCATGAAGGATGGCAGCAGTCCTCAGAGCAAGTTCAGCTATCATCATGGCTATTTGCTGGATACCAGCCTAGACCCTCCTCTCTGTGGACAGACAGTCTGTGACAACACGGATGTCATTGCCAGCTACAACAAGCTCCCTAGCTTTCGCCGCAACAAAATCGTTCGCTACCGTGTGGTAAATCTCTATGATGACAAGCACCAGAACCCCACTGTCAGCCGGCAGCAGATTGAGTTCCAGCATCAGCACTTAAATGAGGCTTTCAGCCGCTACAACATCACCTGGGAGCTGGAGGTGCTGGAGGTGAAGAACTCTTCCCTTCGCCACCGACTCATCTTGGCCAACTGTGATATCAGCAAGATCGGGGACGAGAACTGTGATCCTGAGTGCAACCACACCTTGACTGGGTACGATGGTGGAGACTGCCGACACGTACGCCACACGCTCTTCAACAAGAAGAAGCAGAATGGTGTGTGTGACATGGATTGTAACTATGAGAGATACAACTTTGATGGGGGGGAATGCTGTAACCCAGAGATAACAGAAGTCACCAAGACGTGCTTTGATCCATATTCTCCTTACAGGTAGGCAATTTCTTAAACAAGTGTTTTATTATCATATTAATGAATATCTGTCTAGGTATTGGTCAACCTGCTGGCTGTTGAACCCTTGTGTTGTTGCCATTATGGGCTTTGGAGTTTGTAAATATTTTATTTTTTCCTTAGTATTTGGTTCACATTACAGTTATCCAAATGCAATCTCAGTGATGGTCTCAACAGCATCTTACCATTGAACTGGTATTCTCCGTCTAGGCTAAAGAAAGTTAGTGCTAAAGACCAAAGCAGCCGACTTCGGGAGACCCATTAGTTGTTGATCATGAACAGTATATTGTAGCATTGCACAGTTTATTTTAGCTACAGACTCTTAGGAGTGGGCATTGGGTGTCATAGAAAGCTCATATGTATTTGGAGAGGGAAGAGCCCCTCGGGCATGGAACAGAACATAAATACTCTCAGGTAGACTTTAATTCTGTGGGACTTTGAAGGTAGGTAGGTTGTTCTATATTCTTAATGTTATGAGTACAGCTTTCTGTAAGCACTGCTGGGGAGGCGGGCAGCTGAGTCTGTGGGTTATGAGGAGGGAGGTGGGTACCAGGCTACTGGCAGTGCTGTTGCACACATTGGGTGGGCAATTGAACTCCTCTGCAACCCTTTTTATGTATATGAAAATGAGGGTAATGCCACTTCATTGTAAATGGGAGGGCAACTTTCTGTGGGTGGATGGGAGTTTATAAAATCCTGAGGTCCTCAGCTAAAGACTTCCTTATGTTGTAGTTTGAAGAGGGACATCCTTGAATAACGTGCACCAGTTGAGTACCACATACCTAAAACTACTCCAGCTTGCTTTTGGTCATCTTCAGATAAGAGCATATTTAAATAAAAAAGCGTTTCCTGTGAATGAATTAGAAATATAAACACACAGAAGATGAAGATTAAAGCTGAAATTCCATTGTCTGTATCCCATGTTACAGATTTTTTAGGGTAATTCATGGAATCATGAGGGAAAACCTCTAGATGGTCAGAACACCCTGCGCTGTCAACACTGAAGTTCAGGCTAAGAAGGAGAGTATGACCTATTCTAGAGTCCCTTCCATTATAGCAATTCAGGCTATATTTGTAACTTCCTTAGTAGAGAGAAGTTTTTAAATAACATTATCAGCTCTACTGGAGCTTTAAATACACACAATTAAGCTGCAAAGAAATGCTTCCTTTCCAGTTTGTTTTTTTTTTGTTCGGTTTGTTTTTTTTTTTAACTACAGTGAGGTGTTTTTGTAAAAAATCCTTATAACTCAGCTTGACTTCAGTCAGTTACCAGTGAACAAAGCTCAAATGAGGAAATACTTTAAATACTAATGACTGAAAATATCGAAAGGAAAAATACCAGTCTTTTAATACTGTTCCACTGGAGAGGAACACAACTAAGCAAATATCAAAGGCATAATGCAAATTGGATTGTTTTAACACCATAGTTCTGAGAACTTGAGGTGTTAGTTATAACAGCTATGACAATTTTTAGAAAAATACATTATTTTTAATCTGATAGTACCCTTTTATCACTTGTTCTGTGACCAGCATAATACCCATACAAAATGAAGCAAGAAAAGCCTTGTATATTTTAGTTGACAGATTTAAGACTGTCTTAATGTTATTCTGACGTACAGAGATGTTTCTATTTCAAAAGAAGTCTTTTTGCTGCACAGATTGTACTTGCACAAGCCCAAGCAAGAAATTTAGTTCCAAAATCTGAAGTTGCCTTAACACAGCATAGTTCCTTTTCATATGAAGTTGTATGTTCCTTTTGAAGACAGCTACCTTGCTGAACTTGTCTGGAGGATTTGCATTTCATGGCATTGAGCTCACAGATCATCTAAGTGTTCATTTTGGCTTGAGAAACACCTCCTCTTGACTGACGCACTGAAGTCAGTGCAGGAGGCCTGAAGGTCCTCTTCCACAGTGTAGAGCCTGAGAAAATCCATAGATTGTCCAAAGATTTTTTTGCACAGTTAGATTTCATTTGTTTGTCTTTGCAGAGACATTGCAATGCAGCACTGATCGTTGCCAATGAAACCAAGAAGGGCAGTAGAAGATACCCCATCTCTCTGGAGCCTTTATATGGTGGCTGATGTGCTTAGGCTGAGCTTATACCCACCACTGTGATGGGTGTTTGCACTCAGTATGACAAAACAGAGCAGTTAAGTCTGTGGACTTATCAATGAGGTTTGTAAGGCTGAACACTGCTTTGAGTATTTAGGCTAACAAACACAGGTTTAGGACAGTGGCTTTGGCAGCAAAGCCTTCATTGACTAAAAGGGTGAAGATTCAAACCCTATGTTTGGCTTTGGTATTGCCCTCAGCATCATCCCCTGAGAGAGATTTCCATGCCAGTTAGTGACTCAGTCAAAATCTGTGACTCAGTTGGCACCATCAGGGCCCATTTTGCATCACCAGCCCCTCTTGTCATCACTTTCATTGGCAAAGTCTCCTCAGTCCCCTCTAGTGCAGGCCTTGCACCACATCAGTGAAGACATCTCCACAGCCACTGAGAGCTCACATCTAATTCCAGGTATTTCCTCTGCCAAAGTTCAGTCTAACAATAGCAGAAGGAAGGGAAAAGAGCCTTCAGTCTGGTGAGGAAAGGGGGAGAAAAAGATGAAATGGTACCAATAAAAAGTTTCCTGAGCTTTGTGCTGTAAAGACTCTTCACAGTCTTCCTTGGTACTGGGGTGGCCTTCAGATGCTACTGGGTTTCATTCCTTCTACATCCTTAGTGTCAGCAGTCGCCGCCAGCTGTTCGCCATGCAGAGTTTATTCCCGAAATACTTTTGTTCTTTGGAACCAACCAAAAAGTGCTGATGCTTGATTAATGCTGTTATAAACAGGAACCCTCTTCAGTGCTTCTTCATCCCCGAAAGAAGATGTATCCGTTTCCAGTCACTTTCCTTCTTCTGACTGTCTCAGTCCCAGTCCACGAAGCTTCCATCCTGGGACAAAGTTGCTATGAGTCATGTTAAAAAAAACTCTGTGGGTGCTTCTTGACTAAGTGCAACCACAGATGTGATATCACTGCAACTATTTCAAGATACCTCTGATCTGCATTATAAATTTGTTGTGATCCTTTTGGCACCTTGGACAAAGTGCTCAGGTACTTTGATAGTGTCCTTCAGTCACTGTTGCAGTGCAACTGTGGTGACTTTAGAGCCCATCCCAGCAGCAGAGCTGGTTATTTTTTTTGTTTCCAACCTCTCTTTCTGACATGTCTCCAAAAATACTTTCTTTCAACGAGCTGAGATTCTGTGCCATAGTCAGGTAGTGGGGATGCTGGTGCACAGAGATTTAAGTACAGTGACGTATCTGTAAAGAAGTTTGCCAGAGGGACAGCACTGATGGATGGGGACTCTGGTCTCAGAGCTGCTCAGCAGAAAAGCTGTAAACATTGTGGTACCAACTAGATCATCTCTCCTCTTTTTGAATAGCCTACGGGGAAAAAACAAGGGACTGGTTATCATTAGCCACACAGCAGGCTTTATCCAAGAATATCTGCCTCACTTCTTTTTATTAATTTCATGAGAGTGGGACAAAATGTATTTAGTCCCAGCACGAGATTTGCAAATATTGTTCAGCTTTTCTTTATTTCTGCAATTCTGGGAAATTAGAACATGCTAAGATTGTACAGTCTGGCCCAATACAAAGGGAAGGAGCAAGGATAAACACGCTTGCCAGAAAGACACATTCCTTGTGTTATTTGGGATATTACTGGTTACAAAATAGGGAAGACTTTGAGCTCATGACACCTACCATGGCTCCTTTTCAAAAAACTTGAAACAAACAGCAAGGGATCATAGGAAATCATGCCCCGTAAGTGCCATTTGATGTGGCAAATTCTTGCACCATACTATGGTTAACTGAGCCGTTCCTTTTATGTAATGTTGGGCTTGCACATCAGGCTTCACCACAGGATCGCATGGACAGATAAGAATGCATTCCACTTGATGCCTTCTTAGGAAAACGCCGATGAAATTCCTGAAACAGTAAAAGCTACTGGAGTCTCTTCAAACTCCTTCGATTCATACAATCTACTGAATACTTGCTGGAAATCCCCTCAGAATAACTGACCCTGGGGACAGGCTTTCTCAACATCCACATGTGTGCCCTGAAGGCTCTCCCAGCCCTTCTGCTCTGCTTAAACAAGGGGCAGGGATGAGCTGTGCAAGCTCCAGAGTCTATTTGCAGCACCTACCTGCAGACTCGGGGTGGTACTGAACCAAAGAGCTGGAGTCCAGTGCCCTGCTGATCCCACCCTTTGCTGTGGCCTTTTCTATCACTTGTATTGTCCAGTTCAGCAAAGCTTAGCGTTGCATCACATCAGCTCACTCAAGATTAAGGGCATTGGCATACATAAATTAGACTCTGAATACGCGTTTGAGCAATTTGTAGAAATTTCCGTGGTGGTCTTGAACAGCAGTGAGTATGGCAGAGCCTTGTCTGAAGAGCACACCGCGCTATGCCGTGTGGACAGCAGCAGTAGCATTAGGAGAAGGAGGTGGCTGGCTAATAATCCACAGCCTAGGTCAACCTTGTACAGGTAACTGAGCTGTGGCTGCACATCAGGGCTCCTCCACGGAGTTTTTGATCAGATCAGCCTCTTATCTCTTTTTCCTTCTCTTCCACTGGAAATCTTTTCATGAGGCTTCTCTGCAAAATATGGTCAGTTTACTCCAGAGGAGGGAGGCATACTTAATGCCCTTTTCTAGGAACTAGAAGAGTTCTAAGAAATACTCCTTGATTCCCAGGAAAGGACTAATTTCTACCTAATCCTAAACACTAAAATGAACAGAAGAAATTCATCAAAGCTCTTCCATTCAGGAAGCTCGAGAACTTAATCCCCTACCTCCAAGAGACCATTGTGTAGCTCTTGACATCAAGGATTTCTTCATCCCACAGATATCAGACAGACATATAGCAAATACCTGAGTTTTTGTCTAGGGATTCAGCATTAAATGCCCAGTTCTTTAATTACCAGCTCCAGGGCTGCTTAGAAGGTGGAGAGGTAACACTCTCAAGGACAGAGCTGCTGTATGTCGGTAGTTGTCACCCAAAAGCCAAGTCCCAACAGGAAATCCTCTCTTCTCTCTGTTTATTCTGTCCTCTATTCCAGATGTCAGGGATGTTAATCAGCTGGGAGGAGTTGCATCTGTTCCCATGCTAGCAACTGACATTTATAAGTCTAGTATTGAATTCTGATACAGGCAGGACTTCAGTACTAAAGAAACTATTTCTACGTGTACAGTTGCACACCCTAGAAACAGTAGGATGTCTGCTCGATTTAGCCTGACCCATGGTCATCTTTTCCAACAGTTCTTTTGAAGAAACATTTTTTCCCCAAGACTCATAGGACTCATGGTTTCTTTCATGGACATTATCCATTATGTTAAAAGATCACTGTCTGGTCAAACTTCAGGATACTTGGAATAAAGACAGCCTATAAAATCTATGGAGTAAACTATCAGAGATCATTAAGAATCCTTATGGGAGACAATAGATTAAAGTATTATTGTACTCTCCAGTGCTAATGCAGACCCATTTGGCTCTGGCTGTGGAACGCCACATGAAAGATTTGCAAGTGCAGAGTCTGCAGATTTGGCAGGGACTGAATTTGCCCCTCGCTGCTCTGCAGCACTGCATCCTCCAGGACCAGCTGCCCTGCAGATGCTCTCCAGCAACCCCTTACCAACCTCTGTTTAAGCAAACAAGGTGGAGCCCATCTTTTCCCATGTTCTGAAAAGCATCAATGTATATAAGCTGGTTTATTCTCTTTGCTGGTCAATTCAAATTATACTGTCTCACACACAGACCCACAGTTTGATCATGTCCAACATGCCTCTTTCGAGTGCTGTGGGCCTTTGCATTAGTCACCCTGTTTTTCTCCCATATCCATTTGTGTACAACCTCTCTTCAGCAGTGGGTGTGCGGTGCTCTTTGCATTTTTAATTAGCAGCAGTTGAAACCTCCTGTAAATTCAGGAGGTTGCAACTTTCACGTAGAGAAAGATGCAAAGCACAGGCCATTTCTGTGGCAAGCTTAACCAGGTGCAATACTTACATTTGCAATTCCCATTCTATCCTTCAGGCTTCATTTCTGATAGGAATTTAAGTCCAATTCTTGCAAGCAATAACTACCCCTTGGGGAAATACAGAGCAGCCACCTCCACCGTGCTCCATTTACAGCATCCATGAACACGACGGATTTGACTTTGCCTCTCATGTGGATTGCTGGAGACTTGGGCAGACAGTACTTGAGTTGAGGGTTTTTTTCCCCTAATGATCCCTTCACTATTGCTGCCAGTGGAAACGTACAGAAATCTTTCGGAAGAGATGATGCTGACTTGTGCTATGTCCTGGGGGAGTTTGCTCTGTGCAGCCACACTGCAAACCCTCGGCATTACTGGTGCCTTCACATAGTGGGTTCGCAGGCTTCAGGAGAAGGGGTGAGAAGGATAAGGTGAATTTTCTTTATATAGTCTCAGCTGAAAATGTCGATGTGAGCAGAGGCATGAATACTGGCCTAGCAGTTCTGCCTTTGCCTGATATCTGTGAACTTAATGCTGGGGGAGAAAGCCAACCCAAGACTGTGATTACTCAGAAAATAGCAGTTTCTATAAGTAGTTAATATTTTTGGGTAGAAAAATACCTTTATGCCACAGAGGGCTTGCCTGCAGCCTCAGTAGATGTGATGGAAAGACTGGAAAGAGATGCACGTTCTGAACAGGAGAAACAGATAATAGTGTGCCAGTGCTATGATTTTCAGAGCAATGATGTTCTTGATGTAGCTGGGAGAGCTGAAGCTTACAAGTAAGGCAGGTTTCAGCAGCAGGGGGGATGTCTTTTCTTAAGACAATTAATAGCGTTAGGGAAAAAATATAAGAATAATACAAAGAAGGGTTTATGAGCTTGAAAAGTTGTCCTTTTTTCCCCCAAATTAATCAGTTGATCTGGTAAAAAGTAATTAAGATTTCTCCCAAGAAATCATTGCTTGTGATTTTTTGGTAGACTTTCTTTTTTTAGTTTGTTGGCTTGTTGGGGGATTTCAGAGGTATGAGGAGTGTACGTCAGGGGATTTGGGCATGTATGTACGTATGTTTAAATTTGATAGCTGGAAGAGAGTGAGGAGGGGATTAAGTAAATGGAAAGGTGATGGAAAAGAGGAAGGTCTTGGAAAAGACTGAAGGAGAAAGGATGCAGAGGTAGATCTGTAGGCAATAGCATGAAGCAGTCTGTGTCTATTGGCCCTTGTTTGAACTTCTTTGGCACCAGTGCCTGATGTTTTAAGTCCCGGTCTGCTTCCTTCCTATTCTGTCTTCCTTCTTTCCCCAAGGCAGGTCATCCCTTCAGTATAGGCTCTCTCCTCTGCCCAGTTTGGGGCTAGGGGAAACCCAAGAAGTGGATGTCTCAGTTTATCTTCTCTTAACTGCAGTGAGAAGAATTAATGGTCCCTCAAACACCCCAGGATCAGGACAGTGTGGAGCTGTCCCATCACTTCTGCACCTGTCTGCCACTAAGAGATGCTTGTGCAGAGTGATTGGCGAGGCCAGTTTCAAAGTACGTGTGATGTCTTCTCCATTAGCTACATGTCAAGACACCTATTGAAATAGTCATGCAATCTAAAACTTTTCTCTGTGTGCATATTTGAGAACGATGAAGAGTGTGGGTGATCAGAGGGCCTACAGAGAGTTGCTGAGTAATAATTTCCTTAGACCTATCAGGAAATGCAATGATGCAGAGCCTCACAACAGATCTTTTAGGATTACTGAGATACGCTTGAACCACTTCAATACTTGTAACATGTTCATAAAAGCTGTGTTGTAAAAAAGTGTGATGCTGATAGCCATAGTCATTTTTCACCCATTTGAGCCAGATTCATTGAGAAGTAAGGTGGATATATCCCCACCCCACAACATGGTAGAGTGTTTAGACCAGGAACACAAACCCCTACTGTCAAAAGCAATTCTGTGTTTGCTTGGTTGCAGCCCTGGCTGAAGTAGAGTTACAGGACCCACATGCAGTGGAGGAAGATTAGGAGCACGTGCTCTGCTGAGGTCAATGAAATCCTGTCCTTCAGTTTTGTTCTGCGTAAATTTGCGATTTTGGAGTTTCTCAGGGTAACTCAACTGAAACTACCTAGTTTGCACGTAATTTCAGCACTCCAAATTATCATAAACTTGCAAGAAATTGTTTTCAGGTTCATTAATAATGGATGGGTGGCTACGCCATCAGAGTGCTTGTTCTCAGCTTCCAAAAGCATCAGGGTGAGCTACACAGAAGAGAATTCTTGGAGTACTTAAATGTTTGAGGTATGAAACTCTAATAAACCTCCAAAAAGCCAGGAAATTTAGAGTGAAGGCTGAAACTCCATACCTAGTGCACCCTACTGGGTCTTTGTATTTCAGAACACGTTATGTTTGTTTGCTGAAATATCTCCAGTGTGGAGCTCTTTAGGGTGGAGTTTCACCTTTAACTCTAAATTTCCTGGCATGTGTGAGTTTGAAGTACATGCTTAACTTTTCCCCAGTGCTGCTTTTCATTTTTAATTTCCTTTTTCTTTTAAAGGAGGAACCCTGCTAGAGGGACCCCTGCTAAAAAGGGATCCCACTGAAACCAAGATTGGAGTTTCTGGCCTAATTTGATCTTTCTGAAATTCTTCAGGAGAACTAGGTTCAGCAAACTTCTCCTACTGTTGT
This sequence comes from Sagittarius serpentarius, assembly GCA_034782735.1. NCBI lineage: Eukaryota > Metazoa > Chordata > Aves > Accipitriformes > Sagittariidae > Sagittarius > Sagittarius serpentarius. Next base: position 11,353,874 of record JAVKLA010000052.1, read on the forward strand.
TTTAAAGACTCTTGTGGCCAATCCACCCTAGTGAAAAAGATCGATAAAATCTGCACCCTGCAGTCCAGTTATTTTAAAAGGTACCCAGATGTTTGAGTAGTATATAACAAACCTTGGAAACATAGAACATCTCATGTAAATTCTAGTTAGAGATCTGGTCATGGCCAGATATGTGTGAGCTGTTTGTTGTGAAATGTATTATTTCCATTAATTCAGTAATTGCAGAAGCAGCCCATGTTTGCTGTTGACACTTGTTGGGTTACATCAGTGATGGTAAAATAGTGGAAACAGTAGTGGTTTGGAATGACAGCAGTGGCAATTACCTGCAATGCTTTTAAAAATAATTTTGGCCCTAGACGTTGAAAAGATGTGTCATCACTGATTTGTGTGAGGGCAGCTTCAGCAGGGTTGAATTACAAGACTTTGGAGAATAATATTCTTTCTGCTGCCTCAAAATGCATCTTTTGAGCTATACTGCCAGTAGATAATATAGAATAAATTTGCTTCTCATGTTATAGCCTTGTCGTGTCAATAAATTGAGGACTTCAGTGAGAAGCTGTGGTAGTTAGTTTCCCCAGCACAAGACTCCATTAGTTTTTCAAATCATTCCCATCAGCTTTGCAAGGAGAATTTATCTTAGTGAAATGTCCCTAGGGAGATTTGAAAAGTGCCAAAGTTATGTGGCATTGGCTTTGGAAGTGCCTGCAGCCTCAGCCCAGGTGTGCTGTAAGTGCTGAGAGCCCGAGCCTGGTTTCCAGAAGACTTGAGGCCCCCGTAGTTTCCCTACCGACACTTGCAATGGCTGTGGCATTGCACACTTTGCGTGGAAGTGCCTGAAAGTCAGCAATTCTTGAGGATTTTCAAGAACTTTAGTTCATGCAAATGAAAGTTCAAAGTGAAATCCAGAGAAGATTCCTGCTGCGTGGAGCCAGGTACTTTGTCACCGACCGCCCCCTCTGTGATGGGTCTGATACCTTGCAGTGCTGAAAGGATGAGGAACTCCCTGTACCCTCTGCTAAGCTGAATATTTCACATTCTGACACAGAAAAGCACTTTGTCGCTTTACGGGGAGACAATATTCCTCTCCTTTCACCCTTTCCAGTATGGTCCCGTCAACATCCTTGTGCTGTATTTCCAGCCTTGACTTTGTAATACAGATCACAGCTGGTTGGTTTGAATTTCTCCTGAGTTACCCAGGATGCTGCTGAAGGCACAGGAAGAGAGAAATGCTTTAATCAGTTAAATCAATCAAACAAAAAAAAGTAGACTAGACCTTAAAATTTACCCCGTGACCTTTGATACTCGCTGCGATGATGTCTTTGTCCTATTTCTTTAAGTGCAAGATTTTATTGGTACTTGGCAGAAGGGTGGAGCAAGGAAGACACGGGAGGGGGGGTTGCTGAGTTAAAAAAGGAAAAAGAAAATGTCAGTGAGAAAATGGAAATACCCCTGATGTTACTCCAGCCTAGTGCTGGAGTTGGCCTCTCTCTCCCTCTGTTGCAGGGAAGGGGCTCCTTTTCCGTTAGCTTGACTATGGCCTTATTTAATCAGTTTGCTCTGACATGGAGCCAAGAAAGGGCTTTGCTGTGTGATGCCGGGTCCTGAGTGCATTCAGGCATCCACAGCTGTTCCCTAGCAAGGGTTGGCTTTTGACTACTGAGGTATTTTTTTATAGCCACAGAGGGCAACTATTAATAGATGAGATTTACCAAAACACAGAGCTACGCAGCGTGGTGTGGAGGGGAAGAGGGAAACCTGTGTGATTTATGCCAGGAAAATTCCATGTCAAAATTACACTGAAAGACACAGTAAAAATGAATATGCCAAGAAGGGGATTTAATCTGTTACTTGGGCCGTGCCAGCATTTCTCCTCCGTTAAGGATCTGCCCCATCGCATGAAGTATGTTGCTGAATTATTTCTTCAGCATTAAAGAGCACAAATTATACAGAGGATAAAGATAAGACACATAGGCACAAAATACCAGCTTTTCTGAGATGTGATTAGACTGTGAAAGAAATACCAAAAGGAAGCAGAGGCATTCCTGATCCTGAAGATATTTCAGTTTGATCAGATGTGGGATTAGGGGTGAAATGTGAAGAATTCCACATTGTGTGGTAGGAACAAGCTGATCAGGAGTTTGCCTCTTTGTTTATTGATTCATTTCTAATTTCTGTAATATGTTGTAATGAGACTTGTGCCTTTGTCAGACTTGCAAATTAGGTTTGTATATTGAAGAAGACAGGGAGCACTGAGCAGAAAGGAATGAGGGTGTCAATTTAAAGTTCTTTTGCAGTCAGAGCTCAGACATTGATTAAATAAGATAAAATCCAGATGGTAACAATTAATAGACCCATCACTGTAATCATCTATATGTTTTTTGTGCACCTTCCAAAGGTGCAAAAGGGAATTATATTCCCAAGACAAGACCCACTATCAGTAGCGTGTGGGTATCAAAATCCCATTTACACTTTGAAAAGCTTTGCTTTAAGTTGTTTTCTGTTTCCTTCCTTCATTTATTTGTTTTGTTTAATTACAAACGAGACGGGGAAGATTAACTGGTGAAAAATTCTAAGTAAATAAAGAAATATAATACACTCATTTAGAGAACGTGGGTAGATCTCAAAAAGGCCAGAGCTTAGTTTGCTTCACGTGAGCATCAGAGAGTATGGAAATATTTCCAAACTGTCTGAACCGCAGAACGTGTTGAGAACAATTACAAGCCAGCATTTTTCTGTGATCCCCTGATTTCCACGAGCTTGATGATGCTCTGTTCCTGTCTTCAATCCCAGCAAGCGCAAATGGAGACTACATAGGCATGCCTGAGAAATATTAAGAATTTAATAACTTATATTATTCAAAATACCTGAATATGTTTCGGCTTGGCATTTCTGGTTAAGGCTTTTTATTTTACCTTCACGTTTGGCTTGCTTTCTGTTAAGGACTAATTCTGTGAGTTGCTGATTCCTCCCAAAATGTGTAGTCTCAATGTTACTGCACTAAGCGCTGAGGATAAGCGTTGGCTATTTGTAGTTGTTGCTCAGTTAGTTCCTTAGGGGAACAGTCATGCCATCTGCTCGCAGCAGGTATAGACACACAGCATAGGCATGATTTAGAGAATTAAATCTTAAAGTCTTTATAATTGCTGGAGAAAAGGTAGGTTCTTCCACTAGGATTCAGAGCACCTAGGCTAGAGGCTGAAAATAGGTATGTAAATGCCATGCACAATTTACATCAGGCTTCTCCATCACACTGTATTCCTTAAGTCATTCTATCTTTTCTATTTTTACATATATAATGTTGTTCCAAATGTGTGTTATGCTTTCTGTCTGGACTAAGTTACATATCCCAAGCTCTTTGAAGTCTGTAGAAAGGTTGAACTCCCAAAGACTTTGGTCTTTGGCTTGGATCTCTACATCCAGAGCACGAGTGAGGTCGAGAGCCTTCCTGAGACGAAGGGCGATAGCTAAGAGGAAAGCTCCTACGGAACAGCACTGCACTAGAGTAAGTAGAAGAAATGTTTTGGGTAGGGATTGATGGCAACAGTTCACTGCATTATGAAAATTACTTCCCTTTTGCCTCCAGCCTTTTTACCACGACTGTGTCAGTGCCAAAACCCAGAACTCACTCACTAATTCTTCCAGAATTGATCGGTCATGATAAACTTCCAAACACAGAGTAAAATGCTTCCGTCAGACACATCAGAGTGTTTCTCCCAGTTTGCCTGAAGAAATCTGTGCTGTTTGATTCCACCCCCCACCCCCCGCATCCAGTTGGATTCAGAAAAGAGCTAGGAGTTTCTGGTTTCCTCCTCCTCATACACTCAGAATTCCTCTAATAGTTTTACTTCTGGGAATAGATTTATTCATGTGTTTTTGTTTCAAAATGTCTTATTTTGTCTTAAAAATGCAGGCTCAAACCTTTAGCTGTCCTCGTCTTGAACAGACATAAAGCTCTTTTTTTATCCATCTGGGAACAATACCTGAAGCATTTCCAGTTTTTGATCTAGAAAACTGTCAGGAGGAGGTAGTCCAAAAGGTGGTTCCAGGATGCCTTCTCTTCCCCCACGACTGAATAAGGCAGGATGTCAGGTTTTGCAGAGTTCCTGAGATGTACTTAAGCTGGCAGCAGAGGAGTTGTGGAAGTGAGGAAATTCGTAACAGCCCCCCTGTCTTTGACAGGGAGCTGCAAGACATTTCATGCTAATGTGCGTTTTATAAATGCAGGTTTGTATAATTCAGGGTCTATGTGTGGGAAACAGTGGACAAAAATGACAACCTGCAATTTTTGCTGGATCCTTTGCAAAGCTAGTTTTGTAGCCATCAAGATCTTAAGTCCGGCGGCAGTTCTTAGTGACGTGTTACCAGTAAATTACTGCAGCAAACCAGAGCAAAAGTTGACGTGTGATTGAGATATGCAAACAGAGTGACAGAGGGTGCAGATGTTATGGGGAAATTAAACTGCATGGCCTGTCTATAGCGGTCATACTCGTGGCAGAAGTTGGTCAAGAAATTTGCCGTAAAGGAAAATCAGAGTTTTCCCCCTCTTTTGTTAGTATTTGACAATGGAGAACAGATCTTTGCATTCTTGTAGCCCTTTGCTAGAGGTCTGTGTTTGATTCAAGTGGATGCACAGGCTTGTGGTGCCAAAACAGGCAATTTCTGCACTCGTGTCTGAAAGCCAAATATATGGGTATGATTTCCTATAGTTTACTGTTACATGCTGGATCAGTATTGTACGTTTCATAAGCTGCCAGTCCAATTTTGTAGGGTCCTGGGAAATGTGTCCTCCAGGGAATGCTTACAATCAGCCTCATGTTTTGGACTGATAGTGCCTGTTTTCTGGTACACATGTTAGCAGATCCATATGTGAGGCAACCCAAATGTCCTTCCGTCCGCCTAACAGCCTGGGCATTAGATGTCTCTGCCTGCCCGCTGTTTACTTAAAGGGTAAGGGACCTTTTCTGCTTGATATATCCTTCAGTTCAAGAAACGTCCACTCTCGGAAGCACACATGTGCAATGGTATTTGCTTTACCTTGTATCTATGTGGAAGCTGCAGGTCCTGCATAGGTTTAAAAACCAGAGTCTGAAAGTTCTTGAGTGTTTGGAAAAAGCACGTTTACATCTTTCTTCCTGCTGCTTGTCTCTGGCTCAACAGAGAGAAATGAGGGGCAGGATTTTGATGCCAGGGAGTTAATTATGTTAGCAGTGTCTGTTACAGCCATTGCTGCCACGTTTCGTCTCCTAACAGTAGTCACTTGACAAAGTCATGATCTATTAGGTCCTCTCTCCTGCTCTTTCTTTTCCTTTGTTTCTGTCTTCCTAGTGAACAGGAATAGAAATTAAAAAAAAAAAAAATCTAAAAAATTGTTGGATTTAGAAAATACACTGTCCATAATATTTTCTTTCTACAACTCTGAACTATTTTCATTGCAGGTGTGCTGATGTTTCTGCCAGATCACCTGGCAATTTACTGTGGATTCCGGGAACTTCAAAGCTAAATGTTCTTATGTGAAATTTCTGTTTCAGGGACTGACATTTTCTGTTTCCTTGTAATCTCTTCACTGCTGGGAAAGAACAAGAGTAACTAGCTTTTGTAGATCTCATAATATTTAGTGGTTCTTTGAATCTGACTGTTCAATTTTTTTTTTTCTTAAAAATTGTCTTCAAGACTTCACTGTTAAAGATAAAGACTTATTGGTATGATCCATCAATACGCCCTGAAAAAAAAACAGAAGACAAAAAGAGCTAAATATTAGTTCTTTGTTGTACAGGGAGAAAAAAAAATTATCTCATGAACTTTGAAAATGTGAGGCCTTTAGTGCCAGGGCACAAGCTTTTCTTGGTTTTCCTGAATTGAAGTCTCCATCACCAGACTACGTTCTTTGTGATCTCACTTTGGTGTCTCCTACCCTTTCCTGCATAAGACGAAATAAGAAGAAATTTCAACCAGTCTGATTTGAATCAGGTTTTCATTTCTTTCTCAGAAAAGAGGAAAATTGGGATTATCCTAACCAAAAGCCATTGATGATCTGCCCACTGCAGCAGGACCAACTTTATGCACAACCCTGCCAGGAGGTTAAGAAATGAGATTTGGAAGTCCGTGAGTTGTAAAAACAAAACCAGAAAAGAAGCGGCATCTCCAAAGCAAAAGTGATGTTTTGCAAGATACATATTCGGACTGGTTATTTTGGCCCATCAACTCCAGCAGTATCTGCAATAAACATGCTAGGTCCTTTGTGGTTATATATGATTTTTTTATTTTTTTGCTGATGTCAGCCTGATTCCAAGTCGCTCTTCATTCCAATAGCAATGTATATCTCACTTTGTGGCATGGGGTTTATGTGCAGCGAGGATTAGTGTCAAAAAGTGAGATGAAAGGAACAAAGAATTTGATCTTGCTCTTTTTTTATCCTGCATTTTTTACTGTGTGTTAATTAGGGAAGATACTAAAGGACTGGGCCCTTAAAGTCCCAGCTGCCCACCCCAGCAGGGACGGTGCCACGTGTCGCAGGAGCTGTGAGTAATTGCAATCTAACTGCGAGCACTCCAAGGCCACAGTGCTCCCTGCCCTGACCTGGGTTCGGCTTCCTAAAAATCCCACATATTCCCACGGCAGGTGACCCACCGGAGCCCACCCAGGCAGGGTCCTGGCCCATGCTGCCGGCCTGTGGTTGCGTACTGCAAGGGCAGATGGCACAGGCAGATGGAGCCCAGGACAGAGCAGTATCCAGGCAGTAGGGTAACCCCATGCTTTCCGTGGACTCTAAAGAGGGGACACAAAGTGTTTCCCAGTGCTCCAGAAGTGCCAAAACCTGGGTCACTCCAACCGTGACTCCCACAGGTCCCACCGGCAAGGCACTTGTTTGGGCAGGCTGTGAATGTGACTTCAAGCCTTGACCCCGCAGCCACTAGGATGGAGATGAGAGAGACAGGCTAGAGTTGAATATTAGTAGTGGAAATTGTTAGACAACTTTAATGTAGAGAGTTACTATGAGCTGCTCCTATAATTAAAGAAAATTCTCGTCAAAGCCTCAAGTTTCCTCTTGATCTCTAACTTCCACTCTGATTAACAGAGGCTCTACCTGACTCTTGACCTGATTCAAGGCAGTGATGACAGGCTGCATCCCTGGTCTCTGGTGCTTTTCATAAAAAAATCAGGTTTGTTCTGGTGACCCAAACCAAAGTGTCCTTTGCGTGAACTATTGTGCAGTGTGCTATGCACGTATCTGTTGGTTGTTCTTGGAAGCTTTGGGATAAGAGGTGGTATGTAAATGCCAAATATTATTAGAACGGTGGCTGTTCGCTCATTCAAAGCAGAGCCCTGGTTCCACAAGGAAATCTGTTTACAAAGTAAACGTGCTACATTGACTTCAGAAACAGTGAAGCCGAGGGATTCAGGAAGGACCAGCTTATTGTGGGGAGCTCTGACTTCGCATCTGCTGAGCACCAGACCTTTAGGACTTTTTTGGAGATTGTAAAATATGAGTAAAAGATTGTAAAATAAGAGTGAAGGCTTGTAAAAGATGATTAGTGGCCACCAGCAGAAAACTTAAAGGATCAGTAACAGAAGCCACCACTTATTTAAAAGAAAGGTGATCCATATTATCACAAAACGTAGGCTCAAGAGATCGAGTTTCTAATCCTAGCTGTCACACTGAATGATTTTGTTACTTTGAACAAATTTTTGCATTTTTCTACCTCAGTTTTTCCCATTCGGAAGACAAGGAAAATTATTCCGTTTGCCTATTTCATGGCTGCTTCAGTCATGGTAAAATTTCTTGAGGGGAGGCCCAGTGCAAGGGTCCTTGTCCCACTTTAGTATCACTTAAGCCCTTGGACGGGGTTTGGAGCGGTGCAGAGGGCTTGTGTCAGGGCTTTGACCAGAGTGGAATTTCTCTCTTCATGTTTAGGAAGCATTTTGAGGCCCAGAGGGGAAGCACTGTAGAAGTGCCAAGCAGTATAACTGATGGTTAAAATAGCCTAAAATATATATATATACCTTCCTATACTGATTTAAATTCTTGAGTATACGTGAATGAGGTTTGCTGCGGCCAAAAGGGGTTTTCGGAAAAGCAGCAAAAGAAATTTGTTTTAACAAAACGGGTTCCTGAAAATATCCTTACGCCACTTCTTTCTTTATCATTTGACTTTTCTCCTTGTTACAATGGTTCAGTCTGTAGAGTCTGGAAAAACATCAGGGTAACCAGGGCAGAGGGAATATCAGATGGAGATGAGGGATGGATAAGAGACAAATTACAGTACATTTCTCATGGGTCATTTGGCTCTAGTCTTGAAAAGGGGAGAGAAAAAAATCCCAAAGTAGTAAAAGAAAGAAAAAGAGACAATCAAAACAAATAAACCTGCCAGTGTTGCTGATTTCAAAGGTCTGTGAAATGTGCATATATGCTTCATAATGCTTTGCTGTTTTAAAGAGATGTGTCTTGAAATGTTCCATGCTTTAATCCTACTCACTGTCTCAGAAGTTAATTGTACAGTAAGATCACAGATCTCTTTGCCAAGGCTTTCCCTTTGTTTTCTTTTTTCTTCCTGCAAGTTGGCCAGCCAGCATATCTTTCCCTAGTTCTGTGTAGTTGGTTAGCTTAATTATTTTTTATGGTCTTGCAAGGAAACGGGGCTTTTCAGTTCTTGCTGCACAAGTGAACTCAAATGTTGCTCCGCTCTTGGACATAGACCTTGCAAAGGAAGGCGACTTGGTGATCACATATTTATGCTCTGTAGCACTGCAACTCTTTATAAACCTACATAAAGGTTATATAAAGGTGGGGTCTCTGGTATAAGCAGTGGGTAGTAAAGCCCAGGAGGATAAAGGGGCAGCAGGAACAAATAATTTTGTGTACATTAACAGCCACCCTAAACTTTTGCCCAGAGCTCAGACAGAACATGTTTGACATCTGAAAATTTTTACATCATCTTTTTCTCCATTCTTTTTCCCCAAGCCTCTACGCTTTCTTATCCTGGCTAGAACCAGCAGCAAAAGTGCTGGGGGGGGAAAAAAAAAAAAAATCTGTTTTCACTGTATTTCTGAATCTCAGCCCAGGTTTGTGAAGGATTTGGCAAGGATTTACAAACCTTTGAGAGAATCTGTGTGGAGATCTGAGGAAACCCGCCTCTCTCCTAAAAAAGCAAGTTGCGTTGGCCAGAAATTGGGCAAAAACTGGTCGTTTCAGTGGAGGTTTCCTTTGAGATTTTGGATTTGAACCTGAAGCTGCACTTTGAGAATCAAATTTTGCTCTGACTAACTTTAGATTTACACTGGAGCAAATACATCACAGTCAGAGCTGATACTCATGTGCAGCCCAGTGAGAACAGAAGTTGGCTCAAAGTGTGAGCTCACATGAACCAAAACCAAAACAGGACCCAAAGCTAGGTTTGGAGTAGTCCAACAGTCAGGTTTATTCCAACCTGTTGCTGTGGTTCAGCCCGTTAAGTACATACTGCATTTACAATGTCCAGAAGTTATCTATAAGGAATTGCATGAAATAAAGCTGTATCGTTTATTATAGGTCTTTTATGAGAAAGGGCTGAGCAGGGGTGCACCATTAGGATTCTACAGATGAAAACAGTGATTTTTAGAACTTAGTAGCAAATGATTTCCTTTATGTATGGGGTGTTTATTTTCCTTGCTGTCCTATAGATTTGTAGTGCAAAATGTTACAGTAGAAATGTGCTTATTTCTAGGACTGTCCTGCTGGAAAGCCAGCATTTCAAAGCAAATGGAATGAAACTGATGAGAAATGTAAAAATTCCCTACTTCTGACCAAGAAGCTGCTCTTGTTGTAGGATAAAGAAAACCCAGACCCAAAGGATTCCCATATTTTACACAGTAAAACTCTTACTTTCTATCTATAATTTTTTTTTTAATATTTTTTATAGAGCATGTAAAGCCTGAGTCACTAGCATAATGGTAAAATAAATTCAGTTGGAAAAGAGGGCACCCTGGGGTCAATGAACACCCAGACTTTTGTAGCCATGTGGGCTTTTATTTTGTAGTATGTGTTGCTTAGTGTCAGTCTTAACAATAGGACCTGCCACTGATGTAAAAAAACCTCATCCACCTTTAACTAGCTAACCTGAATGCATTAGCAGTGTCACAGAGAGTGATACAGAGCTCAGCACAGGCTACCAAACCTCCCCAAAAAGCTGGGTTTATATTTGGACAATTATCCTAAGTGTCTGTTCTTGGATCCTCATCATTATTATTTTTTTCACCAAAAAATTCCTCCTTTCTTGTAATGGGAGTTCAGATTTGGGGGCTGTAGAGGACATTTTGCTGCAGTGAATAAACCAAAATTCTTTAAAAGCTGCCAAGCTTACATGTGCTGACAGTGCTTGGAATTTATGCTTGTGGATATGACCTAGTGACTGCCTGGTTTGGATGCAGTCAGAATTAGAGTTACACATTTGGATTTCAGTGTGAACACAGGCAGTGATCTGGATCTAAACTGGGACCTGAAGCCTTTCACTTGCAGGAATCTGGCCCCACTCTATTTCAGGCTCTGTCCCAATCACTGAAAGATTTATACCTTTATCAATAAATTATCATGACTTTACTACACTTACACCAGTGTCTTAAATTAACACTAAACTAAATGTAGATGAGGCACACTTCCTGCTTCACATGATTTATGGCAATCTGTCTGAAATGAGTAGCAAAATTAAAGTTGCCGGCAAAGGCAGATCTTTAACATCAGGTCAGACAAAAGTTTTATTGCAAGTCCACTGCTAAAGAGAGTTTGTAGGTTGTCTTTTTTTGTTCAGTTTTTTGATAGACCTGTAGTACTTTAGGCAAAAAAGAAGAAAAAAATGTTAGAAATGTTTGTAGCTCTGAAACCTCTACTGTGTACTTTATGTCACGTTGGAGGTGATAGACAGGATAAATGTAGCAGTTACATGGCACTGATAAGCTCTCAGCTTGAGGACTGTGTCCTCTTTTGATGACCTGCCTTTGAGAAAGATGTGGAGAGTGCAGATGAGAGCATCAGAAATGACCAGAGGTCTTAAAAAATATAACCAGTGGGGAAAGGCTGAAGAAATAAGGTGGTTTACAGGAGATATAATAAGCTTTCAAATAAGTAATAGGTTTGGTAAAGCAGAAGGGAATCATCTAATCTCCCTGTCTGTGGGGAATGGCATAAATAGTCAGGCATATCTGTTGCAGCAAAAAAGATCCAGGTAGACCTTCAGAAAAACTTCCTGACCATAAAGGTGTTGAAGCATGGGCTGCAGGTTGCTGGGGCAGCGGCAGAGTCCTTGCTATGTGTGGTCTTAAGTATGAGCTAGATAAAAATTTGCTTAGTGTGACATATAGAGATGCCCCTGCTTTGGAGTGGAGGGCTAGCAGCAATGGTCCGTGGACATTCTTTCCAGACTTGTTTTTCTGTGACTCTATGACAGAAGGCAAAAGGCAGCTTATATGCTGGCATCAATACTGCGTCTCCAAAAGGAAAGTTCCATGTCTAACCACCCAAGACTGAGAAATCACAGGGGGAAAAGCTAAATTACAATTGTGCGCATCTGCCAAATGGCCCCATTTCAAGGTCAGCTTTCAGTGCTGTTGAAGTCATGGCTCTTGCCATTATCTTCAGGAAGAACATCATTTATCTCAAAACCGTCCTTACTGTTCACTGCAGATATTGAAAATCTCTAGGTGGACACTGCACCCTAAAACCTTGAGTCCCCCATCTTGCTTGAACAAACGGCATGGACAGTTGGTAAGTGCCTGCCCACGTACCGACTGCCGTGGTCTTTGCTGCTCTGATGAGTTAGTGTCAATCTTTGGGCCAAGATCAGAGCTGGAGGGACAAAGGGAACACCACTGAGACACCTCAGCCACACCACGTTGGGAACCACACCTGGACCTGTCACAGGCCGCCGATGAGTGCTGCCAGGGCTGTCCAGAAAAGCTTTCTCTTTGTCTGCTAAACTGTATACCATGGTTTAACCTGGGCTGGCAGCTCTTTTGAGAGCAGCAAATGAAAACAGAAACAAGGAATCTTGGGAAGGAGAGTGATGTACTGGGTGCCCATAATTCCAACAAATTTACTCTGTCCTGCCATATGCTGAACCCACTAGGTAAAGGATAGGACATGGTATGTCAAGAGATAAAATGGAGACTTTTGGAGGCTGACTTCCCAATTCAGAAGATGCTAGTGGTTTTGGTTGTTTGCTTTTTGGGGGGTTTTCTTAAATGATGAAATGCAGTGCCTTTTATTCCTAACAAACTCGTCAGGCAGTTGGAGACCATACTCCATAGTAAGCAGATAGCGAAGTTCCTACGCTGTGTTTGGGTGGGGTCTTGCAAATAATCCCTTAAGTACTCTGTTTGTTTTCTTGCTGGAAAGCGACACTTGTCTTTGAAGGAAAAAAACAAAACAAAGTCAAATAGAGAATAACTGAGTGCAAACAGTAGAAAACATTTCCTGACAATAAGGGCTCACGGCTCTGTGTTCCTTGCAAAAATAACCATGAGTTCAAGAGGCTGCACCCCAGCCACACTGAGGAAACACGGGAAAGCTGCTCTCTGACTGGAAGAAAATGGGGGAGGAAGAGTTTCCAACCCAGTTACAACACTGCTCGACTCTAGTCACCAAGGCTATGATTTTTAATACGATTAGACCTGACACCAGCCAAGCTTAAAAGCCATTGTCAAATGTGTTTGTAGCTAAGCGGCAGAGATTTGTGGCTGGATTTGGCTTTGGAGCTGAGGGCCAGCAGAAGGGAGCTTCTCGCAGTGGCCCCCGTAGGCAGGTGGGGCTGCTGGCTGGGAGCCTCACCTCGCCACCCGGGGACGACGCCTGCTGCAGCGAAGCCACAGCCCAAATGGACAGGAAACGGGCTTGACAGATGAGATGGGCACAGGGATAATGGCTCGTGTGACTGATGGGGCAGGCTGCGTGGCGGGTAGGGCAGTCGCGAGACACTGCTGGATGAGCTAAAGACTCCATTAGACTGAAACTGGAGCACTGTACGGGATACATATTACTGATTGAGGTCTGGGGCTTACTGCATAAGGGTGAGCTGCTGTACAGTACAGTTTCAGAGGGCTATTTCCTCCGCTGCAGTGGAGGAAAAAAGAAAACCGAAGCTGTGCATTGGACAAATAAGTTGATGAAAAGATCTGTGTGGGAATGTGCACATTGCCTGATATGATTTGGTGTCCCAAATGGCCTTAAACAGCCCATAGAATTTCTATGTCTAAAACAGATTCCAGCAAATGAGACCTTTTATGATGCACTAATAGGCTCGTTAGGCTTTCTTGAGCAAGGCACGCTCACAGCATCGTATGTTTTTTCCATTACGGGAATTACATGTGTTTTGTTGTGCTTTGGGTTTTGTTTTGTTTTCCACATAGACTTGCCCTGACAGTTCCCCCATTCAGGTTTATATTGGAGGTACCATCTCGAGCCAATGAATTTTATGAAATATGTTGCTGGCACTCATGGAGAGATGCATAAAGGAAATATTCTAATGACAGTTGGAAAGGCTTTGATCCCTTTCCAAGACTGCACTCATGTCTTTGAAATGCGAGTTTGGCAGTGCTGGAAAGGCTGGGCTCTTTGGCTCTCTTTGGCACAAGCCCATGTGACAGACATTATGTCCTCTATCAGGGGACCCACATAACCTTGAGAAGTGTAAGCAATGCTCGCAGATTGCATTGGGTCAGATAGTCTGGGCTGATAACAAAGCAGCCGCGGCAGCAGGGGGGAGTCAGCCTAGTCCAACACAATAACTGAAAACTATTTTGACCTGGTAACTGTTGGGTCTGCTGCCTGCGGCTACGTAGTTGGACATGAACTGCAAAAGTAGTTAATTTATGTCTCCTTGAGTGTAGGAATGTGGTGATGATGGATAGGGATGGGAGGTTATTAGAAACATGGGGAGGAAGGAGAGGATGGAATTCCAGCTCGTGTTTTTATCTCTTACACACACACTGGTTCCTTTGCATACATACTCTTGGCTGTCTCGCATGTGTGCACAATCCAAACCTTTGCTTACACACTCACACCTCTGTTCATGCACGCACATGCAGGCACATGTTCATGCACTTACAAGGGATTTGCCTGAGCTAAATGCTCAAGCATGTTTATGTGTTGGGGGTTGCTGACTGTTTTTACAAAGGGGTTTGCATTTACTTCCTCCCAAGCACGATCTGTTTACACCTACTCCTGTGCAGACCCTTTGCTAAAAATTCTCTTAGCGTTCTGTTCTTACACAGCTTGATCCTTGAGGTCCCTTCCAACCTGGTACTCTACGATTCTGCTCATTTGCAAACTTCTGTTGGCTAGCAAAGAAGCAGTGGTCAGAGAAATACTACAAAACCAAGCCCAGCTGACTTAGTGCGGTGGATTTACGCAAGACATGAGTTCAGTCTTGGTGATGCGCTGATGTCACTGGCCAATTAGTTAAGTGCTGTCTGCTCTAGATGTTGTCTGCAGTAATAATCCATGTACAAAACAGCCCTAGATGTTGAAGCACATAGCCTGTATGCAAGTGAGAGAGCAATTGTGACCAGGCACTGAGGATATAAATGGGGATTGGACTGTGTAAACAATAAGCAGAGAGACGGCTGAGAATAAAGAAATATTAGTTTAGATTATTTGAAACCATAAGAGAAGAGCGAGGATAAAAATGGTAATCTCAGGAGGGGAGTTTGATTATAGTTACTCCTACAGGGATTTGCATAGGCCATAAAGCGTCTGCATCCAGAGTCAACAACCGCAGTCTCAATACAGACAGTGGGCCTTTCCTTCCCACTGTGATACAAAACACACAAACGTTTTTCTACTTAGAGGTACTCAGTGCTTCTGTTTCTGTCCTTTTCTTTCTTGCACAAAGTATCACATCACTCCCACATTCTCTCTTACGCTTTTCCTCACTGTCTTTTACTGATGCTGCCATACATGCAGACATACACATCATCCCCTTCACATGCACTCATCCTCCTTCACATATTCCCCCGATACACTTGCACTTTCATTTGGAAATGCACATTAGCTCTCATATGTGATTTCAAACCTGTGCTTGTGGACATGTGTAAGTATGAGCCCATGTTTGAAAAAGACGTTTTCAAATGCACAAAGAAGATCCTGGAACTAGATTACGTGCAGCCTCAGGACGTTGTGCAGATATATGCAGAACAAGCTTGAGGAGCTAAGGGCAGATCTGTGTATTTTCCATAGATGTGTTGGGAACAGTGGAAAGATGAGAAATGTGTAAAGGGTCACAGTGCTGACCTGTCCTTCAGGATGTCATCCACATTTGATCGGAAGATAAACACTGTATGGAATGGAAACATACCCTTCCACTGGTGTCCCCAAAGAGCACGTCTTCCTCCATGAGTCAGCGAGGGCCTGGGGACACCCAGCCATGAACTATTTTGGAGGCAATGACTTCAGCAAGTGGCAGGGGAAGCTATTGTGGAAATATGAATGTGTTTTCCATTGGGGAGTCCTCCAGGGAAGGACAGAAAGATCTTGGTGCTGAGCCAACTCCCCTATTTTTTTCTTTACCCTTCTGGGAACGAAAGCCTTGCAAAGTATGCAAGGAACCCTACTTACTGAATGTGTGTTTGGTTTGCGAGAGCTACATGAGCCCTATAGATACCCACAGACATATGGAAAGGGGGACTTCAGGAAGCAGGAATCAACCTGTTCAAGACCATCACAGTGTCCTTTCCTTACAAGCTAGTCAACTGTGCTTGACTTGGTGTGATCTCTCTCTGTTGTTTCCACCTGTCAAGCGAAGATAGTAGAATCTATGCGTGTTTTAGATCTTGTGTTAGCACAATGCTCTATTACCAAAAGACAATGTGAGCTAGAAATGGAGAACCAATGGACTTACTCTTAACACTTCACTTTCTTCAGCTTTACTCTGAGTTGGAGCATCATGATGCCACTGAAAGAAGGGTGGCACCATGGTACACACTTGGGCAAGTAGCTCCTGTGTTCCAGTATTGATAAAGTCTACTGCTTTAGAGGACTGCAAAAAGTACTTCCAACGGCCATCAGACTTAAGGGATTGGCTTTGCTTGCCTGCAAGCAGATTGCTCTGTAACCTTCAGACGTCCTAAAAGCTGAGTAGAAACTCTGCTCACCTGGGAGGGGACGGGACCTAAGGAGCCTTAGGAATTTATGTCATGGTATGGTGTCACTCCTGCAGAGATCTCTTGCAAGGAGATCTCTTGGCACAACTCTGCTTGCTGGAAATAGCAATTTGCAACCAATCACCCTATGTCAGGTTTAAACCGTGTGCATCTGCATCTCAGCAGAAGTGACTGCCACGGGTACTAAAGGAGTAACTTCGTGAGCTGGTGTTAGTTGTTACACTAGCCTGAAGATGTGAAGCTTGTTATTGTGAAGGAAAATTAGAGGTAACGATAATGAACAGCTTAGAGGAAATGTGCAAGGTAACTGCTGATATAAAAAGATTTACTGACCACAATACATGGTTAATTACATTCATAATAAATAGATTCCTATACTTATCTTAGGAATGTGGACAGCTTTATGTATTTACCTTGGATTTTGTGGCCTCAGTTAATCAATGGCCTGAAGTCCTTAGATGAGATTCACTATATGAATGCAAGTAATTGAAGTTCGTGAGTGGGTTATTAAAATATTTCAGGTGACTGATATGCAGGATATTATAAGATCTTGGCCTGGATTGCGGCACTTCTTCAATACTTTGTTGCTTTTTGTGTCACCTTTAGAAAAAAAAGCTTTTCTTTTTCTACAGAGCATACTTAGATGTCAATGAACTAAAGAACATACTCAAACTGGATGGATCCACACACCTCAACATCTTCTTTGCCAATTCCTCCGAGGAAGAGCTGGCTGGAGTGGCAACTTGGCCCTGGGACAAGGAAGCCTTGATGCATCTAGGTGAGTGATAAAGATGTTTCTTCTTTGTAAAGCATTCTTTTGAGGCGCTAAGAAGGAAAGACAAATACGCTTTAAGCTCTGTTCTGATTTCTTATCATTCCTCTAATATATAGTCAGGGGAAAAAAAGTATTTCACGATTCCCAGATACTGGCTCACAACCAGGAAAATATTAGGTTATAAACCCAAAGCACATTATGGTATTTGTAGATGATGTCAAGCTGAAAGTATTTCACCTTTTAAGTGAAGCTACTTTACAGGGCTTTCACTCCATGGGAGCACTTTGCGAAGAAGATTGGGGGGGATAGGTGCAGGGATGCTAGACAGAAGTGAATTTTTAACCTTAGCCTGTTAAGTTCTGATCCTTAATTCATTACTTAGTAAGCGTTCAATTAATTTTCTTCACAAACTAGTTAAAATTTGTTGCTATTTTTCTTTACCAATAGGCAAAAGAGCAAACTGCTGAGAGATTGTATTTCTAATGTTCATTTGAGTGGAACTGGAAAGAGTTCACTACCCTGCAGATTGCCCTGCGTGTGTCATAACTAGGTTGCTGAGTACGGCTGCTGGAACCCAGGGATCCAGATAAAGCTGTGCAACCTCCCAAATGACTCATTGCCCTGACACCTACAGTGCCACTGAACCTGTGTTCCTTGCAAAATGTCAGACGAACCTCAAAAGGTTCAGAAGGCACCGACTGAGTCTGTATGTACTTCTCTTAACTGCACAAATGTCCCTCGGGCTACAGACTTGATCTGGTCATCTTATAAGAGCAGGGATTCTCACCAGTTTTCCAGGTATTTCTCCAGCTTGTCCAGACCTGCCCAGGCTGGAAGTGAAGTCTGGGTTCAGCCAAGTTCAGTCTTGGTCAAAGGCTTTTTCAGCCAGTTTTTATATTACCCAACCCCACGTTGAGCAAAACAAAAAAGATGTGGTAAATGTAAACCTAGATAAGGAGAGCAAAACATGGTGTTTGTTACTCTAAAGCATACTACGAGAGCTCAGCTACAACGTGAGCCATCAGTCAGGGAGGCTTTTCCATGTTACCCCCAAACCTGGATGCTAACATCTCTTTATAGTCACCTGTCTCCATAGCTGAGAGAGGCTCCATGGTCAGACCAAGCAGTTGGAGCTGGCTGCCCTACTTCAGTTAGTAAACGTTTTATTACAACATCCAACTCCGCAGCTGCTCTGAAAGCAGTGTGAGCAAACTTCTTTTCCCAAGGACTGGCACTGACACACATCCAGTCCCCTGCTGAGCTAGGCTGGAAGTGAAGCCACTTCCACTCTGACTTGCCTCCAGCCCCATCTCCATGGGCTCCTGCTGGGAGCACCCAAAACAGAAGATGCTGTAAGTGCCTGCCAGTGAACATTCCCTATGGCAACATCTTCTGGCAAAAACAAAGATAGATTCTAACCCCAGCCTCGACCGGCACCCACGCTGATGTGAATTCTATCACTTTGTAGTACCGCAACCCCCAGCTCCTGCACTAGCCCCACAGTAACTCTGTTTGCTTCTGATTGTGCAACGGTATGGGTTGCTGGTGGGAAACATTAGCCCTAATGCCACTGCTGGAGTGAAATAAGGCTGTAATATAGCTGATCCTTCCCTAAATGAGTATTTTCACAGCTTCCCTTGGTGTTGCCATGGGAGGGAGCAGAGAACAAGGGGAGAGCTCCAGAGCTCCAAGAAGAACCTTCTGCAAGAGGACTGGGGCTCGCCCAAAGCCCTGATGAGTTCTTCTGTCACTTCGTTAAGCTAATTGTCAACATCATGCCTGAGCAAAACAATTTAAATTCAGCTCCTACAGTGTATTGACAGAATTCATTGACCAAAAAAAGATCTCACAAGAAAAAAAGACATTAGCCAACAGTTTAAAGTTGACTTGCAATGGAAAAAAGTAAAAATAAATAAATAATAGTCATAATTTCCTGTCATAATAGCCCTCCCAGACCTGTGCTTGGTCTGTAAGAATTCATCTTTAATCTTTTTTACTCTCTTCTATAAATTCAATATGTACTTAATAAAAAATATGAAATATGTCCTGTGGTGCAGATCTAAAGGCTGGGATAGAGATTGTCTGGGTGAGGGAGTTTATCTTTTCTGTAAAACTGCAATTGATTTAGATTCTTGACAGCTGTGAAAAATATAAATTTTCAACAAAGGCAAAAATAAAATCTCCCTCCCCAGCTGCCTCGGGGCTGTCCAATGCCAGAACCATTTACCCAGCCTTTAATTTGAAGGCACGTCCTACTGAGGAATTTTACCAATACTCCTACTATTGGAAAACAAACTCTGGAATTATTTTTGGGAAGGAGCCCCCCACAAAATATGTCAGGGTACTCTCTGGGGGTAAATGGCTCCACCTGGGTAGAGACCAAGCACCTGAGGAATCAGAGCATGTATTGTATAAAGAGGGAGAGAGGGATACAAGGAACATGGGGATTGCAGTAGCTGCATACTGGTAGGTTTGTATACAATTAATTGGGAGTGTGGAGAACTAGTGTAAGAGACAGTTCAGTGCTGTGAAAAGGATGTGCAGATGCTACATGTGGCATAATAGGCATGATGTTGCAGTGTGATTGATTTTATTCACTCTTTTGTGTCTGTATTTAAATTTTCAGTTCATTTTTTTTAATACTATATATGTATTTGTAAATGCCCACGTGACTCCTCTCCACTGTGTGCTTGTAGTCACACGTGCCCATGCACAAAGGGAAAGTCTTTTCTCTATTGCTACTTTTGCATGTGTCCTTGGAGGACATCCGAAGTGGTCCTTCCTCTCTCTTCAGCATTGTTGCAATGTCAGCTGGAATACTGTGTTGTGTTTGGATACTCTACTTGGAGGAAAACGTGAGACAATTGGGAAAACCAAAGGAGAACAAGAGTCGGGGAGGTCTAGAAAAAGGATTGAGCTACAAGGAAAGGTTGAATGGATTACAGTTACTCAAACTGAAGGAAAAGAGCCTAAAGTGGGGATGATGACAATCTCATAAAAGCTGATGAAAGGGGAGGAGAATCTTCTGTTCTTCATATCCGTGTGAGGCAGGACTTGAAGTCATGAACTTAAATTGCCAAGAAATCAACTCAGATTAGATGTGAGTTAAATCCTTGCAGCTGTAAGGATACTGAGTGCTGAAATTGATTGCTGGGGCAGTCATGTCATCAGGGGTTGTAAAGAGACGTTAGGCCAATGTGTGTGAGGGATGGTGTAGACCTAATTGGTCCTGCGTTGTTTCGGAGTGGAGTTTAGATTACTTCCTAAGATCTTCTCAGTCTTATTTTCCTCTAATTCCATGGTTATTGCAACCAAGTCTCCGGGCAGATGAGAAGGAAGAGTCTATGGTGTGTCAGAACCTGGTGATCTCATCTTCCCTGCGCTACAGTCACTGATAAAGTTCCTCCTGCCAAAACCTTTTCTCTCCTCGTTGTCACTAAATTATTAGTGTACCATATCCAAGATTTATTTTCCCATTATAACTTTTACAAAGCAGTCTCCCGTTCTCATGGTAGGCAGTATACACAAACAGTTTTAAATAAAAGGCTTGGAAAAGTTGAGGTCAACAAGCTAAATAAAGAAAATATGAAGCATATCATAAATCCAAAGGTATATCTAGCTGAGCTAAAAATATAATTTTTATGATTAATTCAATATACTGTAAAGCCTCACTAATTTACCATTTGCATATCTACACATCCCATAATTCACACAACAAAAAAATCACCGTTGGTTTTCTTCGCGCACATTTAACAACCATGCAGTTCTTTTAGAATTATTATATTCCAGGATTTCATATTGACACTTTAGACTTATGCATATTCATTAGTGGACTGTGCAGTTTAGATCAAACTAGGCTTGTCTGAGTATATGAACAGAGTGTGTTTCTGATGGTTACTTCAAAGCTGTCTGTGTGATCAGAGCACACCCTGAAAAAACTGTTCCAGCCTTGGGTGTATTCTCTTTTCTTTGTCCAGCTATTAGTTTGCAAATATTGGTGCAACCTACTGCAATTTTTAGGGCATTTCAGTAGTTAATAGGCTTCTATTTTATCTTTACCATGTGGAATAATATACAGTGTGCTCCAGGTAAATTTTGTTTGTCAAATACATTGCTTACACTTACCTGGGCAGAATCATTCTCTTTAAGCACGTTAAATTATTTGAAATTGCATAGTATGAAGTAACTGCCTGTTGGATTTTTCTCTAAGTTAACAAACCAAATTGAGCATATTCAGTTGAAAGACCAATTGTCACTGTGGTTTTGGTTTAGGACGCTGGGTTTTGTCCCACAATTCCTCATCCTTAGAGCCCCAGATTAAGGGTTGAGATTAAACCTTGCCATGCAGTTTCTCTGAGCAGGCAATATGCCCGATTGTGCAAAAAGCAGTCTATGCTATAGAGGATCTGATGAACTGCCAGTGGATCTGCCCTTAGGATTGTCTTCCATTCCCTTTCTCTTGCTGTTCTGAGGAAGACAAGGCAAACATAAAAGCTATTCTCTTTTCCCCTTGCAGGTGGCATTGTGCTGAATCCCTCCTTCTATGGAATCCCTGGCCACACGCACACAATGATCCATGAAATTGGGCACAGCCTGGGGCTCTATCACGTCTTCCGGGGAATCTCAGAGATCCTCTCCTGCAGTGATCCGTGCATGGAAACCGAGCCCTCTTTCGAGACTGGGGACCTCTGCAGTGACACCAACCCTGCTCCTAAGCACAAACTGTGTGGGGACCCTGGACCTGGCAATGACACATGTGGTTTTCACAGTTTCCTAAACACACCGTTCAGTAACTTCATGAGCTATGCAGGTACTTGGGTTTCTCAGTTTGCTGTTGGTGTCTGTGCTTGGGCAAGAGCAAAGAACGGCAGTATTACCTCTTACTTCTGCAGCCCATTTCATACGGGGCTTTATGCTGACGTGTGTGTCCATTGGTCTAGGACCAGGCTTGATGAGGATCAAACTTGATGGCCGTAGGAATCCCTTCCAGTTCTCCTGTTCTTTTTTCCCAGTTTTCCCAACTTTACATAGTTTCATGTGAATACCGGGCAGAAGGTTTGGGGGAGGGAAGAAATGAGATAAGCATTAAGAAAACAGCTTCTAAAAGCTCTACAGCAAATTTGACAACCTATTTTCCCTGGGATCTGAATGCCTGATCTATGAGGTCTTCTTTGAAAAACACAAATTCAGAGATTGTTTACCCTCTCCCAAGGAAATATTGAATGTCAGAGGAATGTTGATACCACCAATGCTGTAGGATAAACCTGTGATAGGTAGACATCTAATGAGACACTGCTGATGCCTCCAGGTGTCCATTCAAATACCATGTTTGTTGTTTGATTTGGAGTCACTGTGGTTCAGCTAGGATCACTCACATCTGAGTTTCATCATTAGAGTGTCAATACTGGGATAGTACCTGGATCAGGATTGCTCTTCTGGTCGAAGACTACAGTGTGCTGTGCGGGTTTGTGCTGGGAGTGCAACTACAAAGGCTCCATATCAGTGCAGTAAAACCACCCCTCCAAGAGGAATAAGCTGCTTAAACAAAAGCCTGATTTTGTAGTTGTAACTCTGCAGGCTTCTGTAGGCACAGCTGTGTTGCTCAGGGGTGCTGGTTAGCAGCACTCCTATCAACAGAGCGTAACGCAGAGAGGGCATGAGCTCCTGTGACCCTTGCCCATCGGACGAGGGTGGAGTAGGGCCCTTGCTGCACCCCTGGAAGTTCAAGGGGAGTTGAAGGATCCTCTGTTATTTCCCAGAAAGAACAAGGGATTCCTTGGCTCGTATTTCCCCTTATTTTGGGTCACAGGGTCTAGTCGTGATGAAGGTCTGTGACATTGAGCTGACAGCATCAACAACATTTTAAAGGTGACCAATATACTTACAGCCACTGAAGGGCACCTTTATACTCCAGGCAAAAACACAGATTGCCCACTCAAAAGGTCATAGGAGTGCTTATTCTGTAATAAAACTGTAGAGAAGCAAAATGTTTAATGTCATCTGGGGCACAGATTGAAATTATTTATAACAAATGCTTTTATACCCTTCATGGCACTGGCTAAAAGTGATGCTTAGTTTTCTCTTTATTTTTCTATTTGTTTAGAGGGTGTTTTCAGGGACAAGCATACACGCACTGAGTCAGCTCCTCAACATGTTGTGCACTTTTGTGCATGCGGTAGGGCAGAATGTCTTATTGCCTGATACAGCCTCCTGGTAGCATCACACAAATAAGTCAGTGCCACTTAGATGACAATATCCCTCCACCAAATCTGCTTGTGTGTATGTGACAAGGGGTGGAGCCGTGCGTGTTTCAAAACGCTGAGGTCTCTTCTTCCAAAGAGAACTTGCCAATTCTCTCAAGAGATGAGACAGAGAGGCCGATGACAGAGATACCTATCTGCTATGGGGAGCTAAATATGTGCTGGTGTTTTGAGCAGAAACCTTTTTTTTTTCCCTTGAAAAATTAAGTGAAGTGACATGATAGGCATCTCTAGAGCTCATGCATGAATCTGTTTGCTTTTCTGTTGTTGCCAGTGGAATAAAAATATATCAGGATATCAAATTGCTGTAGAAATACCTTTGAAACATCTAGGTTGAGGTCATGCAGCTCTAAACATTGCCTTTCTTTCCTTTCTGTTTTGCTGCTTGTATACAGCTTGATCATACTGTGTTTGTCTGTCTAACATCCATCTGTTCAGTTGCCCCCAGCTCTGTAGCAAAGCACTGACTTAAAGAGTAACTTTTCTTTCCCTGAAATAACAAGTTACAATGTCCAGGAGATCAAGAAGTGTGAGAAATTTGTTCTTGTAAATTATTTTTGCAAGTCCAAACAGCCATGGTGTTCCTGAAAAAAAGGGTAAGTTAGTCTTTTAGACCACTCTTCATGAAATCAGCAGGAATCCTGCCTCTGTATTCTGTTGGAATGATCTTTGCAGCACAGTCTCTTGAATTCTCTAATTATTACTTCACCTGAGCATCCTGAACCTTCCTTGAAATTGAGTGATCATGTGAAATACCTTTCTCCCTCGCCTCTCCTCCCTTCCCCTCCCCCAGGGGACAGCCTGTGCTGATGTTTAACAGAGAATGCAGGTCATCTTTCCCCTGTGCCATTGTCTCACTGCTCTGTCCTATATATATTTTATTGTTCCTTTATGATGGCTGTTAAAGGCCTTTGTCTTCTTCTGTGCTTCCGTGAAGAAGATTTATGGCTTTTACAGCATGCTCAGGGATAGACCATTGATAATTATTGAGGAAATCCAGAGATGTCATATTAAAGCACCTTTTTGCATACCCACAGGGATTTGTAGATATTTTCAGGCTGGTGGTGTCTGTCTATCTGCTGTGCATGTTTGATGAGAGGAGGTTTACTGCTCAGTGGAATTAGGAGAGACGAGGGAGAACATGTGAACTGCCGTGTCCTTGATGCGGTAGGACTGCATTTGGGGCTGTAGTTTGAGCAGGATCCCAACCAAAGCTGTCTCCTTTTGCTTGCATCTCAGGGAAGGTATGGTAAGCTTTTAAATTAGCCAGCAAATTCACACTTTTCTTTAGAACAAATTCATATTTTTTCATTCTTCTTGAGTTCCACAGGGCTTGAAGACATCAGAGCATCTAGTAATGCTATTACAATATTGAACTGCCATCTTACACGCACGCAAGCAACTCTCTGAACAGCCTTCGGTGACCTGCATCTTCCCAGAAAAGTGTATTACTTGACCTGTGCAAAACCGTCATTGTTGTTTGTATCGCAGCAGTGTGCAGAGGTCCCGTCTGGGACTGAGCTTTACTGAGCTAGGAACTCTGCAGGCGCATGTGAAGAAACACTCTGTGTTTTCAAGGGCTTTTCATCTGATGGGAAGAGCACCAGAAAAACGGTTGAAGTGCTAGCATCTAGTTCCTCAGCACAGCTTTTCTGGGTGACTTTGCACAACATATTTATTCCTTCTGTGATCTGCACAATAGAGAAATAATAATTATCTACTTCTCTGGGGCATTGTAGTTGTAAAGTTGTATGGTGTTCAGAGGGCACTAGATGTGTTCTTGTTGCCAAATCATGTCTGGGGAAAACAGATGAAATGAGAAATGGATATTTAGGGGAAATTATCCAGCAAAATTATTTCTCCATTTTGAATGAAAAAGAAATCTGAAATATCAAAACTGTTTATGAAAAGTTCAGAAAGGGGTTAGAATCACAATGGTAGTGGGGGAGATTTTTAATAGAAATAAAGTTATTTTATTGCACCAAAAATTTACATTTTTAATCAGTGTTTGTAATGATTTTCTTTCAAATTGATCTTTCAGAATATTTTTATTTGTTCATTAGAAAATTTAAGAACTTTAAAAAAACTATGTATTTTTAAAATTCTGTGGTCTTTTAATCTAAGAACTATGTCAAAGTCCTTTGCATACAGTTTGCATGAATCTCAGTCAATGCTTTATCCTAACACTAGCTGTTCTTTGCCCTTTTATCCACTCTCAGAGATATTCTTTAAGACCTGAAATTCTTTTAAGCCCAGAGGTCCACTGGTAGCCCCAAATCTGACCAGAAGGTGCTGCACTGAGGCTTTCTGTTTCTTTACCTCCATGTGTCTCTGTCTCATCTAGGGATGATCTCTAGGTACTTATGTATTCCGGACCAGAGGGAGGGAACTTTTATTGATTTATTTTTTTCCTTTTTAACTTTTGTTTCCTTTCACCTGCCTCCACAAGTGATGCCTGCACTAATTTGTTCACAGGCCATTAACTTTCGAGTGCTGCGAGAACCCATCCCGGCCCTTGCAAGAAGCTGCCATTCACTGGGTCATAATTCTTTCTCTTGCTCCCACCTTATCTCCCGCGTGGTTGATGTGGCTTCTGCTTTTAATTTCAGACGATGACTGCACCGACTCCTTCACGCCCAACCAAGTGGCCAGGATGCACTGCTACTTGGACCTCGTCTATCAGAGCTGGCAGCCCGTGAAGAAACCAGCTCCTATTGCAATTGCCCCCCAGATTGTGGCTCGGACCTCCACCTCTGTCACCCTGGAGTGGTTTCCGCCCATTGATGGCCACTTCTTTGAAAGGTGATCACGCGCTGCTCTGTACTCTCGCACTGAATTGAATGGAAAGGGGAGAAATAGGGGAACCACTCGGGGCCCTGCTCCAGGAGCAGAGCTTTATCACGTGCTGTGCTCAGTCTGGATTAAGGCTCTTTCCTAAATTGGTTCATACTGAGGGGGTTATTGATCTGTTTTCTGCTCTTCCTTTCTCAGCCTGTAGCACTCAGTTGAGGGCCATTGATTTGCCATGTAAAGGGCAAATCTTTTTCTGTATGTTATGGGAGGAATTTTCAATCAATGATTCTGGCCCTGTGACTCCTGCTGTTGCTGCTGCTCACAAATACCTGTCTGTGGGCTTCAGCTCTGCCTTGCACGTTCCTCCCTCCTCCTCTTGCAAGTTTCCTTTGCAAGGCCAAAGCAAATCTTGTTTCTACTCCCGTGACAACACAGAGCTCACGGGCAGTGGAGTCTCACAGGGCAAGGAGGTGGCAGGGCCGGGGAGAGGCACAAATGCTGCCTCCTTCCCTGAGCTGCAGGTCTGAGATGGGAACTGATCAAGGCAGAGTCAAAGACCTAAAGCCGTGAATATCATTCGAGTGTCATCTTGCTGCACCCCGAGTAGAGCATGTCGGTCAGAGTATGTGTGTGTGTTTTCGTGTCTGTGACAGGCATGCAGCTGTGTGGTACCAGTAACGAAAAATTAAATTAATGTAGGGCTCTGGATGGAAGTTGCACCTCATTGCAGTTCATAGCTGGAGCAACTCTATCCCAGGATGACCTGAGCATCTGGGTAGTTGATCTAAATACTCTTACGTAGCACTTGGACGAGCTGCAGGAGCTATGGGAATCCTAGCAGAGAACTTGCTAAATGATTGACCTCTCACATTACCATTAACTCACCTTCCCTGTTTGCATTTCTTCTTCACTTTTTGCTTTGTTATTTTATAGAGAACAAACTTTGAGTGTCCTTCAGGAATGTAGCAATGCATAGCACAGGAGGCCGAATTTACAAGCGTATTAGCACCCAAAGAGCTGTCTCAGCACTACTGCTTTGTTCAGTGAGAGCACCTTGAAAGCCACTGCCTCCATCAGGGATGAAACTCCTTCCAGCACTGCTAGGACAGCATGGCCATTTCAGTGGCAGCTTGCACTTTATCTGAGTAGGCAGATAGCTGTTGTTTTCTGCTCAGGTGAGATTTTTCCACCTTTATTGCAGATTAATACGGGGAGGGCAATCAAATCATATTAGGAGTTGATAGAGAGGTCTTGTGCTCTGAACAGTGTTTGCTTTAATTGCAGTTTTGCAACTGAACCCTTTTATTCCCTATGTGTGAAAAGGACTTATGTGAAGTTCTGAAAATTAATTCAGAATTTTTTAGCCTATAATCATTTTTAGGTAAATTAAGTTTCTCCAATTTAATTTGGATTTCAGAAGATACTTATTGTGTGTTAAATAAATACCATCTGCCTCTTAAAACACGTTGACGCAAAGTTAATTGTTATGTAACCAAATATGTCTTTATTACATATTTCTTATAACTGAATCAATATGTTCTTAATAACCCCTAGTTAGTTGCTTCTTAAATAACATACAGTGGATAGCCTGCTAAATCTAAAATTTCATAACAGAGTTATCATATGTTAAATAAATAGTGATTTTCTAGAAGAAAAAAGCCCTTTGGGTTTTCAAATCTGTGTGCTCAGTATTACTGAAGAGATTTAAAGAGACAGCCTCAAATACTTTGAGTCCAATTCCTTGTTAAAATGAGATTCCCAGTGCTAACAGATACAGAAATGTTGCTGTGACCATTTAAAAATGTCACTGAAATATATAAATGATCCTGTCTAAAACATGCTCAAATTTCTGATACATTAATCAAAACAAGGATGATAGTAGTATTATAGTGACTAATACTGGAAAAGCTCATGTGCTGAACTTCCAGTACTGATGTGTCCAGTGCTGCCCGTTTAGAGATACATGCCTGTATCAATTTGTAAAATTGGGTCACTGTGCAAGACAAGTAGGAGGTAAAATTGGCCAAGTATAATCTTATCTGTGTGTGGGAATACTGTAAAACTTTGCAGATATTTTTACACAAAGTGCACACCATGGCCCAAATTTTACTTGCCTCACTTGAATGAATAAACTCATTCACTTCAATGGGACTATTCATGTAAAAAACAGAAGACTGATACTCAGCCGCTGAGTGCCTTGGGCCTGGTTTCTAATGCACAGAGGCCCCTTCCATGCTGTTTTGACAGTGTAAAAGGGCCTTAAAAGGATGAATGGCTCTGGCTACATTAGCAAGTATTGTGGTCCAATATAAGTAGATCTCTAGCGCAAAACAGTTGTTAATGAAGACCTGACGTCAACACTGTAGGGGTTTTGGGGGGGGTTGTTTCAGCCTAGCTCTAGCCTGGCCCCGTGGCATCAGCAGTTGGAGCACATCAGGTGTGGTCCTGGAGCACATCTCCACTCTGGTTTCAGGCAAAACAGGGTCCAGCTTCCATGCTCCAGGACTGCTCCAAGCGCTGTGAGTGGGGATGATGGAGAGTTTCACTTCAAAAGCTCGCTCCTGATCCAAATTGCAATGCTTCTCTAGGCACACTCAGTGTAACTCAAGTTCCTTTTGTGTCCCTTTTATTCTCTAGAGCTGTGCATAGGCAGTGACCTCTGCTTAATGAAAGTCAGGAAGGGAAAATTGAGCCTTGTGTTTAAAAATGTAACACTGGGCTGGCTGTACCTGTGGGTGAGGTCCTGACAGGTCTGCGGTTGAAGGGAGATGAAGCATGGAAGTAAAGACCATGTGCCTTTTCCCTGCTTAGATACAACTTTGTCACAGGTGCCACAGCACTAGGTGCTTTTCTTTTAGGGCCTGGTTCTAGGAATTGCATGATTAATTACGTGGATTTGGGGACAGAGTAATGCTAACTCATAGTTCTTGTAAATTTGGGGTTGGCTATCCTGTGTCCTCACACCTTGGCAAGAGTAGCTACGAGCTGTGCACAGAAGTAAAATCTTCCTGACAGACCCTCCTTACCTGTTCAGTGTGTTCAGTTGATGTCTGCTATATTAGAGAGTCATTTACCTGCACATAAATTTGCCAACGTGTGTTTGACCCTAAACTTGAGCAGCTGGTTGGGCTTCTAAACATCTCTAATAATCAAATATATCAAGAACCAGCATTTTTTCTTGTAGCTACTGCACACAGGATTGGAATACTTCCCATTCTCCATCCTCCCATTAAAAAAAAGCATGAAAAATGTCACATGCGCGTATAATAATATGTAATAATAAAATAATAATAGAGCCAACAAAACAAGTGAAAACAAGTGGCAAGAAGAAAACTCTATTCATTTCCTGACTGCATCTATTAGATGCGTTCATCTGCTGTCGCTAAGCATCCATTCATGCGCCTCCTGTTTGATATGCGTAGGCAGGATGTAAACAGTTATTGTAACAGGGCTCTGCAGCAAATTCTGCTTGGACAGAAAACTTTGAATGCATCTGCTCTTCCAAGTTTTCACTGAGGTGACTGCATTAATTTCCATGAATCTGATGCTATCTCATTCTTAGCAAGCAAGTATTTTGGTCAGGATGGTGTCCCAGATCTAGATGGCTGGGCTTGATAATTGCTTGCTTAAACCTTGCTGGAAAGTTTCAGTGCCTTAGAGGGGAGAGCACCAGTTCTGAATTTCAAGTAAGCAGATACAATTTAGTTTGAAAACAGGGAGTCTTTACTGAAAGGAATGACAGATTTTTACTAGTTTTGAGTTGCCCACTGAACTGGTGCTGGCCCTGAAGAGAATTGTCTGTTTTTCAATAGTAATCTTTAGATTTTGAATCCACTTCACTGAAATATCATGCTGTAGGAATGAATTCCTCCTGCGCTCTGAACTTCATAAGCTGGAATTTCCCCAGTACTTGGCTTATTAGAAAACACAGAAGTCTAGATTTTCCATTACCCTGCACTTTGGGGAGTTGTGTGCACCGGTGTATAAGGTGTCAGATATGCTATTGTTCCTAATTAATAGTGTTTTGAACGAATTTACGCTCATTTTGTCTTGATCTCAGTGGCTGCATAAGGTGTAAGGATCTGGCTTAGATTTTCATAAGCCTGTAAATGCAATTCTGTAATTGGTTTTGACATTCATGGCTGTTTGTAGGATTTGTGTGCAAGAGTCTGCAGACCAAAAACTTTAACCCAGGAGTCATCCCCTGTGTAACTCCTTTCAGCCAGTGGAGTTACATCAGGGTTGAGTTTGGCTCCCAAATTGGAAAAGTAAAAAGAGAAAGTTTGCTCATAGCCTTTCCCACATGATGCTCCTTGTGATTTCTCTTACCTCCAAGTCCTTGCTGGTAAAAGGAAATGTTTGTCCATAAGCCTACAGTTTTTTCCACCATGGCAGCCTGTGATGAAATTGTATAGCTGCTAATTTGAGTAAAAAGCAGTCCTAATTGTGGAAACTTGGCTTTCAAAGCCCTATCCTCATCCAGGACCAAGCGCTAATGCAGGAGTCTCTTTGTAGGGAAACTGAAAGATTGTTATTGCAGGGACTTCTATCCTGACTGTTGGTGGATGTGTCTGAAAAACAACTGCACAATACTAATTCTACATTTTGATTTCTCAGTACCTTTTATTCTGGATTTTTGAATTTTTTTGCATATATTATTTAGGCAAGCTGAGTTAGATGCCTAAACTGCTGCTAAATAGACAGCTGAGAAATGAAGTAGAGAGGCAGTGTCATACCAATAGTGCAGGTGGGTGAAGCGAGACAGAGAAAGAAGTTACTTGCAACATGCCCAAATTTGTTCATTACCAGCGTTACAGATCGTGCAAGGAAGAGGAAGGCACCTTTGCCTCCCGCTTTTTTATTCTACCTCCTTGCCACATTTTATTCTTCAGATGTTTTCAGCAGGTGCATCCCTTTCTGCACTGTTTGTGAGTTCGATCATTTACCACCTCTTTGTAGGGGTGGCTGTGGGCCATATTGAAATGGATACGAGTTTTACCACCGATTTCATTCCAAGTCCCCCTGGTTGACAATCTGTGCTTCCACCTAATTAAGGCAACAGAAAGTTGACTTTCAAATAGATCCCTGTCACAGGAGATGCTACGCTGTGGAGCAGCTGAGCGTGTGTTGTCCCTACCACCAAAGGGAAAGGAGATCACACAGCCTGGGAGGGCTGTGAGAGTAAATTTACAGTCCTGGTGTCCTTGCTGAGGATCCAAAATAACCTCTGCCTGAGGATCACAGTGCCCTTCGCAAAGCAGTGCTGAAATAAATCATGCAATGGGAAATGGTTAAAATTTGCATAGCTGATTATAATAATTGATGACTCAATACTTACTTGGGTAGCTTAGAGAGTACAGTATGTGTTATGCGCAAATTATTTGCCTGAAACTTCTGTCCTTTCCTAGGTGCATTTAGTCATTAAGATAATTATTTTTTTCCTTTCATTTTGAGTGTGCAGCATTCCTTAAAGCAGAACAATGAATTCTGAATAATAAGCAGTTTACTAGGATGAATAACCACACATTCTGGGTCATACACGGTTCCAAATTTTGTGACCCCAAGGAACACAGGGCTGAACTGAGTTGCATCCTCAGCTGATACAAATCAGCTTCATGTTGTGGAAGATATTAGAGTTAACTCCAGTCTACATCAGCTTAAACCCTGATCTTGTCAATGTATTAGCAAAAATATTTGTGAATCAGCGTTTAACTGAGTCTTCCTGTTTAACCACTTCTGCTGATAGTACTTTATTGACAGTAGCTGGTATTAGATGTATTGTGTACGTAAAGTAATGTTGGCATTGGGCAGTGAAGTGCCTTTGTTAATGCCACGTCATGCCATCTGATCGTATGGAGCCATAAGCTGTCCCAGTTCAGAAAGAGCCATCCACTGGTGCCAAAGCTGCCAGGTATCAAATCCAGTTTCCCCTATGAAAAGGATTAAGGGCATGTTCTTTTATGTATGTTTATAACCCACCACATTTCCAGGCTTGTAATGATCTGGGGTGCAATACACCTCCAAAAGCAGCTCCTTGCATACTTAACAAAGCCGTGCTTCACAGAGCAGCTCTGTCTGATGTTCTCAAAGCCTGGGACTTTACCCTCTCCTCTAATCACCAGGAAGCCCAAGGCCTTCACAATCCTGGAGATACTACAAGTTCAAGCAATAAATCCATGGTGGGAGCAGAAATAGATCTGAAAACTCTGAGGCTGGTTTCTCTGCTCTAACCACTAAGCAACATGTATTTTCTTTTGTCGGGGTTTGATCCAGTTGTAGTGCAGGGGAACAAAAAAAACCAAAACAAAACATAGCTGAGCGTGATTTCACAGGTTGCTGTCATTTTGCGTTGGATGGCGGACTCACAGATGCCGTCTACACAGGCTGTTAGCCCAAACCTACAGAAGGTCAGCATCAGAAAACACTCTTGTCAGTGCCTTGAGAAAAGAGGGTTAAGTGGTACTGAATTCTAAGTCTTACTGCTTTTAATATAGTTGAATAAGCAGCTCATTCAGCTGTTACTAAGTTGGTGTGTTTTCCTGTTTTCCTGGCCTCCTAGAGAAGTGGGATCAGCATGTGATCTGTGTGCGGAAGGAAGAGTCCTGGTGCAGTACGCCTTCAGCGCCTCTTCGCCGATGCCCTGCGATCCCTCGGGGCACTGGAGCCCACGGGAAGCAGAAGGTGGGTCACAGGGCTGGGGACAAAGGTGTGGCAGAGGAGAAGATGGGCCAGAGCAAAGGGAGAACCGCAAAGACAGTGGGAAAATCTGGGAGAGAGTGACTGATTATATTTGTATGTAGCACGAACAAAAATAGAGGACACATGAATACACTGTGACCTGAAGTAATGCCACTGGCTGGAATACCTGTGTTTTGGCCCCCATGTCCTGACACTGCCCATGAATTAAGTGTATTCTGGGAGCTGAACCTGAATTTCAGAAAGCAGCAGAGTGCCAAGAAACGCTGACCATTCATATTTGCCAGATGAATTCCTCAGGGGAGCTGTTTACTCCTTCTACTCCAACTCCGAAAGTGAAGAATTGCATGTCACTTACTTGGGCCTGATTTCTGGGGCCTTTGCTTGCATTGAATCGTAATGGGCTGCACCAGCAGAGAGGCCGAAAGGAGAGGAGATTGCCCTTCGGGCAGGTACTCTGCAGCCTGAATGCAAGTGACTACGTCAAGCCCAGTCTAGTTCTGGGTGTTTTGCAAGTCTTACTTTACTGCTCCTCTTAGAGCACGGTGGAGGGAGAATGGTCTGCAGAGCGGGTCGTACAATGCC
Source organism: Sagittarius serpentarius (assembly GCA_034782735.1). Taxonomy (NCBI): domain Eukaryota; kingdom Metazoa; phylum Chordata; class Aves; order Accipitriformes; family Sagittariidae; genus Sagittarius; species Sagittarius serpentarius. Next base: position 11,387,108 of record JAVKLA010000052.1, read on the forward strand.
GTTAGATCTCCATCGTTACCTCTCCTCCATATATATCTTCCATTATGTAAGCAGGTGGATATGGTAGAGCATATTTAAGTTTATACCAGACAGAGGTCAGTAATCACAAATTACGGTTTGGAAAGAACAGAATATTATTTCAGTCTGTCCATCACGAGCTGTTCCTTCGGGAGCAGCACACTCTGGGCCCAGACTTCACGGTGAACACATAGGTGGGCTCAGTGAACTCAAAGGCCAATCCCTAGATTATGCAGCCTCATTATACAAACACCTCCTTACATTAAGGGCTTCTCTGTCCTGCAGCTAGGGTATGTGGCAGTTATTCTATAAGGAAGATTATTTGTAAGCTAATATGGTGATATATGCAGTGCTGGCACCCAGGAGCCCTCCCTAGTCCTGAGGTCAGCATGTGCAGCAAGCTGCGTCCCCGCTGCGTGACAGGACAAGACGTGTGGGCAAGTGTCCTCTGCCGCATGCACCCATCTCCCAGGGTGGGGGCCCAACAGAGGTTGTGGTTCACTGCAACTCACCCCCCCAGTTTGGTCATCCAAGGGTCAAGGCTACCAGGCACAGCGCGGAACGCACCTGCCCCTTGGGTGGATGTCGTTCAAGAGCTTCGGCCTGGGAAGCAGTGCTCCGGCTACGAGTGTGACTGGATTATCAAGTAAACAGGATTAGTGAAGTTTGGATTGCTTGCAGTAGTAGTGCAGGGTGGAAGGTGGAATTTCCACTTAGCTAAGGATTACAAGACTTTGAAACCCAGTTTCATTTGGAACAAAACCTGAAACTTTTTAAATTCTCCGTGAAGGAAAATTAAAAACAAAAAGTGTTTGAGGCTGGCCAAAATGTTTTGTTTAGCTCATATAATTCCTCTTTCATGAACTTTGGTTAAATTATGACATTTGAAAATATCTTCTTTTAGTATATAATCCAGGGCAAAAGAAAACTTTTATTATCAAAAAAGTGTTTCAAAGTGCAAAAGTGAAACAATTCCTTCAAAAAATGTCAAAACACAGTGTTCCAGTATTGTTAGAACTTTCTTCCCATTTTCTCTTCCAGAGTAAAATTTTGGCCAAATAAACCCAACTTTGCAAAGTGTTTTGATTTTGAAAGAACTGCATATTCCATTGAGATACGCAGTTCCGTCAAAATTTCTCCAACGTGCTCTGATTTGAAAACTTCTAGATCTCACACGTCTTGCCAGCGGCATCATTCCTAGAGAAACTAAGCTACTCTAAGATTTATTACTCAGCTACATTTTGCATTTAATTTCCTCTTCTTACAGTGTGTGCCTGCATGTTCTTAACTATGAAGGGTGCAGTCTGATCCTTATCTGTCTCATTCAATTGCTGTTGTGCCATTGCTTTGGAAAGAAAATTTGGGAATCCTATCCTCTTACTAGGTTAATAAGTTGTCTCCACTTTAGGGCAGAAAACACACCAAGTGTATGGTATTTGTTGCTGTGTAATTTTCTGTCATCACTACCACACTCCCTGACATTCAGGATCTCTGCCTATTTGCACTTGGTCTGAGTTACAAATAGCACAGTTAGATCATTGTCTGGCTTCTTTAATTGTCTATCTGAGAGTGCTCAAGCATGCAAGCTTAAAATTTGCTTTCTGCAAGCATTCATGTGTGTAAATCTCCACTACTTGAACGTTCATGGAAAGTGAATACGAAAGAGGCATAAGCATGGCCAAAATGAACTCATTTTAAAATCTGAGACAACACTCATGGAAAATGTTTCGTAGTACTCATCCAGCTTCTACCAGGAAACTACATTTGTCACGTGTCTCTGAAGCAGCTCTGAACCTGGTTGGTCTGATTTCATTTTCTGAGGTCTCATAGCATTGTTACGCTGCACGGTTACCCCAGGTAGCTGGTACCCGCTGGGGTTGGGACTACGTGTGAGCCGTGCCCATTGCAAAACTCTGCCGTGGGGACTGTGTCCTTCCTAGTGCCCTGCTTGCGCCTGAGCACGGTGAGGTCCAACCCTCCGGGCTGAGGTATTTTGTGATTCTTTCTCAGCTAGTTGTGCCCCTTGCATGAGAGGCTGTTTGCTCCTTGGCAGTGGTTGTGGGAAGGCACTGGAGATCAGGCAGTTCTGATTTACTCTTTACCTTTGCTGTAGTGCAAGAAAGCTCTAACCTACCTGGATTCTCACCAGCAACACCAGCTAGATAAACAAACCTTACAGTACCTCCACAACTTGGTCAAAGGGGGTTTTTATATATGAAAGGTGATTTTGGCTCAAACCCAAGTAAGTACCTTTGCTTACTGTGCAGTATACGCATATATCAGTCAATTCCTACTGCCTGGCTCACTATTGACTAAGAGAAGTGTGAGAATATAATAAAAAATTTTGCTGCCTTAGGCTGCTTTAGTGCCCTGCCTTTCCCAGTGGCAAATATTTCACTTGAGAGCGATTCATTATGTATTTGCAAGTGGAATTATCTCAGTTGGACATTAGAGTCCGACTGGATGGTTCCTTTGTCTTGACCACCTAAGAAATGTGGCAGGTGAGTTGTAGTTGTCACAGCGACGGCATCCCGAGAGGCTGCTGATCCCAGCTGGCCTCCCCGTACTAGTGTGCCAAGTCTCTGTCCATATGCTGGGGCAGCGGAGGGGCATCCATCCCAGCTACTGCACCTAACTGCATGTGATGAAGGCTGGTCTTGATGCACCAGGGTGTGACTCTGGCCGTGGCCGTGGCCAAGGCCGATGTTTTGGGGGAAGCCTCCCTCCCAGCCTGCCATCCCTGCTGTCCAGCCAGGAGATGGGATTTGGCTTATCCTCACAAACCTCACATTCACATTTTGTGTTAGGCAAGACATGATGTTATATGAGATGCTGTTCTCTGACTGATCTTGCTGACTATCTCATAAGCCAAAGGATTTTCAGGACTTGAGGGCACAGGGGCAGAATAACTACTACACCATTTCTTTTTATATAAAAATATTTGTAATTTTCATAGTATTTACCCATCTCTAGAAATCTAAAGTTGCATGGAATAAGGTTTCCATCCTCCTCTTCCACAATTAAATGGATGTTTCTTACCCAGGTCTGAGTGTTTGATGACATTTAAGAAAGGGTCTCTTTATCTCAGTTTCATTGAGGTTTTTAGTCTATGGATGACTACAGTCAAGCTCCTATTTTGGGGTAATGATCTGCATTAAACTCTCTGGAGGCTGAGTCCAGTTCATATACTCCAGGGATCACATGCTGATCTACCAAAACATGTAGGTTTATTCACTATTTAAGTCTTACAGAGGCCTTGAACTGACAAAGGTGAATTTGCAGGAACCCAAGTGGAGACCACTTTTGAAAACATACTAAGTTGTGAGCCGTTAATCAACTCCGTTTTCCTATCTGCGAGATGGTAGCGATAAGATTCACAGATTTTTCCAAAGCCCTCTGAGATACTGGGGTTAAAACCCACCTTCCTAGGGCTGCAATCAGGAACTTGCTGTGAGTCTGTGAGAAAGTCATCGGAGGGCCCAGCCAAGCACACGTGGACGGCAGCGAATGTTGTGAGATAACGTGAGTCGAATGGGGTATTTGCTACTCAGAATAATTGTACGCAGTACTTGCGAGCTTGCCGGGGGAAAAACTTGAGCGCGTTAAATGGAACTCTGGCTTTCTTCAAAATGTATCGCTGTTGTGGCCTCTCCAGATGCTGAGGTTAGTGGCGTTCCCACTACTCTGTGGCGTGTGAGGAGGAGAGGAGGGCTATGGGGTATGTGCGGGTGAGGGAGAAGCTTGAAAAGTTGTGCATCTGGGAGGCAGTGGTGTTGGATCGCAGGGAGGACTGCCTCAGATACCAGGAAATCTATTCTGCATCTGGGTTCATTTGGTATGAACAGGAGAATTCTCTATGCTGTTTATCCTTGACAAAAGAGGCACATTTCTAACACTTTGTTGGATCACAGACAATAAGAATAACCTTCACACATTGCCCTTTTCTCTTTAAATTAGTAGTGATGTCCTGTTTGTTCATGTTTGCCCAGTGCTTTATCTTGCTTTCTTCCTTAGTTGCAAACAGCTGTGCTCTCTTTTTTTTAATCTGCCTTCTCCATTTCTCTCCTCTTGTTACCTTTTTTTATCTTTACTTTTCCCTTTCTTCTTTTCTGTACTTTGCCTTCTCCCTGTCCTGCTTGCTCCCTTTTCGTGTGATTATTTGGGAAGGAAGAGGGAATTTATAGCTCTCACTGGATTTTGTTACCAACTGTTCCACCCATCTGACCTCTCTGGATCTTGCAGTCCATGACTCTGTGCCAAATTGTAATGTTACCATAGTATTTGGGAACCCAGCAAGCATTGTGGCTTTCATTAGTTTTTAGTAATACCTCCCATGTAGTTGAACATAACCAACGGTGAGAAACGTAAAAGTAAAGTGCCTGTTGTTTCATCACAGTGAGTGCAAAGAGACAGCTCAGACCTGTGCTCCACGTGCCTCCAAAAAAAGAGGTCTTACACAACGTGCTAGATTAGCCTGCAAGTGGCATAGGAGTTGCCCCTCAACAGCACAGTGCAACAGCTTCTTGGAATCAACAAAAGCTCTTTTCTTGTCTTTGTCAAAGAGAAAAAGGTTGTATTTTAGAGTGAGAGGCAAGGGAATAAGTAGGAGCACAGGGGTGAACTGAAGGCAAAGTGACTCTGTTTATCAGGTAAAGTACCAAGTGGAAGGGGTAAAAAATATCATTGTTCAGCACAGGGGAAGGCACTAGAAATAGGAAATACAGGACCAGATGCACTGGCACAGTATGTGTTGTGTGGTGTCCAGTCCAGCTGGGCACTTAAACTGGGTTTGCATCTCTCCCCCAGCCAGGAGACATTGGCATTATATTCCTCCTCTCCATGCCTGTTCTGCTCAAGTAAATAATTAGTTTCCTGGACAGATATGCTTTCCTGCCACCAGTTTGTCTTTCAAGGCTGATGCCAATGATAACTCATGTTCCCTAACTTCTTTTGTGCCCTGTCTTTGCTTTCTTCTTTCTTACCAGGGCACCCTGATGTTGAGCAGCCTTGTAAATCCAGTGTCAGAACATGGAGTCCCAACTCGGCAGTCAACCAACACACGGTGCCCCCAGCCTGTCCTGAGCCTCAAGGCTGCTACCTGCAGCTGGAGTTTCGTTATCCCCTGACTCCAGAGTCCCTCACAGTCTGGGTGACATTTGTTTCCCCAGACTGGGACTCCAGCGGAGCAGTAAACGACATCAAGTTGCTCACCATCAGTGGGAAGAACATTTCTCTTGGGCCGCAGAATGTCTTCTGTGACATCCCATTGACCATAAAGCTGGATGCGGGACAAGTGGGTGAGGAGGTGTACGGGATCCAGATCTACACTCTGGATGAGCATCTGGAAATTGATGCTGCCATGCTGAGCTCTGTCCCCCACAGCACGCTGTGTGCAGACTGCAAACCCATCCAGTACAAAGTGGTTCGGGACCCTCCTTTCCAGTCTGGATCTCCAGTTGTCATCTCAAACCTCGGCAGGAGATTTGTCGACATGTAAGTACTGCTTTCCAGAGAGCTGAAAATAATCTGTTCCTTCTCCTCCTGTTAGTGTCCAGCATCACAACTGATTGTTAGGATTGTAAACTAGATAAACGTACCAAGTATCACCAAGAGAAGATATTCTCATAGTTTCTCTCTGGAACCAGGAGCATCACACTCAAGCGAAATAGCCTGAGATTTCATGGATAGTTTTGGAGAAATTTCCAGGCTAGTTGTGCAGAGATGTGAAATTCAGGCTTTGCTTAACCAGAAAGGATATTGCAAACTACCTGAGCTATGATAACTGAAATGTTTAAGATAACCTAAATGAGGACCTGTGGAGTAACATGGTCATCATTTTCTTAGAAATCTTTTGAAAGTAATATTTTGATGGAGAAGGAGACAGAACGGCTTCCAGTGCTGGAGTACCCATTAACTACTAAAGAAAGAATGCAAAAAAATACACTTGCACATTCAGGTATACAAATGTATTTCAACCACTTTCATTTTCTGCTTCCCTGAGTCACTAAAACAAATTGTGTTGGAGAAGGATTGTTCTAACATAGTAATGTGCTAGTTTGTTGTAGGGACTGATTTTCATCCCAGATGCAGTTATGCTCATCTAGTCAAGGAGCATATGATTGTTGAGGAAAGTCCAACTTCAAAATATTTAATGATTTCAAGGAGATCCATGATCTACCCGTAGGCATTCTACAGCAGCAAGAAAAACATCTTTTGCATAACATGATTCCCTGGAAATGATTCACTCATCTGTGGGAACAACATGAAGCTCTTTTGGAAAATGAACACCAGATAAAAGGAAACCTGCTAAGAAAACTGCACTCTAATTTAGAAAAGATGATCTAATTAGTACAGCTAATATCAAGGAAGCATACATCATTATGGTCTTCTAAAGCATATTTAAATATAATAAAAATGATTAATTAACAATTCGGTAATCATGAGCTACCATCCCTTTCATGGCCCAATTATACAGCTCGGAAGATGCAAATTGTCCCTACGGATTTAAAAATGCAAGGTAACTAACAATAGTGAATATAAAAACAAGACCCAGGACATCACTGAGGTTACTCATGGGCTGAAAGTTAAGCATGTGCTTAAGCGCTTTCTTGGGTTGTTGCCTTGTTCCAACAATTGCTGGCACTTAACATAAGATGAATATTGGCATATTGGAAACATGGAAAATGGTGAATTTTCCCATGGTTTTGCTGTGAAAGCATCTTTGCCTGAAACCTGGCCCACTCTCATTGGAAAATGGGACTGGTTTGGTTTGGAATATTTGCATACCTTAGCACAAGTTCCCACAGAAACAGGTCCAGTTTTGAGTTCGTAACAAAATGTGAAAATAAATAAAAAAAAGAAAAAAAGAAAAGCCCAAAACATAACTTGTATTCTGAGTCCTATTCCCTTGTCTTTTATTATGATTTTGTGCATCACTTCTAGCTTATAGCTAGCTGAAGTGAAAGGGTGCTCTAATAATTAAATCAGTAGCCAGGGATTAATGACAGTTTTCCTGTGCGTCATTGAATAAACCACATGGGGTAACATTACTGTACCTGTCTGTATGTCTCACCTAGTTACATAGCCAGCTAAAAATCAGACATAAAATTTACATTAGTCTTTCTGGGCTCTTCCTGTGATCAGCAGACAGAAACGGGTGCTCCTGGAGGCTGACACAGCCAACCTAACCAAACCCTCCAGTCTAGCTGGCCTCAGGTTGTCCGTGTCTTTCCAAGGGCTCCAGGGAAGATCCTGCCAGTGAGCTGTGATGAGACACTTGGACAGCTAAAACGAAGTTTTTAGTCGCTGGGTGAGGAGTCAAAGATGCAGATTCTTAAGCAGTCATAGTTGGTTTTGATTCAAGACTTTGGCATGTGTTTGAAATTTTGAGAAGTGGGGTGATTTTTTTATCCCAGTATGTGTATGTGCTCAACACTGATCCGTATCCTCTGGTGACGGGGGGGTCATGCAGATTCGTAGGCTGATGCTGTATGTCCAGGCTGCTGCTGGGTCATACCTTGACATGCAGCAAACTCGCTGAAACTCTGCATGGGGTTGTGGTTATATGGGAGAGGCAAAGGCAAGATGAATTTTCCATTAGCACCTTGTGCAAAGAGCAGCTACAGTCCTTATACTCTGTAAGCAGGAAGGAGGGAAGGTGCTTCAGGGAAGTCAGGGATGGAGGTGGTGTGCTATGCTCCTACATGTGTGTGTATATATATGCAGAGGTAAAGGCAATCTCTGCCGACCTGTTTGCATCTGCCTGTTTGTCTCATTCTGTACAGCTGGAATTCAGCATATCTGTGCAACCAGACTTTGCAGCCCCTTTATCTCTCTGTAAGCCCCAAGCCAGTTACCCCTCCTTTATGCTTTTGCATGTTTTCCATATTAAATAAAATGACAACCCCATATGTTCAATGGAACGTTATTTTGAAGGCAGTCGCATATCTTTACTCTTGCCTCCTCTGACCTTGATCTTCACTTTCTCTTTTTCTCCCAAAGAAAATATTTGCTTGCACTGTTATCTGTGAGCAAGATCCTTTCCCCAGGTGTGGTGATGCTGAAAGAAAAATTAATTTCTCCTACCTTCTTCCCGTCAAAGGGAGGGAACTTCTCTTTAAGCTGAGGCGGGAGACAGCCTTTAATGGATAGCCCTTGCCTAGTCAGCACTGGGTGCTCCACAGAGGAGAGTAAATAACTAGAACAGTGGAAACCTTTTATTAAGAAATGCAAAATAATGCCAGACCTTCTGTTCTAAAGCTGAATTTTAATCTTGGCTCTTGGCTCAAGCTGAGGCTAACAAACATGTCTAAGGGACAGGACCTTATCCTTGGACCTTATAGAAACCAGGCAAGATACACCCAATTCCACTGAGTACGATCAGCCAGAATTGCTCGTATCTGTGATACAAAATGAGAGTCAGAGCCCAGGAAGAGAGCAGAAAGCTGAAATAAATCAGTGGGGAAAAAAAAGAGGTCAGGCAGGCCAGGTGCAGCACAGAACTGCTGACTCTTCACACCTCAGCGAGTGATAAGGAAGGAGCCTCGTCTGTGAATCTCAAAGTCTCAGTTCACAATTTAATCCAAAATTCAGGTTGTGCTCTTATGTAGAGGGTTTCACTCTGGCTGTTCTCTAGAAGTAACACGCAAAATAGTCACAATGGTGAACACGGTAATTGTTTTCCCCTCACTTTGCCCTTCAATATTGCTTTTGTGCTCACATCGTTGCAGCTGGAAAGTAATCGTTGCTCTTGCGTTCGTTTGTAGCAACCACTGATTTTTTTAAGAGCTCAGTGAGAAGAGTGCCCACAATGAGAAGCTCTCCTGAGGATGTCACAGGTACAGTTAGGTGTCAGTCCCATGGGGATGGCTGTTTCTGGCAGTGGGACAGTCTGAGGTGAGCAGCCCATGTTCCCCATTGCACTCTCAGTAGCCAAATTTGCTAGCGGTGAGCAGCTGGGTGTGCTGGCAAGATCTACGCTCTCGTCTCTGGCAGACCAAGCTGAGAAACACCAAGGTTAGCTTTGGAAAGCTGTCAGAATAACTGGAAAAGTTTCTTAGAATTGGAAGTTTTCCCAACTTTTCTGCCACAGACTTTGTAGGAAACCTCAAAACGTGGTGGACGGTGATAGATTGAGTTGTCTTTGTGGTGTTAACCTGTAGGCTTTTTCAAGACAAAGGCATTGACTGAAATAGCCTTAGAAAGAATCCCAGCATGAAGCCCTGGTACGAGTTTTGGTTTTGCAGAGCTGATCATCACTGAGAAACAAGTGTGCTGTCCTGTGATATATTCATCTGAGCCATTCCTACGCTGACGAGAGCTTTAGTACCTAAGTCACACCTAGAGATACTGCATTCATACTTGAAAAAGAAAGAAAAAAGAGAGACTGAGAGAGAAACCTGCATTTTCTCATATAGGGGATATGTTTTTGTTCTTGGCTTTGGCTATTTTACACCTACATTGTATGGCTAAACCTTTTCTGTTGCTCGATAATAGTTGGAGGGGACTGGTCGTCATCTGTGTACAGTTGTTTAAGCAAGTAGAATATTTTTAAATATTTTGTTAGTCTGGAGTTCCATTCAGTGCTAAGCTTGTAAACTCCATGTCATTTACTGTGTTTTAACTCTGCACCTAAGACGGTGGAGTGCAGATCTCACTAGGGCTTCTTGGAGTGATTGCAGAATGACTGAAAAATTACCATCATCAAGACTGCAGGTAGCTGGAGGGCTGCTGTGGCATTGTTCATGGGTCCTTAGCATTTCATGCACTTCAGCATTGTACTTTATCCAAAACAATTGTTTGTTTCAAAATCTGGGTTATTGATGCATTTGCCTTTTGTTACTGTTATCCAATCGGAAGGCCGTAGGATAAGTGACTCGTCAGAAACCCCAGATGATGAGTAGTTGAAGGAGATGGAAATCAGTTCTTAGTCTGAATGTGCGTGAACTATTTGCTACATTCCTACAAATATGAACAAGCAGAGAGGCTTGGAGAATCAGCAGTGACTATTCATAATGAGCAGTAATTCATTTCAGCCAATTATTGGTGTGCCTTTTAGCCCCTGAACTTAATAGGAAGGCTGCACTTACATGACACAGGCCCAGCTGAACAGAGGACTGGAAAAATACGAATATCACAATGATGATATGTAAACCTAAGTCCCTGCTGAATACAACACCAAAATTTCATGGCAACATCTGTCCTTATTATGGCATTCCTTCCTTCATCTTGAAGATCTATTTCTCTATTTTCTGAAGGTCTACCAGCCAGAGGAATGTATGATCTAAAGCAGCTGAAATGAATTGCCAGACCCATCTGTCATGAAGATAATTAACACCATATTTCCACCCAAACAAGATGCAGATCGCTGGGTGGATGTTCTCCCGACACCAAAAGCTGAAGCCTGTATTATCACCATCTTTTGCTTACCCCTCCTCCACAGTTACAATGCCAAACCTCTTTTGATATGCCAGGAAATACTGGGGAGTATCTACAATAGGACTGAAATGTTAAGAAAGCACTTTACTTGCCCAGATATTTCTGCAAGACCTGCTAGGTTGTCCGTGTGATGTCGGCATGCTACACATCTGGATTCCCAACAGGCTTTAGAACTGTATATGGTATTCCAGATGTCCTTGTGCACGAATACTTACATAGCTAGCATGGAAATGCCTTGCCTTGATGCGTGCAAGGACCTCATATGCTTTTTTTGTGGATACGTCCCACCGATGGTTCATAGTTGTCTTGCAATTGAATAAATACAACCAACTGCTTCTTCCCCTCTGACTTGCAATGAAGAGGTCCCAGCTTATTCTGAATTTCTTGTTCCTACATGCATAATACTGTCTTATACCAACATATGCACCATTTTGAGACATTCAGTCCTGTAAATTAGTCATTTCTACATTACAACTCCATTCTTCTCTTCATTGACTTAGCCTATTTACCGATCCTGTGTTGTCCACGGATACTTGGACTTTTAGGGTTCGGATCTTTATTTGCAGGGAATGTTTGTTAGTTAACCTCAAAGTGATAAGTGAAAGACAAATTTCCACTGCCATTCAAGTTTCTTGTTCAGTCCAACCTATTACAGCTACTAGAAGCAAGTGCAAAATAGTGTCATCTCTTGTTGAGTCCCTACATATTTGATACCTGCTCTCACACCTAGCAGTACCAGACACCTGCCTTTATTAAAAGTATTTGTTCTCTAGTCGGCATCTAGGAGGTTTCTTTCCCATAATGACACAATTCTCTGTATTATTTATCTCGAGTAATATGTTAGAGATCCCTATCTGTATCCATATGAAAGTTTACAGCTCATCTCCAGTAAAAACACTTTTACTAAGCTTCAACAGGAACAGATGTACTCTTATTCACACTTTCTTGCTCATTCCTAAGAGCTTCCCTATCATTAGTTTGCAGTGCTGCATGGACAAAGGTATTTTGAGCTTTCCCAAGAAGGAAACACCCTTCAGGCCCACCAGATTTCTCTTACCCCTGTAATTTTCAGTTTCAGGAACAGCACTAGCACTGCTGGTTCTTGCCTAGTTCTCCATCCAGAGTCCTTGTGTTAAGAAGTAAATGTTTCAGTTGTTCCTCTCTGACCCTAGTTTCCCAGCTGGATTAGCGGCTGTGCTGTCACTGTCCAAAAGCCTCCCCGTGTCAGTGAAGAGCTTTGAGTGTATCGGAGCTGCCTGTGGTCCGTTTTGGCAAAGTTGTGAAGTTTAATATTCAGCTGGTGTAGGACAGTGTAGCAGTCCCGGAGCTCAGCGGAGGTGCTGGCCATCCACTAGCAAGCATCGTCCATCTTTCTGCCTCTTTGAGGCTATGTCTAGCTCCGGCTGCGTTGTCAGCTCCTTCCTCATGCAGCCAGTATTGATTGTCCTGTTGCTGTTTAATGAACCTGGAAATTTCCCATGATGAAAGAACAGAAAAATGTAGGACAATTGCCTGTCCCACACCTTCCCTTCCAACAGCAGGAGACTGTTCATAGGTTCATCTGACCGTAACAGAGGTGAAGTGCTGGTAGGAAGGAGAGTCCGCCACCCAGCAGCATCTTCACTGCCAACACCCACCCCGGGAAATTCTTTCCTTTCCCAAACAGCATGGCCTCGCCTCTGGCTTGCTTGGCAGCGGGGATGACTGGTTCTGCTCCCTGTGCCAGGTAGGAGCGTGTACCCCTGCGCGTACCGAGGGCTTGGTAAGGCAGGAAGAAGAAAACTGCTTCTTTTCCATCTACTGTTCCTGTGTCTTTCCTTCACATATGTTGTGCTGCTAAATACCGAGGTAGTGGTTGTTATTATTTATAGCTGCCAGTAGCGTGCCAGGCGTTTTACAGAAGAAATACGCCAGGTGCCTTCTTTCAAAGAGCTCACAATTAAATGTTAGAGGCCAGCAGTGCCACTGCTCTCAGGGATTATACATCTCCACTTGGCTGATGTGACTTGACAGCTGGAAGCCACATTCTGATGGCTTTCCTTCTTTCTTTCTTTCTTCATTAAAGGTGCCAGGTTATCTTTGTGCAAGCATAAAACCTGCTTCCTGACCCCCCACACAGAGCAGATACAGCAATTTTTTTCCCTTACCACCCTCTGCCAAATTGCCTTAACCCTGCCCTGGAGAAGAGAAAGAACAATTTGATGGTCTGTGCCCATTCAGTAGGCAGCTTTTCTGCTAAGCCTGTGCAAAGATGCCATTTGGTGCCAGCTGTAGCGATAGATTTGTGATTCTTCGCTGTTGCGGTTTCTTATGTAACGCTGTAACTATAGCTGGCACTTGACGAAATCCGTAGCTCCTGTTCTGGCTCGGCTGCACATGATGCAAGAATAAGGTAGTAAGGGCAGGTTTATGTCTTTATGTGTTTGTGATCCTGGGACAGGGCAGCCCAGAGGAATTTTTCAGCCTGGGTCTATCCTTAAAGGGTGGGATTGCTCTGAATGACCCCCAACTGCCTCTCTCAAAGAAATGACTGGAGAGCACGGGAAGAGCCAGGAAAGAGGGACTGGCCCATTTGGGGAATGACACTTTGCTTCGGGGTCAGCTCTGCCAGCTCTGCTCCAGCTAGGGACTCCCAAGGACTGCTGCTACATTGGCTTCACATCTCCAATGTACCTCTTGGGCGATACGCAGAGGCTGCGGAGAGATCAGACCTGTAGACTACAACTTAGCCATATGCAAGTGTCCCTGAAAAAGTGAACATTAACGGCTGTCCTATTATTAACCAAATAGATACTATTAGAAATTGATATATTTAATCACTCCCAGTCAGGGTGGAATTTGAACTTGTGACCTAGAAGTAGTAGCAGAGTTTTCAGCTGCAGGAAAAAAAAAAAAGAAGGTCAAACAGGACTTTTCCTGCTGGGCAAAACAATTTATTGCAGGTGAAACAGTCTCGGATATGTGGTAAATTAGGCTGTGCATTATCTCATGGATAATATTTTCTCTCTGATGTTTGCCTTCTTGTGTGCATCTTTATTTTGGGCTCTAAATAAGATAAGAAGCACCAGAAATCTCCCAGGAATAACAAATGCATTTTCTTTGCTTGATTGAGGAAAGAAATATTGGACAGACATGTGTTATGCAACAATTTAAAAATAACTCTCTTGTAAAACTTGGAGTGAACCTCAAATACCGCAGAAGAAGCAGAAATGTGTTACCTACCTTTTTATCAGCAGTGTCAGCCAGTACAGCTTTTTTCAGCTACTTTTACTGAACTATTGGCCTGATCATTTCCTGGGCACTTTATTTTAATATAGTTTCCTAGGAAATAAATTCCAAGTCTCTGTTAAATTTGGAGCTACACTCAAACAGGCGAGGATTTGAAAACAATGCTGCAGTAAGACTAAAATACCTGTGCTGTCCTTAATACCTTGTTGGATACAGCAACAGACAAGACAGAAGCCTTTTAGGCGTATCGTTGCCTCGCATGCAATGCACTGAGCACACTTGCGGGCCCAAGGCACCATCGTGTGATTGCTTCACCCACACTTGATCTTAGTCTTTCTGGCCAGGATCTTCTTAAATGTATGGTGACACTGGGCACTTCCATGCTGATGCCCCAATTCCAGCATTTTCCTGGAGCTTTTTGTGACAGGAGGGGCAAAGTGGAAATAAAGCTCATTCTTCTCTGCAAATCGTACCCCAGTGAGGGTGCCTGGAATTGGGCACCCCAAATTATTAGCCACTACTAAAAATACTGGCCCTGAGAGCTCAGTGCAGTAAACGAGATCATTTATTCACAGTGGTACAGATTTTTTTGAAATGTAAGACCAGTTGCAGATGTAATGACAACAGAGGAAATTAGCTCATGATGGGATTTTAGAAAGAGGCTAGTGGAAATATGTTCAGTAATGTTCAGTTATTAAACCATTAAAGATCCCACTGGAGACCAGCTAGTAAGATTTCTCATAATCTGAAGTGGCTTAAGGCAAAACACAGAGCCCCTAAGGAGGGAAATGACAAAATGTTCCTTTGGAATAGTCACCTCATCTCCTCACCCATCTCTGTGCGCTCTGCTACGCGGCGTGCATGGCAGCACATACCTCTCTCCGACACATAGGCACACATACATATAGGCTCCCTCCCTCCTCCTGAGGAGCAGTGCCCCGGGAGTGCCATGGCCCCTGTGCCCTCACCCTCCAAAGCGGAGGTTTTGACGGGGAGGGATGGTAGAGGTGAAAGCACAGAAAACTGCAAACATCTGTGTTCGCTTGGGGCCCAATCTAAGCCCTACTGAAAATGCACATAATAACTTCCACTAGCTTCAGGAGCCTTTGGATCAGGCGCTGCAAGCGTCTGCTCCCATGCCGCTGTTTACCATTTTGGTGGGATTGCATGGAAACGGGGGGGTATTAAGTTCTGAAAATCAGGCCTTGGCTCAGGCCTGTTGAAGGAAAATCCTGGAGGTCAGGTCTGGATTCAGAGAAGCTGAAGAACATTATTCTGCCAAGCTGATGACCCTAAATTGGGAAGAGCCTTCTGCCCACAGGGAGAGCCGAACCTGATGAACTGGCACGGGGCTGAGGGTAGCAGCCAAAGTGCTCCCAGCCCCGGCGATGAAGAATCGACATCCAAAAGCTGAGGGGTGGTTGTTGGGGTCCCAGACCCTGTGCAGGGTGTGCATCAGGCACAGGCATCTCCTGAAGCGTGGTCCGAACCAGCGCCGGAGCCCGCGCGGATACTGCCGCTGGCGGTCCCGCACAGAGAAGCTGTGGCACAACCAGGGTGTTGTTAACAGTGTGAGTAATAAGGCAGTGCTCATCAAGGGGCACGATGCAACAGGCAAAGGTTCGCCGGTGACCATGATGACTTTTACAACAATTAACCTGTCTTAACCTGCCTGCCGGTTGTGTTACTGTTACCTGCTGTGCCGGTACACTGGAGCACTATCCTTAGGTGGTGGATACTGGCACCGTTCCCTTGAAATCAATACAGAAGTGCTGGCTTCCACCAGTTGGAAATAGGGCTTTCTGTATTTCATGTCCCAGATCTTTCTTTCCTCGGTCAAACCGTAACAGCCTTCCCTCTTGCAGCGGCTGTGTCTGACCTTCATGTTGAGAAGCACTCCCGTCTCAGTTTAAGGTCTGATTGCAGTGGTGAAGAAGCAAACACAACAGGTTTTCCCCCTCCTTCCCTGCTTCTAATAGCAACCAGGTGCTCTAACACTTAACCTGTGTGCTGCCGTGAAATTGCCTGTCTAGTGCAAACACCCATGTGAGGCCCTGGGCCTCTAGAATTTACTTTATCCCAGGATTTGTAACCCAATCTCATTTAGATCTCCATTGATGTCATCCACCTTAAAAATTCATAATTTTTGTTGTTGTTGTTGTTTAAACATGAAAGTAGAAAATTGTCTCTTGATATTTAATTTTTTTTTCTTTTGATAAAAAAACAAGAAATACCTTTAAGGCCTCGGCTGCAAACTTTGTTTTTTATTAAATGTGCTACTGTGTTTTAAATTGGTACCAGGGCAAATACTTGGACGATTATATCAAAGTCTGCTGGAGTTAATGAGTTGCATATATATCTGTATGCTTGCTATTTGAAAAACTGATGGTTCTCGCATGAAGGACAGAAGAGCATTCAGGGTGTTTAAGGTCCTAAAGAATCTGGACTGGAGAGCAGAGGTGCTACAGCTAGGCGCATAGTCCTGCGCCAGGGCATCTTGTGCAGGCGAGGAGCTGGGCTGAGCAGCAAGTGCAAATGTTTGCAACTCAGAGGAACAGATGAGCAGCTGAGTTGCAGCGGTTTAAGCCAGGAGTATTTTTCTGAGGTCTCTAAAGTTACTTGAGATTTACACCAGTGTAAGCGAGAGCAGAGCTGTAGACTAATTGCCTGTTTTGATTTTGTGGTGATTGTGAGAGTTGGTGGTGACTTTGCTTCATAGAAGTATTTCATGGAGCAAAGGATATTTTCCTTTTCCTGATAGACTGGATCCCTCAACCTTTGACTTCAATCTCAAATATGTGGGGTCTCCATGGTATGGCGTAAGTCGGTAAGGTGGTTGGGTTAGATGTTAGTAGAAATACCTTCCTGATACAGTCAGAAGCAAAAGTTGAGTTTGGGCGTTGTCTTGATGCCACTGCTTTGAATGGTGGGACTGTGGACTTCAGATAGCGGAGCCACCTCATGGTACAGAAGGTACTCTGCCAGGTATTCGGCTGAGATGATCTGTTCAGGTCATTGGCTGCTCTGTCGTTCTTCCTCGGAAATACCCAGTTCAGGTTTAAGCTGGGTTTGGGAGCAGAAATCCGCCATATGGTCCCCACTTTCCCATCTAACCCATGAGTGTTCATTTAGTATTTCAGCTACCCTGTTTTGATTTGCTTGTAAACAAATAATTCATAAAAAAGTCGGCGGGCACAGAGCAAACCCACCACCCCTGTTGGAACCTATCTCATCATGGATAGAGAGAAAAGCCTCTCCAAGGCTGCTTCCTCGGCATTTATGTCTTCTGAGTCAGCTCGGTGTCTGAGAGAGGCAGGAGACTTGTTTTGAGGCCTTTGCACCTGCCATGTCGCTGGGCTTATCCAAACAGCGAGAGATTGGACCACAGCTGAAAAAACAGCCCGGCGCAAGAGCTCGGGATTTTTGACGTCCTTCTTTTGTTTACAGCATCCCGCCCTGCCTCTCTCCCCACTGCAGAGCCAGGCAGGAATTCTCTTCATTATCTTCTGCCGTGCTTCTCATGCCATTTTTTATTAAAAGAAGGCAAGGCAAGGGGGAGCGTGTGCGAGAGAGGAGATAAAAGAAGAAAACAGTCATATTTGTACAGTCAATGGCAATGCAGGAAAAAGGATGGGAGTTGGGGAGCAGATCTATTTGGGTTGTCCTAAAGCAACCTCATTCCCTGGGTTACTGTTTAGCAATTGCTTTTGGAGCACCTGGGGCTGGGGGAGCCTGCAAACACCATGTTGGTATTGCGGAGAGGTAAAACCCAGCGCAGTTTAATGACCCATTCTCTAAGTAGCAATGAAGAGAGTGGAGTTGGCTCCTCTGATCTAGAAACGTGGTGCCCGGGACTGGGAGGCTCTAAACATGTCTGAGCAGTGCAGTGCTTCTTCACTGAGTTAGTGGATATTTGGGGTATTTCAGGACCTCTCGAAATGACGTTGGGTGTTTCGGTGGCTGTGAGCAGCCTGTGGGGAATGGACAGGAGCGCTCCAGGCTGCAGAGCATGGGACAGGAGATGGTGTCGACCTTCAGCTCTTCCGTGTGTGGTTGTATTCAGTCCACCTTGAGCAGCTGATTCAAAGCGTTGCAACAAGCGAAGATGTGGGCTCACTGCTATTTGCTACCAGCAGATTTCCTGTTTTGCTCGGCAAGGCTTCCTTGCTAGAGAAGAAGAGCAAAGGCGACGGTGTTAGAGGGAAATGGGGATGTTGCTGGCAGACGGGGGCTCGTTCTGGGCTGCAGAGAGCTGTCCAGGAAACATTGTCTTCTGGCACAAGAGTTTCGTGGCTATTTAAGGTCAAAGAAAGATGCGTCCTTCATGAGGATGCTTGAGATGTGGAATTTGCCTGTTTCACATGACACTGCATGTGACAGCCATAATTTAACTTAGGGATGCCTAAGACCTCGTTGTCTTGTCCTTAAATAACAGGAACGCTGTCCATTTTCATTGCTTTCTGACCATTTATGTTTTCATGGGGCAGAAGCTGGGATCAGCCTTAAGTATATTTTCAATTTTGTTGGAAACAAGCCTTTGCTGTATAACCCCCCCCTCCCTGCTGTTATTTGTAGTAGGAAAAACGTATATGCTATTGTAGTAGGGAGAGAGGTGTGGGATGTTTGCTTTCCTTTGGTGCTTTCACTGCTTCTCGAGTGTGTGCGGTGTCCTCAGATGCTGAAGCCCTACAGTGGGCATAGAGCAGATGTGGTTGGGGCAGTGTCAGCCCTTGCAGGTCTGCTGGCACTCGAGGGCACGTGTGTTGCTTCTGTAAACTCAATGATCCTTTAAACCCACCTTGGTCTGAGTAGAAAACAACTTCCCAGAGGTGTAATTTTTCCCATAAGTTTTACAGGAACGCCCCAACTGAAGGCAGAGGTCCCTTGTCTGGGGGACACAGCAAGATTAACTCAACTGCCCAGCCTCCCCAGTAAAAACAGGAAAAGAATTAGAGGGTTTTATATTTCTGACCCTGGATCTGTCACTCGGCACAGCAGACAGGAAAGTTGCCCTTGTGGTATTTCACACGGCACGTCCTAATTCCCCCTCTAAGCAGAGGGCTTGAGTCATTGCTTTTTAATAAGACTGCCTCCCCACGGGCGGAAGCTGCAGCGATCAATGCGGCTTACTCAGTTCTCGAAAAGGTCATTAAAAGACCATAGATATAAATTTAAAAGGGTGTTTGTTCACATCCTTAATGTTAAAGATGTTCTTCTGTCTCACTTCCTTAAGTAGCATCGTACGAAGCCGGCGTGCGTTGGACCTGCCTGACAGCAGAGTGGAAAGAGCACAATATTGCTGTTAGTGTGCCATCAGCTCTGAGGGAAGGCGGGAGAGGAAAGAAATGGTCAAAAATCACACTTTTGTCACCACTTGGAGCACAGCTTGTTTTGCTGACATCTCCAGACACAGTCTGTAATACTGACCTTGGTGCCCCATAACTATATAGGAGAGAATAAATGCTCTTTGGTGTTTTTTTTTTTTATTTGTTCCCCCCACCCCCGGCCTTCATTCCTGCATTCCTTCCTCCCTTCCTCGCTATGGTACTGGATTACTGCCCGAAGTACTGCACGTATCATCCCTTTAGCAGCTATATTTTTCCAAAATGTGGGTACTGTGAAAGAATGCTAAAACTCTCTAGTTGCTGCCGATATGATATATTTAACAGTTCAGGAGGATATAAGTGTCTCAGGTTCCAGTTGTTGAGACATGAAATGCCACATCCAGCTCCATCAGGGTTTTGCCACTAGTTGCATAAGCCAGGGTGAACTGAAAGCGCGACGTCTTGCGTTTGAGTTTCTGAAGTGGTTTTCTGGTGCTCCAGTCCAGGCGCACCTCCAGTTACCATTGCGTGGTGCTGGAGAGCACCCCTGGAGCACACGTGCTCCCATTTCTGATCTCCTCTGGGCATGGCTGCTTTGTTGGTGCTGCTCCTGGCTGTCCCAGCCTGGGGCTTCTCTGCTGTCCCCAGCATGGGAAAGGTTGTGGAGCTCCAGGTTGCTCTCGACCGGGCTGTCCGAAAGGGGAGCCGGGATGAGGATGGGGAGGATTGGCCCCGTGGCTGCAGCGTGGGTCTGGAGATCTGGCTCCCAGTCCTGCCATTGCTTTACAGGGACCGTATGTCTCCAGGCATTTGTCTTCCCTTTCCCTGTATTTTAACCTAAGACAAGGATATTATGTTCATAGCTTATGGGGTATCGTGAGCATAAATACCTTAATAGCTATTTTGTACCCAGAGTGTGTAGAAGTAAGGGAAGCCAGGCTGTGCAAATGCCTAAACGCATGTGTACGGAGTCAAATATTTTGTTTACCTTCTTTTTTGGAGAAGAAATGGCCTTTTTTGTGTGTCACTAAACTATAAGGATCATTTCCCTATCACGACCTATCATTTCTCCAAAAGCTTTCCATTTTTGAGCAGCAGGCTGCAGTTGGACATCTCCTCTCCCCAGCGTGTGGCAGGTGACAGGATTAGACCAAAGCTGACAGCCACAAAGCCAGCAGTCTCTCCTCTCCGATGTCCACAGGGTCCTCTCCCCATACAAAGTTTTTCATTCACAATCCATACAGTTAAATATGCCAGAGTTCTCCCCACCTAATAACTTTCATTTCCAGCTTTCTATCTTATTCACCCACATACACATTCATCTCCAGTCACCTAATAATTCATAAACACCATATTTTCTCCCGTGCTTAATTTAGTACTATGTCTTCTTCCATTATGTTCTGCCAACTTCCCGCCCTATACATAAACAAATGTGAACTTTCCCTGTTTTCCGTTTGCTTACATGTACACACAAGCATACACAAACACTCCCCAAACTAAAACACGCTCGCAGAGGCACACTTTCTGCTGTTAGCCAAATACCTATGGGTATCGGCAGAAATCACACAAAAAAAAAGGATCTGAAAACTACTGTTTTGCACTCACACATGTGATCTCAGCGCATCAGAAAGCAGCATGGATTTATTTATTTTGCAGCTGCTATAGCAGCCTGAACTGTTCATTTGTTAACAGTCTTTCCTAAGACTTGAACCTTTTTTGTGGTTAGCAGATCCCTAGTGATAAAATCCACATTTCTGCAAGTATGTTTGTTAATCTTAAATATTTTACAAATGGTTTTGAGAAAGAACTTGAGAAATAACTGCTCTTTAATAATCAAAGCTTGTCTCTACTTGCATTTCATCAGTATATATCAGAAACTTCCCATCTTAATAAGTGGATTTATCCAAGAGTGAAATCTAGAGGAAACCCTCAGTATTATACATCAGTGTGTGTTTGGCCGCTTAAGTTATTTCCTATAAATTTTTTTTTTTTAAACAGTTGTTTTAAATAGGTCCCAAGGGCAGAAGTTTGAAATTTTTCACTTTGATTGAATAAACACTCATACCAATATCTGGGTAGATGTCTCCCCAATCTGTAGGTGAGTTAAGATAGTGCTTGTGCTACCTGAATCCTCAAATTTAGCTAATAGGAGCAACAGACTGATTGCTGACAGGAATCAGGTGAAGAAGCACCAAGAAAGCCAGTTGTGTTGTGTTTGTGTTCCACTGAGTTTCTCTCCCCATTTCAAGTGTGGTAACAAAGAACGGAATCCCAGTGCTGTTTGCCTGCAGTTCTTTCAATGACAGTTATTTTGCAGCCATAATATCATAAGAAACAGCTTTGTTGTAAAATATAATGTGTGATATTGAAGTTTAAGTCATGCTCGTTAATTTAATGAATGTTGTAAGGAGATATTATTTCATGAACTCGGAGATTTCAGTAACTACAGTCCATTGATACCTACTTCAATGGCTTTGTTGCTCTGTGTAGTAGATATATCTTTTCATAGTACAGACTTCATTAGTACGTGCTTTTTGACCAAGTTCCTGTGACAAAAAGACATGTATATTACTGCCTGTAATTGGGGCAATATGAGCGAATAAGTAGAGGACTGGTGCGGGTTAGGAGAGAGCTGGGTTGCGTTATGGGCTCTGCAATTAGCCTGATTGATGACTTTGAGCAAATCATTTTGCCTTCACCACTCCGTGGCTTTACAAATCGGCACAATGAGGATAATGGTAATGAGTTTCTTTGTGAAATGTTTTGAGTTCTGATAATGTAAAAGAAATTGTAAAAGAGCTAAACATTTATATTAGGCTCTTTATTATTTCTGTATTGCATATAAAAAAATTATTCCTCATTTACAGATGCACCGGATTTAGGTAATCATGGCTTTGCATAAATATGTAACAGTTTGCTAATTCTTCTGTGAATATTTCGATGCTAATACCAGGATGCAGTGCTGTGGTGTGGATCCTATTTTCTGTGCTCTCCTTTTTAACTCCATTGTTTTAATACCTGTATGCAAAGTGGGTAACTTATTTATCTATCACTGAAACATCCCCAGTCCAGTTCTGTCTTAAATCACTAGGCAATTTCCCACTGGCTCCAGCTGCAGTTGGATTGGGCTCAGGGCTGTTAAGGAAGTAATCAGTGTTTGCAGGTTATTTTAAGTTCCTTAAATTAACTATGCCACAGACTTGCAGGTAATGCTGTGCCTGGCGTGGAGAGGTGGGAGCAGCGGTGCTCAGAGGCGCTAAGCACAGTGAAGCACAGGGCTGGTTTCCCAAATGCTGCAGTACTATCGACTGTCGGTAACGCTGTTACCGTTTCCCCCTGCACGTGGTGAGGACTGATACACTGCCGTGGTGTCAGTGCAATGCCATCTTTACAGTGGGTATAGGTGTAAGCAGCAACACACCGAACTGAATGATTTTCACCGGCAAATAGTTTAGCTGTCAAATAGTCAGGAGCTGCACCTGTTTCAGAGCTGTGCACAAATCAAGCATGGACATAGGTAGTGCTGATTGTGCTCACACAAAAAAGACACCCAACCAAAAATTAATCCTATCAGAACGAGGTAGGAATATTCTGAGGGCCTGATTGAATTAAAACTTGCTTTTTTGGCAGCTAACCCCCATTTCAGTACCTCCTTCTCTGCCCTTTGCTACTGCCTTTGTTGTACCGATCTCTTAATATTTCCTTTTGTCTTGCAGGGAACTGAGCGATAGGACCACATACACATACCAGGTCGTCATTGTTTCCGGGACAGAGGAGAGCGAGCCTTCCCCCGCGCTTGTGTATATCTCTGGAAGTGGATACTGTGGAGACGGGATTATCCAAATGTAAGTCTGGAGCAAGCAAACAGATAAATCTGGGCACATCTCCTCAGCCAGAATCTGAGACTAGAAAGAAATTGATGACCTCTGATGTCTCCTTAGTTTAGGCTGGCTGTCATCTGTAGATAATGACTCATGTGCTTGACGATTAGCAGGATGATGACATTTAATTGGAACTTAGTCCTTGTTATCCTGGCACCAGTAGATACAGACAGAGATACAGATAATGGAGTCCAGACAGCAGGATCGATATGAAAGTACGCTATATGCTGTTTATGCTGTTTGTTCATGTATCTATATCTTTATACATGTATATGACATTTCCTATATGGAGCTGAAGTGCTGGAAGAAATCACACAGCCTTTGATGCTGTCCTTACACATAAAGACCCATATGCCTGGCAGCTGGGGGACAGGGTAAAACCCCTGCTACCTGGTGGGCCGGGTTCCTGGTGCAACCTCTTGTTTGACCAGCCACCGGCGCTGGGATGCTGGGATGCATTTGGAGGTGATAGATTTGGCCTCTGAGGAAGAGTGCTGGGGATTGCATGTTGTCAATCAGCTCCTATCTCTCACCGGCTGCCAATCTCCAGACCACTGAAAATGTAAAACAGTCATTTGCAACTATGTTAGGGTTTTATTCTTTTACTATGTTGACTCTTTAGGCCACCTGCTTCAAAGCTTCCTGGCATTAGATAATTTAATTCTTTAAACAGTGGAAGTAACCACAAGTGTTTAATCCAGCCAGTATTATTTTCTTGAAATAATGCTGATCAGCGGTCACATAGTACAAGTCCATCAGATGATATACCTGGCAGCAAGTATTTGCAGGATGAGGCCCAACAGGCAGGGAAATCAAAGAGAACAATCAAACGACATATGAATCCAGGGTAGTCTTGGAGAAAGAGAAGTGGAGAAAGACAGATTAATTTTGCTTTCCGTAACTTTTCTCCTACTGTTATGTTTGCACATTCCTCAAACATCACTTGTGGCTTTGCAGCAAGCGTCAAACAATAGTTGAGCTGCCTCAGGAGCGAGCAGGAACCAGACTGTGTCACAGCTTGGTTGGTTGTGGCCCCACTCGCAGCTGTGGCAGCCCCTTTCTCATCTGGTTCGCACTCTTCTCCCCGCATGCTGCTGTAACCGTGCGGGCTGGCGCAAGGCAGGACCACATCCCTGACACCACCTGCTCCCTGTCAACTGCTCTCGTCCAAATACTGTCACCTGGAATAGCCTGGCACCAGGCTTTATGCCTTGTTATTCCCATGCTGGGGTCACAGTCTGGTCCTTCTAGATTTAATACAAAGAGTTTCAGAGATTCCTGTTCTCTTTTTCCCCACCTGCTGAGCTGCAGCCACACCAGCTATGAAGGAAGTTGCTCATATCCTCATCAGAGAACAGCAAGTGGTATCCACATGTGCAGGAGAGAAGTGGCCAGGCAAGCTTGTGAAGCAGGAATGATGAAAGTCGGGGCTGGAGGAGAAAGGGAGAGTTATTTTAAGGGTCAGCACACAAAGCCGCTATACTGGATTTCAGGACTTTAGGGTTCTGCAGAGGGGGTTGCAGCGATTGTCAGGATGATGCCATTTGCCACCTGACTCCTTTATGCATGTGTGTGCCCTGCCTACAGAGACCTGGGGGAAGAATGCGATGATATGAATAAGATCAACGGTGATGGCTGCTCCCTATTCTGCCTGCAGGAGTTATCCTTTAATTGCATTGGTAAGTCTGGCTCAGAGCACTTCCACTCATGGTGGGTGACAACTCTACGCAGAGTGCAAGGAAAAAATCAACAGTATTTTCAGCATTTCCAGCTGAAGAGTTGTCATGGAAGAGAGAAAAAAAGGTGGAATTTGTAGGTTTGAAAGGCGAACATATCTTCCCAGCTTCTGGTCATTTTGATGGGAAATTGGTTCTGCTGGCTTTGAAACAGCCTAGGACTTAAGGCTAAGTCAGCCATTGTGGGACTGATCCAAAGCCCATTGAAGTCAGTGGGTGGTTTTCCACTGGCTTCAATAGGCTTTAGATCTGGCTATGTGAGAAGACATGAACTGATTTTTTCTGGTAAACAGGAGGAGGAGTGAAAGGGGAAGGGAGTGAGACCAGAAGCAAGTCCAGCTGAGGTCACACCTCCTTTGAGTTGCAAATCAATATCTGAGGATCAAAGGTCTAGCTAATCCCCTTTTTCAGAGGTGAAAACTACTTAATCAGATTTCATTTGCAAGCCTGGTTTGCTCTGATTAGCAAAACCTGTAAGTACAATGGCCGGAAGATGCTCGAGCTATCGGGGATAGCAGGGCTGCAGTTGTGAGCTTTACATATTTATTAAACTCTCTAGGAATGCTGGGGACGGAGAAGGGAAATGGAGACCTGTTTATGCTGCACCTTCTGTGGGGTAGCCTTGAGTTATGGGGTTGTATTTCCCAAACAGGGCTCAGCGAATCTGGGGAAGGATGAAACATGCAGAGCTTCTGAAACCAAAGTTAGTGTTTATAAAGAGTGGGCTTTTTCTCAAGAGATTTTGTGAGATTCCTTATCTGGACTGACCAAGCAAGTATTCTGTCCCATCTAGTGATCCCATGCCTTCAGCTCAGGGCATCAGTCCTAAGCAGATAATATAATGTTGGCAAGACTGAAATTGGCTCTTTTTGGCAAACGGACGATTATCTCTTGTGCCTGGAGTGACATATAAAGGACCTCACAGGCACCACGTTTGCCTTGGGTGGTAAGCTATGGACTGCTTGTCTCGTCATAATGGCTACATTTTTACTTCAGCATCCCACGCTGTGCAACTTGAAGCCTGATTTGGTGATGTACTTATTTACATATTTACATATGTAAATTGCTCTTTTGAAATCTGAGCGTATTTACGGTCGAGGCTAATTGTGGCTATTGGTGGTCTTGAAGTTACATTTGTGTATCAAGTAACTCGCTGCATTGGAGCCTCAAGCACTGAAAGATGTTAGTCATAATATTTTGAAAGTGAGATAAACACTTAGGCAAATGGTTTGGGTTCTCTGAAAGTCAGGCATGGTGTGAGGCTGGTTCCAGCA
The DNA here is from genome assembly GCA_034782735.1 of Sagittarius serpentarius. Classification (NCBI taxonomy): domain Eukaryota; kingdom Metazoa; phylum Chordata; class Aves; order Accipitriformes; family Sagittariidae; genus Sagittarius; species Sagittarius serpentarius. The sequence continues at coordinate 11,413,006 of JAVKLA010000052.1, forward strand.
AGGCTTTGGGTTGAGCTGTATGGCTGCATCTGTATCGCCCTGCTCAGCAGCAGGTCTGAGCAACTTGGTCCAGGTCTGTCCTTTGACCACATCCCAGCGTTACATTAGGACATGACCCAGGTCCTCCCCTGTGTGCATTGGTTCTCAAGGAAATGGGGTTGTGTGGGCTAGGCAGGAGCTGCATCGTGCTCTAAGTAAATCCCCGGACAGGAGTAAGAACGGTCCGGGGTGTCCCCAAGCCTTGGACCACACAGCGGTGTCCTGCCAGGTGGGTGCAGGAGCCTGCTTTATGCCTGTGTACATGTTCATCTCCAGGACCAGCAATGGGGCTGGTTAAGAGCGTGGAAAAAACCTGTCTGACAGCAATATATTAGAAAATGAAGCAAGTAAAACATACAGATGGATTTTTCTGTGCCATTACAGAGGAAGGGATTTTTCAGATTTGCTTATGTTGAAAAGGAAAGGGGAATTCTAGAGGTAAAACGTTGTTTGATTGTCATGGGCTTTGGAAGGTTGTGGTTTTGCACAAGTCCTGGATTACAAAAGTGAATGAAATCAAATTGTGAAATACGAATATGGGGACTCACTTAGGTGAATCAAATTAGCTGAATCAATGGAAAGGTGCGTGGACGCAGACTTTACAAATGTTTTGTTGCGTGACTTCACAGCTGCGGTGGTGCGACTGCTGCAGTGGTGCGACTGCTGCAGTGGTGATGGCCTCAGTGTGCATGCAGGGCCTGCGAGGGTAGACCAGCTGCTGTTGGTTTGGGGCAAACACTGCCTTCATCAAGTCCCTAGGAAAGGTTCAGAGACGGTAATACCCATGAAACAGGTCCTGTTGGCTTTTATGGGTGCTGGACCACTATGAATTAGGACATCAAGAGCTAGAGAGAAACTGCTGGCTGATCTTTCGCACAAAAGAACAGTGCTGATTTGTATTCTGTTTAACGTATCAAGCATTAAAATCTCACCAGAAAACATAAAGATGTTGGGGAAGCAAGTGGCTGTACATACTACATAATAACTAGTAATTAAAAAGAGCAGAAATTCAGCATTCTCCACAATCTAATAATATCAAACCAGCTCCTCTGCCTTTAGCCAAACAAAAGTCGTCTTTGAGACTGGTGAGGTGTTTTCTTGGAAAATACAGAATGCTTGGGTCCCAGTTTGAGGAGCACAGAAAAATAAGTGTACTTTATTTCCATGTTTACAAGCCTAACACATGTTATAATCCTGTAGGACAACAAGTAATTATTTCAGAGAGTTTTATTTTTGCAGTGATGTTCTTGCTGTATTACGTAGCTCTTTAGGGCCCCGGGAATCACTCCCCTTCACCAAGGAATTCAGTGAGCCTCAAACACGTGTTCAGAGGCTTTGCTGACTTGGGGGCCTCAGGGTTTGATCTTGCAAATGCTTCCTTCCAGGCATGTTTCTGAACTACCACAAGTCATTCTTTAGACTTCAGCAAATCTAGCCACAACAGTGAAGGCAATGCTTGTCACAAATTGTCTGCAGGATTGGGTCCCACGTGGCTGAAAATAATCACTTAACATTTTGTTTGCAAAGGCAGGGCTGAAGGGGTGTCACTGGGGGGGTTCCAGAGCAGGAGGTTTGATAGCAAAGCCCAAGCAGGCTTCTTCCTTCCAAAGCAGAGACCATGCAAGTCACCTCACTTGGCAGAAGAGAACTACAACACAGCCTGCGAACACCATCAAGCTTTAGATTTAGAGCCATGAATCACAGAATAATTTAGGTTTGAAGGAGTCTCTGGAGGTCTCTGGCCCAAGAAGGGCCAGCTTCAAAGTTAGATCCAGCTTCAAAGTTGGAGCACGTTGCTCAGTATCATGTCCAGCTGCGTTCTGGATATCTCCAAGGACGGAGGCAGCCTGTTTGCAGGTGTCCCTCTGCCTCTCTTGCTCCCTTTGCCTTTTAGGATCATGAGGTTTATGTTTTGGTTTTTTTTAAATTGGTCTAACTTTCCTTTGAATAAATGGCACAAGGCTCTCAAGACACTTTGCGCTAGTGCCTGTAATAAAATTAGACTTTTTTTTTTTTTCTTCTCGGTTTTGTTTTCCCTCCTCCTTTCCTCTCTAATCAGATAATGGTGGATCAATCTGCTCTGCCATGGGAGGAGGGGCGCGGGGGAAGGAAGGAGGGAGGCAGGGAAGAAAACTGTGTGGTCTTACTGTCAGGCTGTCCTGGCCTTCTCTGAACACAAAGCCGAGTAACAGAAAACAGATAAGATTAATAGCGTTTTCTTCCTGCAACATGCTGAAGAGCGACAGTGAGATTAATTAATTAATTAATGAAAGCATCTGGCAGTACTCCTTTTTTAAGGTCTTCAGTACACTCACCCTTCCCCATCCTGAAATTCATCATCTCTACTTTTTTTCCCCTTTGCGTAACGGATTTTGCATATTTTATCTTCTCTACACAGAATTTGGTCCCACAGGGAAAGTTTCACTTTGCCTTTTGATTTGTAGGAGACAAGCGAATCAAAGTCGTGTCCGCTGTGACTGATGCACCGCTCTCCTACCTCTTGGCTGCTTTTCTTTCACCTTGCTCTTGATTACTCCTGGGATAAGTGATTTTTGCGATTACTGAGGATCTCGGCCAAGTTCAAGCCGACGTGTCCTGTGTAAAACAGGCCCCAGTTGTAAGAGTTATGATTTGCAGTTGTGGGAACCCAGAGCTTTTTAGCACTTGATCCATTCCCACCAGACTATTGAGAAATGGGCGTCTAACAAGCAGCTGAGCACCTTGTCCTTGGTATGCACTCTCCCACACACCAACATTGTACACATGCATCTAGATATATGTGCAGACATTGAAAAAGAGCGCTGCTTTCATTTGCATTCCTTTTGTTGAGTGTGATGTGCATTATGCATTGATTTAGCTCACCAGTGCTGAAGAAAGAGAAGGATATAATAAAAAAGATGCAGAGATCAATAAAAAAGAAGGGGGGGGGGAGAGAAAGTAATATGAAAAGAGATGAGTAAAGACTGATAGATGCATTGAAACACAGCTGGGAAGTAGCTTCAGAACTTCTATCTACCCTTAAGTTTGCCTGGTAATTTATGGGGGTTTTGGTCACATCTTATTGGTGTTATTATTGCTACACTTTATCTCCTTTGCTTGCAAGGGACTCTTCACTAAAGCCTTTTCACAGCAAAACAGGGCAGCACTTCTGCTAACTTCCACATGCGAGTGGTCCCACTGAAGAACGCGAGTGTTTCAGGTTAGACACACATCTCCGTGGTTTGTTGGATCAGGCCCTCAGGGATGTAAAATAAAAAGAAAAGGCACAGAGTAGAGGAAAAGAGAAAATAAATATATCTCGCTCTTGAATTTACCACCAATTTCTGGCATGCTTGAAGCACTAGTTGCCAGTGGTTGTTCAAGGAGAAGTATGATTTTAATTTGACAATGATCCTTAAACACCTTTTCTTTCACTCCTTCTTGGCCTCAAATGTTTTTTTGCTACCTTACAAATCTGGATCTGTCCTTCTCCTCCTCAGAGGCCTCTCCCTCCAGCTGTGAGCCTTACCTTTGTGGGAGCTCTATCCTTTACCTCTCCCATTATCCATAAATTAAGCATAGCACTTTCCCCTAATCTTATTGTTTGGCGGGCTGCATTGCATTCAGGGAAATGATTAATATTCATGAGCTTGCTATCTCTGTTTGGTGCATAATCCTCTAGGGAAATTGCAGTGCTAAATGAGTGACACAAACCTAATTTTATATGTCTTTTCTTTCCTTTCTTTCTGTTTCCTTTTTTTCTCTTTCTGACAGAGAAGTAATGTGCTTAAAATAAATTGATGGATGACCATCCATATTCATTGTGGGCATGCTTTGAGAGCCCGCCTCGCTCCCATCCTCTCCCCCTCCCTTCCTCATACCCCTGCACAGGAACACAGCTTTGACTGCCGAAACCGCGGCCCCACACAGCAGCTAATAGTGATTTCGCCTTCTTTCACGAACATTAAATAGGCCTTGGCTGACCCTGCCGAGGGCTTTCAGTAAAACAACAGCATGGGAGAAACCGAGCCACCTTGCAAGAGAAACTCAGCATCTCACAGGGCATCTATAAGACTAAAGCATTGACCAAGGAGCTTGGGAAAGAGTATTGCTGTTGATAAAGAAGCTGAGGTTCTATAGCAGAATTTCATAGCAAATAGCAATGAATTTACTGACCATGGCTATTCAGACGATATTTGTGTGAATCCTTCAGTTAAGGCAAATACTTTGAAGCTGACTGTTTCCTGCAGCTCATGGGAGTGTGGCTACATGTTCTAAAATGTCTAAGCACTCATTTGGCAATTTAGTAATCACAACATCGTCATAAAGTCTCTTAAAGTGATTTTCAGACTGTCATCATTAATAGTGCAATCTTAGCAGGACCAGCTGAGCTGCAGAGCAGAGAGAGCAGGCATCTCAGGCAGCAAAATACAAAGGACGGATGCTTTTTTGTGGGGGAGAATGTGGGCTGGAGTGGTATTTGCTTGCATTTTTCCCTAGGCCAGTGACTCCAGCCCAGCTCAATCCAGCTTTGGTTTTTAGGACACAGCTACAATGAGAGCCCAAGAGAAGAATTACTCCTTTGCTTGTTGCATCCCTCATGCATTGCTCTCCGTGGATCAGAGAGGCTTCCACAGCTAGTCATACTTCCCTCCTTAGAGCATCCTCTGTGACTCAACAGCAACTTGTTGTGCTCAGAGGGTGATGCTGAGCACAAGACCTTCCTTTGCAATAACATCCAACCACACGCACAAACAAGCAGTTTGTTTTCCTTGGTGAATGGCACGACTGGGTTTCTTCTCTTGGGCTCCTTCCCAGCCTCCCAAGCAAGTGGGCCAGGTGACGAGAAGGGCCACGCTGGCCGGCCTTCTGGTGGTCATAGAGATTGCCGCCTTGTGTGACAGCAGCCTCAAGACTTTCCGTCGAACAGTCTCCACGTTTAGCTAATAAATCTGTGTAAGTCTGAGGAAATATTGAAATATTCTCAGCACCGCCTTTCTGATTTATCCAGGCACCCAGGGAGGGAAACAAGATTAGGTGGGAAGAGGAACGCGTGTTGTAGTGCTTTTATAACATGCCTGGTTGCCTGGGGTTGGGGGAAGGCCACATTGGCTCCTGTTGGCTAGCCGCAGAGCAGATAAGGTCTTACTACCACTGCCAGCGATGGAAAATATCCTTTCGCTTAAGTGACAAAGGCTCGTGTTCTTGGAGGTGAAATATCAAATTTCAGTGTTGGGCTCTGCGAGGGAGTTGTAATTGTATCTGTCTGCAGCACACAGATCAATTGCATAATTATTGTGCTGCGACCGCTATATCATACCGATGAGCCGAGTTACGCCAGACAAAGGACAAGCCCAGGAATGTACTTCCACGAAGCAGCTGAATTACCAGGGAGCTGCGCTCCGCAAATGCATTATGCCCGCCTGCTTGGTTCAGGAGATGCGGAGACACTATTGTCATATTGTATGAAAAAAAGCCTCCTGCGAGGCCTCTGGATGTTCCGCAGTAGATTGCAACACCCGCGTTGCCTTCATTTCCAAGGTGTCTGTTTTATTTTGTTGAAGGAAAACGTCACAATTTATTGATATGCAACTTTATTCAGAAAGGTCTGCCCAAGCTCTGTGTAATGGTTTTTCTCTTTTCAAATCAGAACATCCAGGAAGGAAAATAACTCTCGAATATTTTACTGTAGCAGGAAATATCTCTGTCTCTGGCTTCTTCAATATTAAAGAAGAGATTAGCAGATATCCTGGAAGCAAGCCATGTTATTCACTCTCTTCCCACTGAAGCCAAAGGTGAAACTCCCATAGAAATAAATGGAGCAGGTTCTGTGATCGCTCAGCCGCCAGGTTCATGTGATCTGCAGTGGAATTATTTCTCTTTTTGTGATAGAAACCTCTGGATACGTTTCTTCTCATCTGTGAACATAAACACCAGTGCTGGAGATGCCAATTAAGTGACACGGTGGTAAAATCCTGCTTCTGCAGAAATTGCTGACTTTGGTGAGCCTGTGATTTGGCCCTCGCTGTGTCTGAAAAGGCCTGCACACCCTTGGACAGACCTTTCAGGGGTTAAAATGTGAAGCTTGCTCTGTTCCAGGAATTTGTTTCTGAGACAATGCTTCTGCATTTTTGTGTGTCCCCCCCCACCTTTTTTTTCTTTCTTTTTTTTTTTTTTCGGACAAATAGTTATGTGGCATGAGGCTTGTTATAGTTGGAAACATCCCTAAGTAAACAGCTGAGCTTAAAAATACTCCTTTTTTTGTCTGGCCTTTTAAAAAAATAGTAGTTATTGCACAAAAGAAGACTATGCTGATGCCAGTCATTGCGTTTTAGCTGAAAACAGGAAGCCACCCCGAGTGTCTGTCCCCAGCACTTTGACTATGTGGCTCGGACATTAAAAGCCTCGCTGGAGGATGTGCCCTGTGCTATGAATTGGATCTCTTTATCTCTCCTTTTTTTTTTTTTTTTAATGAGGTGGAAGGCTGCCTATCAAAGATAAGTGTATATCCTGCATGTCTGCTTCCTGCTCTGTACCAGACTTCATTCATTTCGCTGGTTATTTTCTACCCTCGCTTCAAACAGGTAACTGTGATGGGGAGTTACCTGCTCATCCAGACCTGGTCTGGCAGGCGCTTCCCAGGTACTCCCTAAATCCTCTGCCTTACCTTGTGCATCCTTTCATTTCTGAACCCCAGAGGAGGGTTTTGTATTTCAATACAAAAGCCTACCTTTTGCACTGTGCTCAGGCAGCTTAAGCAGCAAGGAGAGATGGAGTTTGCATCATTTTCTGGCGCAACACACAAGAGCCTCAAGATTGTTCTTGATCTTGAAGCCTGACTGCAATAGTAAGCAGGCCAGGTCTTGCCAATCTGTTTCCCCAACAAATCCCCCTTCTTCAGGTTGACGTCTGCCATGGAGTGTTCAGGGATTCCCAGATGTCACAGAAATCGCTGAACCAGAGACTGCCTTTTCCCAAAGCAAGGGCGAGAGAGGGACTTTGGTTTGGTCTCAACATTTTTGTGCCTTCAGTAAGGGAAAAGGAGCTTGGGCTGCCTGAATGAATACATGTTCCCCGAGTTCAGCTCGGGATCCTTCAGCATCTGTTGTCAGTCCCCCAGAGATGCTGTTCCCTGCTGCCAGGTGCTATGCCTGCAGACATTTTACTGTTCTAGATGTAAGCTGGAATTCCAGGCAAGTGCTTTTTAATTTTTTGAAGTCATTTTTCCTTGAGGACAAATCAGATTTCCTTTACGTTCCCTTCCTCCGTATCTCCTTCAAATCAGATTCAACTCTGAAGCGAGAAGTCCACAGTGTTGATGAACGTAGTCCATGATGCAGGCCGTACACAACCAATACATCACCCTGACCTTCAGGAGGTCTTGGGAGCCTATAGACTCTGTGAGACAAAAATTAGCTCATATTACCAAGGCCCTGGATGCATTTCATGTCACAGTAGTTAGAAGAGAATAGAAAAGGCATTTTGCACCATTATGGAAATAAAGATGTTAGCTGCTGCTTCCTAGAAATACACCACTCCTGACGCTGCCCTCCCTGGCTTTAAGCCTGTAGGACTCTATGGATTTAACTGAGCTGTGTTCACACCACTGTGGAAAGGGAAGAAGCCTGTTAGTTTTTATTTTGTGAGGGCAATCGTAGGAAGAAACAATCTGGTGGTTCTTCACTTTGCTCATGAAAATGTAAAGCGCAATGTGTAACCTATGAAGCATCCAAGACCACAGTAAGAATCAGAGTCAGAGCTGGTGCTCAGTACCTGTGGAAGGAAGAACCTCTGCTTCTTTTTGGCAGCCTACCCAGTCATGCACCACATTTGGCTGTTGTAGGTCGATGCCCTTGTCAGTCCCCTCACCAGTATCTGGGAAGGATTTAAAGAAGTCCCCCTCTTTGCCATCACTCAGAAGTAGGAAGCTCATGGGCAGGAGGAAGAGTCTTCCCCTCTTCTCACCAACGCTCCCCTCAAGTCATAGCACTGCGCACTTCAGGATGGCGCGTCAATAGTGGGACTTACAGATCTTCCTTAAAAGAAAACCAGGGTTGTAAAGCCACTTTCCCCCATCATTTTTCAAAGCACACAAAAGCGCGCGAGTACCTAATCTCTCAGCCTTTGTGTGCAGCGTCAGCCAGCCAGCGAACCCGCGCCGTGATGGAGGGCAGGGTGCAGCGGCTCTCCAGGACCAGCACAGCAGAAGGGCTCATGACAGTGCAGTTCAGTAAGACTTTGTTAATCATTTAGGCAGTCTCCGTTTAATTCAGACATCTCAGTCTCTCCATTCGGTTCCTCCCTCGGGTTTTGCAGACTCCGAGCAGACAGATTTATTGGGGTCTTAAGCATAATCAGGAACAAATTAGCCTCTGTTAGGATCACACACTGGCCTGGATCACAGCTATTCAAAGGCTGCCTTCCCATCCATGTGAGTATGAATTAAGTCATCGGGTTGGAGTAGGTCTTGAATATTCTTTTATCCTGAACACACGATCTTATCAGAAGCCCATTACGTTTATCATCGCATTAGGAGGGAACATTTGGAGCCAGTGCAGGAGTATGTTGCTATATAAATGTTGTGCTTACTTCAGGGCCGGTCGTGAAAATAAGTCAGTGCTTCAGGAAGGCCAGGGAAACACTGTCTAAACTCATATGCCTTAAATTAGGCTGTGAGTTTCTGGGTATGTGTTTGCATCAGTGGGGTGGCTGCATTGGGGATGTGTAAAGAGAGCGTACATGTGTTTGTGTGTCAATGTTTCTGTCAGTGTGGGTGTGTAGCAGGATGCACTTGGGTGCCGGTGTTTCACTGTAAGTGTATATCTGTGCATATGTTTATAGGCTGAAGGTTGGGTCTTTTTAATATGGTAGGTATTTTCCTTTCTTTTTTTTCCCTTTTACAGAAATAAGCCCCTTTTCATAAAATGACAAAGGAACTCTTTTTCCAAAAACACATATTTTCATATGTTTGGGATTTGTTTTTGAGGATTTTTGATTGCTGACCACAGTCTTTCCAGGGCTGAATATTTCTCAGAGATTTCTGCTCAGACTCTCACTCAAACTGGGACATAGTGCTCTGAGGCGGGTGAGCTGCTTAGCTTTATCATGCTGTTCTTGGGTACAGCAGGAACCTGGCTTATGCTTTGGTACCTCTCTGCAGAGAGAGGAGCAGAACAAGAGATGCAAAAGGACAGGGTGAGGGAACCAAGAGTGTGTCTCCATGGCCATCATGGTTACGTGCTTGCTCTGCCCCTTCCTTGAGCTGGCCAGACACAGAGCGTGTCTCTCCCAGGGATGAATGAGCCACACTGGTGTAGCACGGTGCCAGCATTAACCAGCCCTGCAGAGATACAAGGTGTGTTACGGGGATGTCCAAACTGGGGCTCTCGGGGCACGTACTGTTCATGAGCAGTTCAAGCACACATCCCCAGCTGGGTCACTATCAGATGAGGAGTAGCAGGGTCCTGCTGGCATCAGGGCCGTTGGGCGATCTGGCCGTGGGAGAAGGGAAGGCAGCGGGCCGCTGGGGCCCCACACTGCTGGGTTGCCTTAGGGCCCATGTGCACATCCACCCGAGAGCCCTCTCCCACCGTGGAGTAATGGGACACCCTGGGGAGCCATTGTCATCTTTTGTCTGTGAAGCACTCTCCCAAGCGCTCCTCCTCCCACCTCTTCCAGGTGTGTGGTATATGTTTGGTGGCTCCCAGCCATATGAAGATCTGAAGATGTGACATGTAGGGTCAAGAAGTTTGGCCACCCCGGGAATATTCGCTGAGACACAGGGCTGCACTCATACAGCTGAACGGCTTCCAGGTTCATGCTGGCTCCTTTTCGCCAGCTCGGAGTACAGGCCCAGCAAATACACAGTTCCCCACGCTTATCCACGTACACAAGTTGTCCACAGAGGTCGTGATGAAATGAAACCATAATGACATAGACTTGTCCATTCTTTCAGACTCTCACTCTCTTAAGGACCTGGAATTTTGCACAGGGGATTGAGAGGAAGGGAGGGGAAAAGGAGTGAAAGTCATTAAATAATTGAATTGCAATAAACTGATTTTTTTCTGGCTCATGATGGTATTTCACTGTGTAAACTAGGAGGAAAAATAAACAGGGGATTTAGTAGTTTGGAAGTAGCTCAAAATTGAGCAGCCGTTGGATTTTCTGACACCTAGCTCGAGATAGTCCAATGCTACCGACAGGACTCTCCTTAGGGATCGTTTCCATCAGTCCAGCTAGCAGCTCTGGCTAATTTCCTACCGTTTTTTCAGCAGGCTTATTTGCCAGACAAAAATACAACAGGCTGTCAGAACTGGATACCTCTGGGGACTGGCAATGATAATACAATACAAAATAGGATACCAACAGGTCAAAGGTTTCCATTTCACAGAGTACTCTAATGACTGAAAGTCATTATTGCTATGCAGTCTGTTTGAAAAGAGTAGATGGATCTCAGTTCAGTTTTTAATGGGCCAGTGTTACAGAAACAACCTCAAAAATTTGGCATCTTTGTTGGCAGTCTCATTAAAGAAGCCACAGAATAAATGGACAAGGATAATAAAGTCTTCTGCTGCTTTTGATCCTTTCAGGTCAAATCTGAGTCATGTTGGTTGAAGCCGTGTGTGTATGTGGCAAGCTTACCCTCGCGCTATGTATCCTGTATCTGCTTTTTGGATAAACAGATCTGTTTCGCCCTTTGGTCACTACAACTGTGAACTTGGCAGTTTTGGCCATCCCTAAATTCACAGTTGCTGCTGTTGTTGTTGTTTTGCAGATACCTTTTAAAAACAAAAAGGGAAACATTGTAGAACAGACCCTCTGTTGGTGTTTTTCCGTCCAAGTTGGTGGAATTATGCCAACACCCACATTGTCTCTCTATATATTTTCTCTCTCGGCTTTCTTCTGTTTCCATCGTTTTGAATGGAGATAGATTTTGAATGAAGATAGATGAAAATAAGCAGAAAACCCCTTACATTAGGAAATGTCTTGGGGGAATTGCCCAATACAAAAGTTGACTATTGTTGCTTGGCTTTTTTAAAATCACCTTGCTATTGCCTAGAAGCTACCAACGCTTTCATTTCCCAGTGACCTGGCCCAGCAGATACATGACCACTGATGTTATCAGGTCCTAGCAACTAGATTGCGGATGTGTAGCCAGTCCTTTGTGATTTCTCTTCTCTGCTTTCTCCTGGCAGATGAACCCAGCAGGTGCTATTTCCATGATGGTGATGGAGTATGTGAGGAATTTGAGCAAATGACCAGCATCAAAGACTGTGGTGTTTACACTCCCAAAGGTTTCCTCGATCAGTGGGCTTCCAATGTCTCCGTCTCGCATCACAGTGACCAGCAGTGTCCAGGATGGGTGGTCATTGGTCAGCCAGCAGCAACCCAGGTAAGGAAAGCATGCTCCCTTTCCTGTCCTGGAAAGCGAAGTCCAGCAAGGAGCGACATTCATGAGCGTAGCTAGATGCTCAGCGTTCACGTGTGATGTTACCCCTGCCTGTTAACTTGCTGCTTCACCAAGGAAGGCCCCTGGCAGCAGTTTCCCTCTTTCTGAGCCTGATTAGTAGTGATGAGTTGAAATTCAGTTCCAGTCATCTAACTAAAAACTGGGTGAAGTTGTGGCCCGCTTCATTCAGTAGGAGGTGTAGGAGTCACCTCAACTATCATCACCTAAAAGACAAGACAGGCTCTCTGCAGCTAGCACAGGGTACTGTCTTGCAGCTATGAGTTCTGAAGGCTAATGCCGAATAATACAAAAGAGCGTTCTTTCTTTTTTAATAGTTTTGTGTTTTGTGTCTCCCAGTTTCATAAAAGCACCCTATTGTTCTATTCTAAGAAAGGTCCCGTCCATTCCCGAAGCCATTCATTAGCTGTAACCCCCTTCTTACATGTCTCCTTTGTAACATAAATAGCTCCAGTTACCATAACTTTACCTTTTGTCTCCCTGAGAGAATTAGATCCAAATGAGTTCAAAAAGACATTAGATAAATGCCTGGAAAACAGAGCTGTACATGATGCAGATGCAACGGTCCAGATGCAACCTGACTCAGGAAAGCCAACATTGCTTATTGTTGATTTTTAGAGGATACAGCACGGAAAGGATCATCATATACAAAAGCTGCTTCGTATATTCCTCCTTCAGCACCCACCGTTGTCCCTTGCTAGAGACAGACCAGTGGATTAGGTGGGCTTTTGGTTTGATGCAGCAAAGTTGTTCTTACAGTCTTAATTATCTGGGAGGTGTCTTGAGTGGGCAGTGCAGAGAATGCCGTGTCACAGATATGACAAGCAGATTTCTACATGTATAGTAAACACTAAGCATTTCCAGTTGGCTTGCAAGAGAAAACATCTTTATCCAAGAGACTTGGCCTTGTTCACATTGCACAAGTCTGTAACAAATTAATGACCAGGTCAGTTTTAAATGCAGAAAGCGTGGTTAGCTGGCATAGTACCAAGACAGAATCCCGAGCCCAGTATTGCCTTTTTGTCATGGTCTCATTTATTATTTCACACTATAAAAGGAACTTTTCTCTGGACCCCTACCAGTGCCTTCGTAACTTCTTACTCGTTCGAGCTCCCTATGCTGTAGTACAGTCCAAAGCCTGCTGTCTCCAGTTCAGGTGCTGCTTTACGTGCGTGTCCCCAGGCACTCTGTCCCCGTGCAGCCGCTACAGAGAGCTGCCCTGATTTTCTCCTGGTGCACTGGTAGAGACACAGCCATGCCATGCAGTAGGTACCATACGGTCCTGTGGTGGAAAAAACACCACCACGCGCACACACACACACACCAGCAAGTCCTGCTGTGTAGCCCACAACTCAGGCGTGTTTGTTGTACCGAGATGAGATGAAGTTGTCACAGCCTTGTTTAAAAAAAAAAGGCAAAAAAAAGCTGTTGTATTTATAGGCAGAGCACTAGCATATCACACACTGGCAGAGTGAATGGGAACATGCCTCCTGTTATTGCCTGGCCCCTGGGGAGATAACAGTGTGCTATTTACTTCCAGCAAAAGGAATTTTTGCTTTAGCTCAGCTGGTCCTATTACACCAGTTTGAGTGCATGGGGTTCATTGACCTTTTTAATCATATATGTTGAGAAAGTCTTTGTTTTCCCCAGGAACCAAGACAGCCTTGTTGGCTTGTGAAAGCACCTGACTTGTCACTCCGGAGAGGTTAGGTGGGGCAGCAGGTCATCAGTCTGTTAGCTAGCGGAGATGAAAATTAACCTGAGATCTCCTCTAATCACTGCATGTAATGATCACTGGTGTGTAAACATGTTTGGCTTCATTATCTGCACAAGCATTGAGCCTTAGGGGTTTTTTGTATTGATGAAAGGAGCACCTTTCCTCACCCAGATATCTTTCAGAGTAGGTTGTGTGCTTGCTGGTGTTGTGCAAACTTTTCGTGTTGTTGCTGGGTAGTTTCCTGATTAATCAGAGTGGCATTTGTGTTGGCTTCTCATCAGGAATGCTATGAAAGATATGTTTGAGCGCAGCGCACAGCAATATACAGAATACATAAGCTGCCTGTTTGTTAGCCATCTTCATTTCTCAGAATTGCTGCAGTGCTCTCAAGGTGCTTTAAAGCATTTTAAGCATGTCCTTCATGATTTAAAACGTTTCTCATCCTTAGATACCTCAACACCCCGTTCTCTGCATGACTGTCATAGTTTTGCCTAGGCTCTTTCTGAGGAGCAGCCCTCACAGGTTGCTTTGTTATTGTGGTATTTCTCAGCAATATCTGCCTGCGCACATTTTTTTACTGTTGAAGGATTGTTCATGAGCACAAGCCGGAGAACACTTTTTTTATTATTGTAGGGTCGCTTCTGCGAAACGACCACCCCACACCTGTTTGCTGAGTTCACCTACGACATTGCCCGTTTCTGCGGAGTTGGTTGTTCCTTAGAAGCAGGGCACCTGCGCTTGCTTATTATTTTGAGAGCGACCTTACACGCTGGTTCCTTACTTGTTAGTATGAGGCTGCTGAATGGCAACATACTACGGGAGGAAAAAAAATGTTCACAGTATAAGATTTGTTTTGAACAACAAAATGCTTACAAAGAATGACACAGTCTTGGCGAAGAGATACACATTTGAAAAATGGAAAGGTCAAACAGCCCCCCCCTTCAAACAACTGCTCTTTCTGCAGAAGCAAGACTGATAGACAGCCACTTCGACTTTCCTGGCAGCCACTCTTCAGTGCTGATTAAGAAATATTCTCAGTACTGACAGCATCATATTTAGAGCCAAAGAGGACCAGTCAGCAACATTGCACCAGCACAGAAATGCGAGCACTGATGCAGGGTATTTTTACAGTTTGATTTCTAATCTGGCACCCTCCGCAGATCTGGAAGCAGACGCTGCTCAGTACCTGTTGTCGACTGCAGGAGGAATTCAGCAATAAGGGCTTTGCACACTCTTGGGCTGCTCTTTTCCCTACCGCTCTCGCTGTGAGTTTGTAAACAGCCTGCCTTGCCATCCACTGTGTGTGAAATATTATCAGTGTTGATGTACTGGTTGTGCGGGGTTTTCTACAGCACTGTTTATTTCTCAGGGCCTTTCTTGTGCTAAAGATTATTGATGCTAGCATTAAGTCATCAGCTGGTGTATGCTGGCAAAGACTACAAAAAGGCAGTAGCACTCGGCAGATTTATACTAGCTGAAGGACAGATCCAGTAGGCATAAACAGACAGCCAAAGGGTGCTTCAGCTGATCTGTTTTGTGAATAGCTGCAATTTTTTCTGTATTGGAAGTCCCCAGGGACTTGCTTCCCTGACTGGTTTGTACCAAGCTAGGGTCACCCTCCTCTTTAGCAGCAGGAGGGGGTAGGACGTGGCCTCCTGACACCAAGTTATGCACACCTGGGCTTGACAAGACGTGAGTTTAAAAAGCCGACTTGTGGTCTACTCAGACAATCCCCGCTGCATCGTCACTGGTGAAGCTGCATCAGTGGGGAGTGTTAAGTAGGAACGTGGAGTGTGGATTAGGTGACTGTAAAAGGCTGGCTGTCCTGTAGGGTGAAAGAAACCAGGGTCTTGCAGTGGCCTTAGTCAACTCAATCTCCATGCTCTCATTGCACACCAATTTTGTTTTGCCACAGTTCACACTGGGTGAGTGCATTAGCTTATACGTTAGTCTCTCTTTCTGGAGTAGCAGGAAGGATTTGGATATTTTACTGAAGTGTCTTTTCTATACAGCTATGCCTTTGGAGGAAGCCTCTGACAGGCCTGTTTCAGGAGGGTTGCTCCATGGCTTGGGCGAGAGAAGCAGAGGCAAGTGGGTGCCCACTAACCACAGGAGGCTGCAGATGCCATTTCTCCTTTCCTGTTGCTGGTGGCACTGCTGCTTTTGGAGAACTGATTCATCTGTGGTTTCCCTTTGGACCTTTATAATAGACCATTATAAGAAGGGACTAATGGATCTTTAGGTGGCTTATTGCTGAACTTGTTACTCCTGTCACAGCAATGTGTGCTCAAGACTTGGAAGTTGCTGTGTGTATTGGTGATTTAGAGGGCCAGTCCCCCAGTAACTGTGTCTGTCATTGCATTTCCTCCCAGTTGTGCAGAAGTTGTTCAGACCAAGTAACCATATATATACATATATGTAAAAAAATTTTTTTTTTCTCCCTATGCTTGGTTTTCCCCAGCATGGAAAAAGCCACACAGCTTAGGCACAGTTAACCCGAGGCTGCTGGGCACAGACAGATCTTGGGATTCGTTTTTGTTCCCGGACTGATGAACACACCCTGTTCTCCTCTGGGTACCCCACAGGGGCTGCTATGGAGTAAGAAGTTGTGGAAGAGGATTCTTATTACATCTTTCCCAAAAACAGAGGCCCCCTCCTGCCCCTATTACAGTTCCCACAATTGCACTCATCCAGACTCACTGCAACAAACCTATTCTTCCACCGGCAGCAGAAAGATGTCTAGAATTGCAGTATGTCTGAAATTGCCCACAAAAGGAGAAGACAGAAGCGCAAAAATATTCTGAATACTAGAAGAAATAACATGGTAGAGCAAGGGCTCCAATACCGTAAGAAAATTGAAGAGAAAAATGATTGAGTTCTCTGCCATGCCGTTTTATTCTGTCTAATAAATATAATGCTGAAGATAATTCCCCAAAGATCCAGCAAAGCCAACAAATAGAGTAATCTTGAACAGGAGTGGGAAGAGAGGAAACCTGCAACTTTTAATGGAGAAGCCATTCCTTTCCTTTGGGGTGATCTTGCTGAGAAGAGGGAGGGTGTCTGTCTGTCGGCTCTGCAAGTGGCCCTTTTTGAACTTCCCAATTCACAGCCAAGTACTGTCGCTCTTCAACGGTAAGAGTTTTGTTGTGGTTGGAGGGATAAAAAATTCCCATTTTTAATAAGATGATTTGCTTTGCAAATGTCTTTGTTATTTATAGCTGAACCAGGCTTTGAACCGCTAATCTCTGGAGGGTGAGGGCAGAATCCCACTAAGAAAAACCATTAATGGAGGAACCATGAGTGATCAGAGACCGGTTCTGGAAAAAGCTGAGCTGGACACTGTGCACAGGCTGTCACAAGAGGAATGTAGGTTTGCTGTACGCATCTGAACTCATTTCCAGTAGTGGCTGATGCACCAAAAGGCTTCAGCTTAGGTTACAGAGCTCCAAGTCTAAAGTTAGTTCAAGGGGGTCCAAAACTTCGTCTTTATTTCAGCCTTCCCCCAGATACTTCAGACCAGCTGATTTGGTCTTTTGCCTGAAGGCTGGAGAGTTGCATCATGAGCCTGGCCCTGACCATCAAACAAATTCAGGCTGGAATGCTCCTTCCTTGGCTTAAGTGATGATATTTTTCATATTTTTTTCAATGTACAGAGATTAATTAAGCCTTATCCCAGCCACACTGCTTGGTTTCTGTTCCCTTTAATAGAGGTGGAAACCGGAGCACAGAAGGGTAAAGCTACTGTTTGAGTATTAAACCTCAATATCCTTCAGAGATGCTGCAGGCACTGGGCGTTACTGAGCCTAGACCTTCCCAGGAATAGGAAGTTCGGGATGTCTTGAAAGGGAAATGTTTGTATCTTGAATAAAAAGAAAACTGTTCAGGGCCTGCTGAGCGTCGCTGTGTGGGAGCAGAGACCTGGAAAGGGTTTGGGGTCATGAAGTCTGTATTTTAGCTCTGTCAGCCACTTCACATCATCCCGTTTGTGAATTAATCAGTCTTTATCCTAGCACAGTTTGGCTGTTCATTCCCAGTACAAAAGGACTGGAAAACAGTGCCGCCGACTCCTTGCTTTAATGGCTAGAAAGCTTGTTTCCCACCTGTCTTGCTGGGAAAGCTGGATTTTGTACCTTTTCTGCCAAAGGAACTCCACTGGTCCTTATTCGCGCATTTGCATTGCTGCTTTGTCTCGTTGGAGGAGGTGGTCCATGCGAAGGGTCCACACCAAGGTGAGGGATGCTACAAAGATGTGTGTTAATATCAGTGCCACGGCTCCTGCTCAGGAATGATCTCAGTGTTCTGGGGAGGTCTCTGAAGCAAAATAAAATGAGAAATGGGATTTCTAGGTAGGCTGGCTTGAAAAAGACTCAGTTGCAGAAAGATGGCTGAGACTGTTACCCTTAAAGTCAATCCAGAGCTGGCTGGAGAATTGGGGATGCTGCCTATAACCTGGCTGCCTGCTCCCTGCTAGGACAGACAGTGATTCCCTCCCTCTGACCCCCCCATGACCCATCCCCGTGTTTTCCAGTGCTCCTCTGCTCCTGGCAGTAGTAAACCAGCAGCCCCCATGGCTGATGTTGTAGCCTCTAGCTGATTTGTGTAAGGGGAGGACAGAGAGAACACAATGAGATGTCAGAGGAGATTCCAAGCAATTTTGCCAAACACTCAAGGGATATTTTTTTCTTTCCACTCCCCTCCCCCCTTAGTTTTTAGAATAATTTTTCAAGAGCACATATGCAAGTCATCTAAGGGAAACAGAACAGTGAGTACCAGGGGCTGGTACACTGTGTTCCCTTTGTGTGCTGTAGAGAAAATAGATAAAAGAAACAAAGAATGATGCAGAGAGCAAAGCAGCCATCAGTACTCTCAGAGAGGTTCAGTCTGACCTTTTCCGAGATGAAGGTCAAACCAAAAATCCTCAGGTGCCGGAAACTGGTCCCATCTTCCTAGGACCAGCAGACAGTTACCACTAATGAAATGAGAGCAGAATTCCATGCCATTTGTTGTTGCTAGAAGTGAGAAGAAAGGCAAGAAAGGAATATTGTCTTGGATAATAATAAGGATTATATGCTTCTTTAGGAAGTAGCTTACCATTTTATGATCGTATCTGCTGTACACCCAGCCACCCACCCAGATTACACGTGGTAATAGAAAACAGATGGGACCCCCCCGGCATCAGCAAGCTGGAAAGCCGGACCCCACGACAGCAGCAGTGCTCGTTAGCATGCACTCTTCTGAAAGGAGACCTCCCTCCTCGGCCCTTGCCCCTCAACCTGCCAGTCTCTCCGTCTGCTGTTGCTGCTCACAAGCCTTTAGATGCAGAGCATGTCCAGCCGTAAGCGTGGGATAGCTCTCCTGCATCCCATCCGGGTTGTTTGTCTTGGGTCCCTCTCCATTCAGAGCAGAATGATTTTGCATAAATGCATCGACACGTCTGCTTTGTTCATGCATGAAGGGTTCTCGGCATTTCTCAACCCACTCCCACCCTGGCCGTCTTCTCCCTACCCCCCTGGCATGTAGCTTCACCAGCTTTTGCATGATTTCCCTGTGCAACAGCAAATAAACCTGCCTGAAACATTGCCAGTCAATCAAGCACTGTTAAAAATAGCCAGTTGATTATTTTGGATAGAATTAAAACAAGTGATCGGAAGGAGGGGATGGAAAAGGGTGCAAGAGCAAAGCCAGAATGGCCTTTACTAATGTAATTTGGTTTCATGTTCTGCACAAGAAAACATGTAAAATATGTAAACAGAGCTCTCCAGGATTGTAATGTAGCTACAAAGCCACAGATATACAGGCAGGCAGGGTGCTATTCTTCAGCAGAACGGAATGCCATCCCCAAAACCACACGATCATTTCTTTAAGCCTGAAAGTAAACTTTCTCATGCCAGGAGCGGAGAATTTATTTTTTCTTTTAAATGAAGGCTTGTCTGCACTACTTGTTCAGAGTGCTGTAGGCATTTTAGTCCACATTGTCATAAGAGACCTCGTATTTTGAATGCCAATGAATTTTAGGGTGTTCATCTCAAGATGTCTCTAAAAGGCATGGTTTTTGGAGGCCGGTGCTTACCCAGCACTGTCCTGAAGGTCTCGAGTCAGTCCCTGTGTCCCCACCTGCAAATAAGTATCTGCTTTAAAGAGAAAAAAACCAAAGCTGACGACCATTTGGATAAACTCTTGAGCTGCTCTAAATCTCTCCTGAATCATGCTGCCTTAGTTGGAGCCGTAAGTGTTGAGGAACCTCAAATCTGTGCTCATTTTTGGAAATAGTGCCTGTAAAGTTGGAGGATCACTGTTTCCTCTGAGGTCATTTCAGTGGTGAATCTGATAAGAAGACATGATTCACCCATCTGGTAAGCGGGCCCAGCTCCCCCTGCTACGAGCAGGAGCCTCCCCTGGGCCTGGGTTTCCACCATAGCCTCAGGGTCTGCCTGCAAACTGAAATGCGTGCCAGGAAATGGCTATTTGCACTATCAGTGCTATTACCTGCCTGCGCATGTACGTATTCTCTGGGAGAAGCCCTCCGTTCAGGAGAACATCAAGTTCTGCTTAGCCATTTTGGTCATTGGGCCAAAATCCTTATGCTTAGCACTTTGGGCAGTGCACCTTATTTTCCCAGTTTTTGGTAATTAACCCTTGCATCCCTCTTGGAGAAGACAAGTCTCTTTTCAGAGAGGAGAAGCTGAAGCACACAGCTGACCTTCTTTCCACCTTTCTCCGTCCAAATACCTTTGAAAAATCTGCCCTTCCAGCAGAGCCGATCTGTTCCTGGTGCGCTGCACTGTGTTTACACATGACCCTTACCTGCTGCAAAAGGAAACCCTCACTGCATAGAAATTTAACTGTTTCCCAGTGGTTGTTTCTGGTGGGAAAGGTTGAGTGAGTTCCTCCACCCCCCGTGCTCCCAGTCCGTCCTCCCCGAGCCTGCTCCTGGGAGGCAGTGAGGCTGAAGGAACCGTGAGCCTCTTGTCACAGATGATGCTCATACTTTAGTAACTCCAGTAACTTCTTTTGGGAGCAGCTGGGAGTTTCTGGGAACTCCCCTACTAGCCTAGGACATCAAGGATGAAATGCTCCAAGCAGCCTTTTGACTTCATTTGTTGGAGTTTGAGGTTTATCAGAGCAACCAGGGCTGTTCTGAGGTTAGAGGGAAGTGATGGGCTTCCCCAGACACCTGCAGCCAAACCTTTGCTTGGGTGGAGGCGTGCACGGGCTGGAGGAAGCAACTGGCTGCTGCTCTATAGACTCCCCCTGGCTGGTCCAGCTCATTCGGAGGAATTTGTTTGCACGGTGGAGGTTTCGTTACTCTGCAGTTTCAGTGGGAAAAGCCCGGTGAAGCAAGGGGGAACCTTCTCATTTGCATACCACAAGCCATGCCTTCAGGTATCAAGAAAAACAAGCCACAGGGTTTAATCTTAATTAATGCACGCTGACATAGAGCTGACTAGTTGTATGACAAAGCCAAAAGCTTTGCCTGCTGAGGTGTAACTGTGGTCAGCTCCCCCGGACGGCGCATGGTAGCTCTCCTCCGTGCCCACCCCGCCGGTCTCCCTGGGAGCGCCGCCGCAGCCTTCCCTCTTCCCCATGTAAATTCAGGGCCTCTTCCCCATGTATCATCTTCCTGGATGTATCCGATTAAGGCCTGTTGACAGCCCAGAGCAGACTTACACCCTTAGGATTAGAGGCATGTGGACGTCTTCATATAGGGAAGGACAACAACTGGGTGGCTGGCTGGCTCGCTGGGAGCGCAGTATGGGAAGCTGAGCAGCTTGGAGAGGGAAAAGGAGCCAGGGAGAGAGAGATTTGCACCCCCAGTTATCCTTGCATGTGGAAATGCTGTGTGATGAGGATTGCGTGTGGTTTACACAGTGTGTTTACATGGTCCATAACCCTAAACAAAGCTGAAAAGCATGACTTTAACTCTGGAAATAAAAGCGCTGGAAACCCCTGGTATTCTGCACATGAGAAAGTTTTGTTCTTTAAACACACAGATGTTTTTAAATGAAAAATCACTCTTTTGACCTTTCCTGAATGTGATCATGTGGTCAGAGCTGACATTAACCACTGCACGGCTGTTTGCTTCAGCCGCGGGCGAAGCTTAGCGAGCAATCTTCAGAGCTCGTGGTAGCACCTGCGTTGTCTCACATCTCTTGGAAGCGGCTCCTGTGCCCCGTGTGCGCTTGGGGCAGTTCGGGGGAGGTGGGGTTTAGGTACAGGGATATTTAGGGTCTACTCCTACTGTGCTGGAAACAAAAGCGTTTTGTTTCTTTCCTCCTTGATAGCTGAAAAAGATGTGACTTAAATTTTTTTTTTTTCCCTATTTGTCTCTCTTCCTGTCAGAAATGTTGCCCAAGTGCTTCTAAGCATCTCTGTCCACCTCAGCCAGTGTGTTACTGTGATGGAGAACTTCTCATTGAGCTGAAGTTCTTTAGGGATTTGTTGTTGTTGCTTTTGGGCTTTTTCTAACTGGCTGTGTGCTTTCTTCATCCAAGCAAATTTATAGGACCGGCTTCGGGAAAGAAGGAGGGGATGTTAGCAAGTGGATTGTAACAAGCCCAATCCTGCTTTGCCTTGCAGGAGTGCCAAACCAGCAAAATTACAATGAATCCAGTGAGTCAGTTCCACTAATATAATAAAAATATATTTAAGATTCTCCTAAAGTGTGGTGCACATTCTGCCTTTGACAGTTTGATTTTCTGATGCCAGCTGCCCCCAAATGAAATGCTTCAGTCAAAGGGGGAAGGAAATAAAAAAAAGCTTTTGCTCTGCTCATCAGTGGTAAAAGCTTATGGGATGGGATTGTTTTCCTTTGCTGCAGCAAGCCTACAGCCAGCCTTGGCCCGTGGTTACATGCAAGCTTTGCTATAGTGGACCTAGCTGGTTCAAGTTAGAGACAGGCAGTTCGGGAACCCGAGTGTGCAGCCAACAATAATGTTCTGGCTACTGTATTTGTTTAACCTCGCTCTCCAGTGGATGGATATACAGTCTGTTAAAGCACTTATCAGTCTATAATGCCTTCACACTTTTGTGAGCAGCAATGTGGAAGTTGTAGACGGGAGCTTTTGCTGCGGATTGAAAATGTCTTTTAGCTTTAATGAGGCTGATGTTTGCAAAACTGAAGGTATAAGGTCTTGTTTGGGTGCTGTTTCTTTATGCTGTCTGTCTAGTGGGTTGCATTTGGCTGCTATTTCTACTGGTACATGTATTTGTGAATTTGAACACAACAGCAGAATGCCATTCGGAGCTAATTCTAAGAATTATGCCTCCTAGGTGAGATCACAGCAGTGCTGGGGCGGAAGATGCTGTTTTTTGAGAGCAGCATCTTTATGTCCTACTGCTGTGTTGAAGAAATAGCAAACGTCTGATATGAATAAACAAGAGCACATGGCAAATTGCTCGGTTACACTTTCATGTGCTTCATCTGAGACTATTCTGCGTTGCTGTGCACTTGGAGCTATCGCTTTCGCATCCTTTCAGTGTGCATTGCTGAATGGCAAAAGAAGCAGGGGCAAGTACAAATTGCACTTGTGAGCTCCAAATGGTGGTGTTTACTTGTGGGCTTGCGTAAAAGTTGAGTTGATTATTAAATCCCATTAGCACAATTGTTTCTTGTTTTTCTTACTCTTTTTCTGTAGTTTCTGGCCCTGGCTCAATTGATGTCTTTGGGGTGATCCTTTGTACCACGCAAAAATCATCTGGTTAGGGGTTTGTTGTAAAATCAAAACTCCATATTGTTTTTTCCACAGGTCCAGCTAGCATCCTAGGTATTTTGATTACACCTGGCTGGATGTCAGAGCCAATGTGGGTTTGGGATAGGGCCAGTCAGAACTGATTTACAGTTTTTTCAGGTATACCATATGAATTTTATGGCTTTATGTGATTTTGATTTGAACTCACTGGTTTTAAATGAAGTTTGCTTTGAATCTGGAGATAACAGAAATTCAAAGGAAAGCTCAAAGAATGCAGGTCTGCACGATTTAAAAATTGAAATGTATTGTTCATACAGACGCTTTGGAAGGGAAATAACTGGGTTTTTTGAGAAAGCTGAAGTTAATAACACATTGAATACACATGCAATCTGGGCCATCATCTAATGGAAATCCCTGTAGCTCCTATTCGCCTTCCTGAAACTAAACCAACTGATATGACAAAACAAAATAGCCCTTGCATCTCCCACTCATTTCTGAATCACATCCCTGTGTTAACATCCAAAACTCTATCCAAGGAAATTTCCCTTTGGAAATGAACACTATCATTTTTATTGTAAAGTAGAGGAATCTATCATCACGTCACACTGCAAACAAACTATTGATGCCATGTCATATCAGCTGCAGTGTTTTCATAAACATAAAGGTCACTTTCCAATTACTAAAAAATCCAGCCAAACCTTCAGCTGAAAATTGGGGCTTTCTGCTAAGAAAGCTGTAGTAGCCTGCTAATTGCATACAAAGTCTGCAAGGTCCAGACACCATCGGCTTCTCTAGATTCAAAGGGGAAGTGGCTGTGCTGAGACTGGACATAGCAACTGGCAATGGGGCTTTATTTCATCCTTCAGGAGACGTAATCTGCTTCCCAATCCCGTAGCCAAATCCTGTTCTTCATTACACGGGTAAAATGGAGAGATGAGATTTCCTCTTACTTCTGAGCCAACTGAATCTGGGAGTAATACAGCATCAGTGTGTTACCCCAGGAGTTTTATCAGCTTCCAGTTGATAAAGCTTTTCTGATGATCACCTGCCTGCATGCTTTTGTCCTGGAGCAGGACATGCTGCAGTTTTTCATCTTTTGCCATCAGACTTTTAAGTACCCCAATGAAAACAGGCAAAAGCAGACAAAGACCATGAAACTTAGTAAAACTGTGTTATCAGACACAGAGGACAAGGAGAGGTTTGTAGTAGAAGCTGTGGTTCATGAGCATCAGAGGTAAAGGAAAGTTGCCGCTGAGGAAGAAGCAGCAGACTAGAAGGTAAGAAGGCTATTGAAGGAGGGAGAACACAGCTTTCTCTCATCTTATGCTTCTAATCTATGCTGCTGAATCTCGGATGTGGTTTTGGTTTTTTATTTTATTTTTTACAACAACAGGGTATTTTAAACTTATTGTTAGTGTACGTAAAAATTTGATATATGTCCCAGTTTGGAAAAAGTAACTTTGAATGCTTTCCTTAAGTCTTAGAGGCCAACCTGAAATGACCCAATGCTGACTTTCATGGTTGGGCAGACAACTGTTGACTCAAATCTTCTGACAGGATGAATCCAGAACACTAATAAAGAGACTAGTCTTAAAGCATTTCTGACCAGAACCTAGAAGAAAACCCAGAGCAAAATTTTCTGATGTCCCTTGAGTAAGCCTGTGTGTACAATTTCCATCTGAGCTCTGTGGGCTCCTGAGGTTTGAAATGGTCATAGAAATTGGCTGATTTTGGAGGTGTTTGTTGGAACCAAATGGTGGCCTTTTTAATGGTTCAGTGCTCACTAATGTGGGCAATTTAATTTTTGCTGTAACTCCAACCCAATTCCCAGCCTAAATGAGAAGAACAGTGCAACAGCTTTCAGAACAGATTGGAGGTCTGTGCTGCAGTCGGCAAACTGGGTGGTGTCCATGTGGCAGTCAAGCTGCCTCATAATATTGGGCAATAAACAAGCAGGAACCTTTCTGATACTTAGCAACTGCACCGTAGTTCCTCATCCTTGGGTAAGATTAACCTTAGGTCTGCAAGAACAATAACATTTTTAAGAATAAAAGGTCTGGGTTACTGCCAACCCCCATGTCTGGCAATGGAGAGAGAAAGTTTTCATCTGTAAGGGATGTGTTAAAATGCTGCTTATGTCATGGTTGGGATTCTCTGGCATGTGTTGAGTTAAATATAAATAACATTCTGCAGAGCAGTCAGCTAAAAATTGTAGATTAATGAGGTTTCATTGCTATGGTTGAAATCTGTTCTTTAGCTGGATCTTCAAACAACAGAATGTGTCCTGTTTGTGCCTCCTCAGGTTTCGTATCAGTCCATGAGTATTTCCGTGCACTTGTACAACCTCACTCAGGGTGTTGTGTGCTCCACAAACAGATGGTACTGTGGGTTTTACCAATAGATCCTGTTCCTGCTTGTTCTGTGGTTGCTGTTTTGCAAATGGGACAGCGTATAGGCTGTTTCACCCCAGAAACCCCCAGCATTGTCTGTCTCAGTGCAGAAGTAGCAGCAGCACAGTCCTCAGCAGAAAGGAGGGAGGGAGAGGCAGCAGCCTCGCGTTTGGGGCATGATAACCACTTCCACCCTCCTCCTCTGGAAGGAGGTTGCTCCCTACTGCCTGAGGGGCAAGTGCTCGCGATGGCCCTTCATGGCCATACTTAGCTTGAAGACATGGTCTGGAGGAAGCCCCACCATGGGACAGCAGATGGGATTTTGGGAGCAGACAGATCCGCGCACTGGCGATTTGCTCTGTTTACAGCCGCCCGTGGGCACGCAGACAGGCACGTCCACTCCAACTGCGGCATCAGCCGTATGCCACAGCTGAGTAGGGCAGCATCCTAGTTTAAATAGCAGCTTTACCTGTCTGCATTTAGAATCGTTTTGGTGTTACAATGTCCAAGATGAGAACCACCAGTGTATGCAAAGCCTGTGGTGTCTGGTTGTGCTTGCTCGATGGGAAGGACAGAGTGGGATGGCATCTGTTTGTATTTAACTCACTCCTCTGGAGAGGTGTATCCTTCACACGTGTATGTGCTTGTTTGTCCCTTCTCTTTGTGACATCTGAGCACCTTTTTATGGCTGATGGCTTTTACCCTAAAGATACCCATGTGACACACGGGAATATCATCCTTGTCTTACAGACGGCGGCCTCAGGCCTGGAGAAGCCAAGCGCTTCCCGGAAGGTTGTAATGGGGCCACGCACTGGGCATGTCAAGTTGAGACCTACTCCAGAGCCCAGTCCACAGGATCAGCGATCCTTAACCTGTAGTTCATCTGCAACAGGAGCCCATCAACACAACATTGCCTGAAGTCATGGGATGGCTGGGAATCATTCACAAGGGTGCCTTCCAAAATTTGCTCTTCAGCAAATTTACCCATATTACTTTGAAGGAAAACGTTACAAGGAAATGGACTTGATTGCAATAGTAAATAGTTTAGATGTGGCAATGAACTAAGTGCTCCCGATATATCACTTTTCTTTCTGCTGACACATTCCTCGGTCCCCTGGAGTAAGAGGAGGAAAACAGGAGAGGCGGTTTGAAGAACATGTTGTCCCTGTGATTGACAAGAGGTTGTATAAATCAGTCAAAGGGAATCCTCCAGGCATTCCCTCTTGTGGGAAGATCCCACAGTGCTCTCTGGCCTTGTTCGTTCTGTCTCTCGATGTTTGTGTACAAAATGTGTGGGTGGGAGACGAGACGGATTAGAACCTCTGAGAGGAACAGACATCAGCTCTTTTAATTGAAAGCAGCTTCCTAGGGAGGGGTATGACATGGGCTTCCAGTAAGTAGACACAAATAGTCCCCGGATACTTTGGAGCAGATACTAAGCTCCTGTGGATCCCAGTTGCTGTGTGGGTCTGAGAACCTGGATAAGCCCCAGTGAGCAAAGTTTTGAGTCCTGCGTGATGCTGTCATTCTTCAAAGCAAATACTTTAGTGTTTGGTAACACCCTGAAGTGAAAAGTACATCTATCCCTTTTTCCCTCCACAGCTGTCAGGTGCTGTAGCTGCTGGTTTGCATCACTGCAGCAAAAGAGAGGATGTTAGGAAATTATTTCTCACAAGCAAGAACTCCTATGAATTTGTATCCATGAGGAGAGATGATGCTCTGTCTTCCAGGCCATTGGAACTTGTAGCTTAAAAGCGGTGGTACTGCAGTAGTAAGTGCCTTCGTGCTGCTGCCATCTTCTAGGGATGCCTTAAAAGTAGAGGTGTGAAAGACTCTCCCACCAAATGGTTCTCAAACTTTGCAGTTGTGGTGTGACACTCAATAACCTGGTAGAATTGAAAAAGGGATGGATTTACCACGTGCGTCAGAGCCTATTGAGATGGTGGGGTCTATAGGTGATGGAGACTGTTTATCCAATCAGATTGTCATTACAAAATCGTAAAGAACTTTCTTGCCATTAGCCAAGTTTATTAGATAGTAGCTAGTGCAGAAGAGGCTCTTGTAGCCACTCCTAATGTCATGTCTGTTAGACTTTTCCCACAGTTTTCAATTATACTCTTCTACTAAAAGAACTTTTTACCCCAGTACCACTTTGAAACACTTGTCTGAGTAGCGACGGATCAGCCTCAGCAGGAGGAAGCTTATCTAACCTGTTCAAACCAGACCAGTCTACCAAGTCTGCACACCTCAGTTCCACATGTCTCAAACACAGGCTCTTTATGCAATGTTAGGATTTTTGCTAATATTCTCAGGCAGAAGCAGAAGGAGCTAGAGTTCATACACGCACACAAATCAAACAAGGCATTTTAAAGTTATCAGAGATTTCCAGCCCATCTCAGCAGGGGTTTATTTTGGGTTTGATTCAAACTTTTGGTGAAGGTCTGGGTGATTTCTTAATACAGGTTTTCACTCATCTATTAAGTGGCACTTAAATTGCACCAAACGTCAGTACTTTTGTTTCTTTCAACCACCTTTTTGGACCAATAGAGCAGGAGGAGATGTAAGAATAAGAACAAAATCATATAAAAGTAATGAGACCTTTGTTCATGTCAAAGAGCGCTCTGACCATATAAATTGCAGATGTGGGTAAGATAAATTCCCTAGCCAGAGCAGTATTAAAATAAAAACCATGCTCCCGACAAGAGACAGGCTGCTGAAAATGCAAGAAGGGAGAATTGCGAAATGGTACATGTCGAATTGCTGGCCTGGATTTCAAATGCCAAAGATAGTTTATGTAAAGCCTTGCTCTGCTGTAAAATGTAACACTATCCATTGGCTAGCCTCAATGAAGCTTGGTCCCAGTTGTTTTAAAAAATAAATAAACTAAAAATCTTCTTCCAGCCCATTAAAGCTGATTTATGTTTTGCCCATAGATTCCTCTGTGCTGGATCTTGAGGCACTCAGATTATAGAGGTGATTACCTCACTTTCAGCCAATCTGGTTTCTCATTCCCAGGCGCATTCCAGGCTCTCTTTGCATTGCCCAGACTTTGCCTGCCGAGACCAAGAGGGCAGTTCCACGCAGAATGACCGAGTGGGCATAGGATTTTGAACGGTTTAAAATCTCTGTTAATTCTCGTTTCATTTCAGGATTTTCTTTTTGTTTTAATCATCAGGGAAATTGCTTACAGGAACAGCTTTGCTGACAGCACATCACCACCTGATTGCTCAGTTCAGGCTCTGGTCTTGGAA
Source organism: Sagittarius serpentarius (assembly GCA_034782735.1). Lineage (NCBI taxonomy): Eukaryota > Metazoa > Chordata > Aves > Accipitriformes > Sagittariidae > Sagittarius > Sagittarius serpentarius. The sequence goes on from JAVKLA010000052.1 coordinate 11,441,538, forward strand.
AGAAATCTAATACTGTCCCCAAGAGTACATAGCTCCAGTTTGCACCTAGCATGGGTGGCCTGTGTGACCAGTCCTAGGCTCTCCTGTGGGTAGCACAACTGCTGGAGATGGTTTGGCCTCTTGCGCTACATTTGTAGCTCCATTGCCGCTCTACTGTGTGAGCCCAAGGAATTCCCTCTATCCCCATGACTCTGGAAATGATGGTCACTGAGTTCACCAAAGTGTTGTGAATCTTAACAGGTACCCTTCAGACGCTCCGAGAGCCCCAGCTGGAAGCATCCTTCTAATGCAGTTATAGCCTTTTGCATAGTGGGCATTTCCTTTCTCATGTTTGTTGGGGGAATGAAGGCTATGGTCATGCATGTTTCTTTTTTGAAACAGCTTCAGCGAGCAGTGTAGTTTCAGGGTAAATCCTACCATTTCTTGCAGCCTCATTTTCACATCTTACATAGAGATGGCACTGCAAGGCTCTCTGGTACTTAAAGTCAGGCATTTTCTTCTTTGAGCTTTTCATCCATGCCAGCACTTGGGATTCATCTACTTGTTCTTTATTGAAAAGAGCAGTTCACTTATAATCCCACTGCTGCCTGCCATGGAAAGTGCTGTAGGTGTAGGAAGAAGGTGATTCCACTTACAGAAACTAGTTAATAAAGCAAGAAACTAGTTTGCTTAAATTGGGTTGTAGAGACAGGCCTTTCCTGGCTACGCTTGCTTCCAAGTTTACATGGCCATCTGTGGCTTCCCTGGGGTTACAGTAACATGCAGGTTTAAACAGGACATTGCTTGAGTACTGCGGAGAGCATCTGCAGGCTGTCTGTGCTGTGAGTTGGTACGTTCAGAAGTGATCGTCACTTTGACTCTAGTGGGAAGAATCATGGTCCATTTGGGTGGGAGCAAAGTTGTGCTGAATGCTGTCAAAGACCTTGTACCAAATTAAGGGGAAACTGTTGGCTGCCATCCAGCTGCTGTGAGTCTTTAGCTCCTTTTCATGTTTCAGTTCTTCTTATTGAGGTGGAAGACCTGGAAACTTAACTTTTCAATAATCTGATGGTATTTAGAAACGTCATTATTATGCATTATTTTATTCTAGCAGTGCACTTGGACGTTTTCCCCCACTTTAAACAGTCACAATCCTTCCTTACTGTCATCTACACCTCTTTTGGTGTTTCTTTTTTCTCCTGCAGACGTGTCGAACTAAGGTGATTGACTTGAACGATGGTGTCTCTCAGTATGCCTGGTATCCTTGCACGGCCAACTTCCAGTACTCCCACATGACACAGACCGTTTTCTGGCTGAAGGTAGGAAGTGCACATGTCATTCAGAATTCTCCTCTTTGCCTGGCTGTACAAAGTTTCTGCAACAGGCAGAATATCATGGGACCGCCTTCCTGGGGACAAGCTGCCTCTTTCTTTGAAGTATGTTTAGTGCAAAATAGCAAAACAAAGCCTCTGAGCACTGTCTAGAGAGTCAGTGGTGAAGTCCCCTCCTGTGACAAGGCTGTTGAATTTCTGAGAGGTTACAGCCTCCAGCTGCAGGGCTATGTGACTCAAGTTTATCTAGTTTGTGTAGGAGAGACTGGAAGAGAAGACTTCTGTGTGACCTGGGATGGGAATTGTTATTTTAAAAGTCCTGGACTGGCTCTTGGGGGTTTTTAAAGCCCACCACATTTCTCCACTTCAGCCCTTGTGGGTCTTTTGTTTTCCCAGGCTTATTTTTCCCAGCCTATGGTAGCTGCGGCAGTCCTAGTTCACTTGGTCACTGATGGGACCTATTACCTGGATCAGAAGCAGGAGACCATTGGTGTGCAGCTGTTTGACACCAAAGAGCAAAGCCATGATCTTGGTAAGACCGTATTTTATTAATCTCCCTCTTCATTGCTTGCTTAATCTGTTGGTACCCCCATTCACAAACTGACCAATACACCTGCTCAGTTCTTCCAGGATCGGACAAAAAAGAGCGCTTGCTTAATGCTCCAAGACCTGAGTTTCACTAGGGTTTGTTGAAAATTATGCATCATTTTATACAGACATTTCTCCATACCTGTTCACTGTGTGTTCAGAAGTGATGAGTTCCTCTTTAGTCATTAAAACAAGCACTATTTCAATGCTTCACACACAGCACCTCCCTGGAGAGACACTGACAGTGATATAGATGAACTGCTGGTAGTAGGGAGCAAAGGACCTGCACCAGCTGGTGCAGCAAACGCTTATGCTTCGCAAGGTGTAGTTGGTCGGATCTCTAGTCCTGCTTGCAGGGAGATTTCCACGGCTATTTAACGACCAAAATTTTTCGTGCAAAGTATTTCGGGTTTGATGAAGGTCTAACACCAGGGCCCTTGCAGGCTTCTTGCATGGCCTCAAGCAGATGTGCCTGGGAGAGGCTGTGGATCTGCTAGTTGTGCTGAAGTGCCAGGATAGACCATTTTTGTCACTACCCTGGGTGCAGGTCCCTGAACCTGGGAAAGTTGTGTCTGCAGATCTGATTCTGGCTGCATTTAAGCTCTAGAACCAAGGAGCTCACCCTAGCTCCCAACTCCCTGTCAGGGTAGGACTTGCATAATCCCTTTCCAGCTGTCCCCTGCCCTTTTTTCTTCTAGGAAGAAAGCTGGTCATGTCATCCCAAGAGCAGTTTTTAAGGAAACATAACCCCCTTCCCTCAGCTTTCTGGTTTACCATAGCTTTGGCATTTTGACAAGCTGAAACTCAAATGAACATCCTACTGGTGATGAGAAGAAGGGACACACCACACACAAGTGACAGGTGTTGAATGACTATCCAGAGTAATAAATAATTTTGGGGGGTGTGGAGGGAAAGAAAGGAGGTATGTGTGGTGTCTGTTGTCCGAAAACATACCAAAATTCATAAGAAGTTGTGCAGGATAACACAAGGAGTCAGGATAGCTCCCAGTTTGCCAGAGCCCCTGGATTGGTCTTATCTTCCTCCTTTTGCAAAACAGTGGCACATAGCTCTTTCCCTCCGAGAAATAAATGGTGGAGACACAAGCATGCCGACAAATACTCAATATGACGTTTTATAGAGACAGACAGACAGATTGTGAGAGGAAGAGAGCACGAAAGAGGAGCAAAGAGGAAACTGAGGGTTAGGTTTTGAAATCCTCCATGAAGTTGCAACATGAGTTTGGCATGGCTCAGACCGACGCCTGGAGATCATGGAAAAGCTCCTCTGACCTTTTCAGAAGAGGCTGGCCTGGAGCAGAGGAGAGGTGTAGGTAGGCTACCCAGCAGTTCTCACTCCGGCAGAGCTCCCAGTCACCGTTTTGTCTGAGTTCTGGGTGCGGCATTAAGTCCTTTTCCTGGATATTGTATTTGATGTGTTTGAATTATCACTATAGCAAGCTAGAAACCGTAGCTGAGATGGGAACTTTGGCATGCACTGGGTTCAGGATTGACTGCAGACGGTCAGCCAGCCTTAAGCAGAAGTTTGGGGCAAACTAAAAGTACATGCAAAAGGAAGTAGCAATAATTTAAAGCTTGATCAGTCCTCAGTGGGCTAAAGACACTCCCATGAGCAAAATGCAGACTGTCCAGAAGTGCAGTTTCTCACCTTGATCAGAGCAAGTTTTTACCGTGTGGACTCCCAGAAAATAATGAGAAGCTTCTTCTGAGTCTTGGTAGGAGATGGAGAGGTTGGGATGCCAAACACCTCAGCGCTGTTAGTTCAGAGCCATTGTAGACACTGGGGCTCAGCTGCTGGGTACTTTACAAGAGCTGTTAAACATGGAATAGATGGATACAGAGCTACAGAAACAGGGGCAAGCATGGAGACAGCTCTAATCCCCTGCCATGGGCACCTGTACTATCTTGAGTGGTTTTTTGCTAATGAAGGCAGGTTAGTTAAGCGAACCTGACCTGTTCAGCCCCCATTTACCTTGCTGGGGTCAGAAAGCACCAGCAACTGCAGCACAGCTCTAAGGGCCTCTTTTGTTGTGGACACCACCTGAGTGCGTGGAATGAAATTGAAGTGAATAAACAGCCTCATACCATAAGGTCTTTCTTGGCTTTCCATCAGAGAAGGCAGAAACTTCCAAGGAATTTGGGAACCCGGGTTTTCGAGTATTAACTGCACCTGTTTGTAAGTGAGAAACGTGTACTGTTCCACAAGGAGCTGATATCAAAAGACCTGTGGGAGGCAAGTAGACAGGGAGGTTATTTCAGGGTCAGGTAAAGACCAAAACAAAAAGAGGTTTGCTTTTTTATTTCATTTTTTTTTATTACAGGAAGATTTTTTTAAAGTAGAGGGTGGGAGATAGATGTTTAAAGAGAGTGGTCAGAAGTCTGTCTTAATTCACAGGAAATCACTTTCTAAGGACAAAAATGAAAAGTTTTTTATTCCTTCCCTTTTGAGTCAAGAAACCTGAACTGGAAAAAAAAATAATAATAGAAATCCCTGAGCCAGTTAAACATGCAAATAGAATTTATTTTATTTTCAAATTTGTAAGTGTATCAGGGTAGCCAAAGGGCCTGGGCCAAGGCCGTTGCTGGGGGAGCTCCAGTGAAGCGAATGGAGCTGGAGCCAAGCTGATCCTCGGAGCGATGCCACGGAGCCGCGGAGGCAGGGCTTTGCAGGCAGCCATCAGGCCGTGAATCTCAATTAATGAATTTTGAGGCCAGCCGACAGCTGTCTGTCGTGTGAGTTACCCCGGAGATGGATTTGGCCCATTTGAATTCAGGTTGCCTCTACTTAAGGTGGAAATTTCTTCCCAGCTGTCACTGAGTGCCTTCTCTGCTGAAGAAAAGGTATTAAGAAGTCTCCTTGTAACCTCTGGTGCTTCTGTGCACCTCGACCTCTTGAGACACTTTTATTTTCCCAAGACAATTATTTTCTTCTCAAATGAGATCACCTGTAAAATCCTCAGTGGGTCCATCACCCTTGTTTCTCCTTCTAGGACCATCTTTGCCTTTTTTAGCAAAGAGCAAGATACCCTAAGGCTGAAAACCACCCCAGAAAATCAAAACTGGGCACATTTGGTGTAGAGCTCATGCAAAAAAGGTTTACATTGAGTGCTAATGACATGCACAGCTACAAACAAGCCACTGGTGCACTGCTCATGGTGCACAAAGCCACCCAGCCTGCCGGCACCATTTGATGTGCGGTATAAAGGCTCCAACTGTCCTCTCGGACCTGTTTTATAATAGTGCAACTCCGCTTCCTTCGTGATGGTTGCTCCTGACTTAACAGCACAATAGAAACGTAGCTGTGGTCTAAAGAAACTGCTATGAGAGTCTGCTGCACTTGCGGAGAGAATGGCAGCCTTTCTTCAGCTGTCTGGAGGGATATACTTCTCTGCTAAGCTCTCCAGAGCGATTTGGAAAGCCCCTCCAGGCAGCTTACCATAACTTTTCAGCTCTATAGGGCCGTTCCTATGGGTGAAATGCTTCTGAAGTGCCCATGGCTTCGGGAAGCGATTGTGTTAAGTCTGACCCTTCCTCTGATCTTGTCTCTCCTCTGGCAGGTGTCCACGTCCTGAGCTGCAGGAACAATCCCCTGATTATCCCCGTCATCCATGACCTCAGTCACCCTTTTTATCACACCCAGGCTGTCCTCATTAGCTTCAGCTCCCAGTTTGTGGCCATCTCCGGGGTGGCCCTGCGTTCCTTCCACAACTTCGACCCCATCACCATCAGCAGCTGCCAGCGAGGACAGACCTACAGCCCGGCGGAGCAGAGGTGAGCCTGTCAGCTTGCTTCCTTCTGCCTCGCCACCCACCGCCCCCGCGCCGCCCGCCTGCGCCGGGGGTTAAGAGGAGGCAGGAGGGGCACAGCAGCTGAACCCTGCTGACCCTTTTGTGTCGCTGGTAAAAAAACGGCAGTGTTCTCATTGATCAGGATGGATGGGACATTTAACCCGCATGGGATACTGTTAGTGAATTATTTCCTCTTCCTTTCTCCTCCCTCCTTTATCCCAAGCTTGGAATTGGGGCCAGTTAACTCTCCATGCATTCCCCGGTACAGCATCATTTTCACCACTCACACAACAGCTTCAATCTAAACTGCTTTGTGCTGCGAAAGTGCTACAGGGACCTCCCACGGAAGCGGTCGCGCAGAGACAAAGTGATGCTTGTGCACCGGCGGGGCCAGATCCTGCAAGGTGCTTGGCCCCATGTGGCGGGTGCTTGGCCACCAGCATTCGTGGTGCTTTTATGGCTGGGTAAGGGCCCTCAGTACCTCTCTGGATCCAGCCCATGTTCTGAAAAGCTCTGTGGGACCCCCCAGGATGAAAGGTTTATGGCTACCGTTTTATTCTTGTTGTTATTACAGACACATCAATAGATCACCACCAACCCCTCTCAGTCTCTGCTTTACAGCATCCCACAGAGATTGTGACCTTTCCTGGCCTCTGGTGTGGCAGCTTCACGGATCCTTTCAGCGAGGCAGTGAAAAGAAGAGGGGAGAATTTAGCAAAACCCCTGAAAGAATAATTTTTTTTTTTCCTTTGTGAATTCAAAGTTGTGAGCAGTCGTCATACCATAGCGGCAGCAATAGTAAAACAAGTTGCATATCCCAGCAAACCTCTGCTCAGCCTCCTAAGCAGGCTGTCAGGTTTTTTGATAATGTTCTGGCTTCTTTTTAGGACCTGCTTTTATTCCAGGAAAGGCGGGAGGGTGAGAAGGGGGAGAGGGAAGGGAAAATAAAATTTAAAAAAAAGGAGTATATCTATAGCTAAATGAATCCAGTCAGCGTGTTCTGACCTAGATTCAAGGAGTCTGATCATTCTGTGCAATAGGTTGTATAAATTCAGAGGTCCAAAGACAGCAGGATCAAGTTTCAGATGAGAAGTCTAGTTGTGGAAGTTTGGCCAAATCCCAGTGCAGGAGCAGGACAGAAAAAGAGCGAGAAAGGACCACTGGAAGGAGATGGTGAGAAGCAACAGGGAGCTCGAGAGGGCTGAGATGCAGGGCCACATTCCTCCCTCTCAAGTTTTCAGTAGGAATCGAACCATTTGTTCACTTACGAAATTGGAAGTGCTCTGTGTTTAGGAAGTTATTTCCTTAATAAAAAATGTATTCCCCTTAGGCAAAGCTTCAGTGAGCCTCTGCAACCCAGCAAACTAACCTTTAGAAATCTCTTGAAGAAGAATCACCCACCGTTTGCCTCTTCTTTTTCTTCTTGATTTTTTTTTTTTGCATTGTTTTGTTTTCATGATGCACTGAACCATCTCAGCCCCTTCCTCTCAAAAACTTCCATCAGAGCTTTGCTCGTTCAAAGTAACATTTTAGGTCTTGCAGGTTACAATGCTGGATTGATCATAAAGTTTCTCATGTCAGTCAAGGACCTAGAAACTCTCTGAAATAAAGCCCTGATCCAAAGCCAATTGAAATCAGTGGGGTTTTTTCCATTGATCACAGTGCTATAGTGGAAAATCCCCAGTTTGCCTTGTGATGGGATCATTTTGGGTGACCGTGTATGCTTTCTTCTGTGCAAGGAATTCTAAGTAGTTCAGGTGTCCAAGATGTAGAGAAAGTTGTGCAGGCAGGAAATAGGTGATGCTGTTGCTGTCACCTGCCATCTTTTTCCTTTGTTATTTTACCCAATCCAGGAAGAACATAGAAAGAGAGGTTTTTAAAATTTATTCTTAACAAGTTCAGAGGCTGGATGTGGGTTTTCTGCCTCCTGTGCTCACGGTCATCAGACTCCCTTTGAGTGCCAGTCCCACACTGCCCATCCTTCCCTTCTCCCCTTTCCCCACTGGTTGCATTTGCCTAATATGATTTTTTAAATATTTATTTAATTTTTAAAGGAACTTTCCTTCCTATGTGTAAGCATCAATTTTACCACTTTCATTTTCCTTAGGTCAACATGGATATTTTTGCCTGCTTTTTGGCTTCTATCTACAAAAGATATTATTTCTCTCTCTTCAAGGAGAGTTATTTGGGTTGGAGGGGATTTATAGCCAGATATAGACACTTCTAGGCAAGGGTGCAGATTTTAAATATGTGAGGGAAAAGAAATATATCAGCCCTTAAAAGTTAACACAGCTTTTATTTTGAGAGTGAATGGATCCCATGGGTTAGTGACAACTTAATAACTGAAAATAAAACATGCGCTCACTCTTCTTTCTTACAATATGTACTACAGTTAATATTTTAGAAGAGAAAAAGGAGCTTAAATGCAAAAGTCCCATTGAACTTTATAGGTAGTTGTCCTCGGTCATCGTTAGCTCTTTTGAAAATCCATTCCATCCTTCTAAAGACATTTATAGAGGGTTTGAAAAAAAAACCCCTCTGTACTTTCCAGTTGTATTTTTCCAGTTGTTGGTTTTTCTGCTGCAGCTGACCACAGGCTCTTTTTTGTTTTCAGCAAAAGTTTACCTCACTGCTGGAGATGTGCTGTAAAAACGACATACTTTATTTCCACATTGCATCCTTAGACCAGATATAATGGCCCAGTTAGTTCTTCTCTTGCACTTTATAGCTCAAATTATTATACTTTTATTAGTTCCTATTTAGCCTGGTGGAGTGGACAGTGAAATTGGGTATGCAGAAGCAGAGATATAATTTCCCACCCCACAGTCACTCGAGCAGCAAGAAAGCCTGGTGCATTGGGGCTGCCTTTGGCAGCGGTTCTTCAGAAATCAGGTTTTTGTCCTTTTCACCATGTAGGAAACATCAGCTGGGGCTCTCGCATCCCTGGCAAGGCAGTTCTTGGGAAGGGCTGCTTGCCCTCCTTGGCATTTCCCTGCCGTGTTCACAAGACCTGTCCCCTCCTCCACCCCGCCTGGTGCCATTTGCTCCAGTCCTGGAAACTGCAGGTGGGAGGTGTGAAAATCCAGGTAGACGCCCCAATTTGGCTGTCAGAATTGTGGATTTCAGGAGTTCCCAGCTTTCTAATCGTCCGTTAACTCCGTGTTTGTAATGAAGATAAGCCTCCCCACCCCTAGAGCAGGCTCTGGCTGCCCACGACTCTCCGTCTTGCAGCTCCTTGCGCTTTCTAGTTAGTGTAGCAAAAAGATTTTCTTTTCCTTTGTTTGGTTAAATCTTGGCACAAACTCACTGTTACGGCTGCAAAATTGCTTCTGCAGGGGAGACTTTGGATTTACCTTCCTCCATAAGTATGCACATCTGGGCATTTGACAGCTGGGGGGGACCAGCACTGTAGACCAAGACCCACTCCTGGCCAGCATGCCGTCGCCTGCCCTCGCCCTGGCCTCCATGGAGTGCCGTCCTCCGAGCCTCACCCTTTGCTGCCCCAAACAAGCCCCAGGGAGACATCGCCCACTCCAGCTCTTCTCTTTGTCTTGTTCTCTCCTGCTGTCAGCTTCCCCAACAAGAAATGATGAAGATAAATCTTCAGCAGTGGAACAAATGCAACTGCCCTTTATAACTCTGGGTTTTTTTTTCCTTTTTATAAGGGGGGGAAAAAAGGGTTTCCTCGTCTCTTTTTTTTGTGATTTAATGCAGCTTCCTCTTTCCCGATTCGGCCGCCTTTCCCCTGCCCTGCGTTCTGTCATTAAGCGCAATCTCTGTCAGCTTGCTTCTGGTGAAATTAATGAATTTCTCACAGAACTGTTAATCATAGAAGCTTTGGTCCATGACATGTGTTATAATTCAATGGGTTTTTAACCTTCGCCCCATTTTGGTAATTGGCAAACGGCATCATTTGGCTTTTATTAAAGTGGGAGGTGATGCATTTTCTTTGTTTGCCTGGACAGGCTCTGGCAGGGAGACCTGCAGGCCTGCTAACACCCAGGCACACAGTCCCGCTTCCAGGCTGGCAGGGCAGAGGGGCTCCGAGAGCTTTATCAGTTCAGTCTGGACCCCCCCCGGCAGGAATATCTCTCACAACGGGGTGCGGGCAGGCTGAAGGCAGAGCCAGTCCCCAAGGAGAATGTTGCCCTGCCAGTGGTGGGGACGTGCTGGCTCGTGCCTCTCCTTCCCCCACAGTTTACCTGGGGTTGGATCAGGTGTTTTCTGTAAATCTCTGGGTTTATTCGGATTCCTGACCCTATGAGTTTGAATTCAGGTTTTGCTGTGATCGCTGTCAGAGTCAGACCCAAGGGTACTGCGGTGAGATCGCTGAAGGGACCGTAGGTGATGCTACTCTTGTGGTCACTCTCACAGACCAGATTTGAAGGCAAACACCTAAAAGGAAGGGGCTTGATCCTTCTTCCAGTGGCACAGTCGGCACAGGTTCACCAGTCCCCATCCAGCCCCAAGGATTTGGGTAGATGTTCTTTGAGATTTTGTGTTAGTACAAGGAGGCCAATGTGTTTTCGCTGAAGACTGAAGAAGATAAATTCATTGCCGCCTTTGCAGTTCATACTTTTTTTTATTTCTACAACAAGGAATGTGGCTAGCAGCCTTTGCTTTTCAAAATGCTGCATATATGTTTGGAGTAGAGAGAGAGAACCTGCTCTTGCCTTACAGGAATCTCTACAGAGGAGAAGACAAACCCATTGTAAGGATAAATCTGTTAGAAAAACCCTTAGAAGGCTACACATGCATGAGTTGTATGTATGTATGGTGGCGTAGAACAAAACTGAAGTATGCTTCAGATCTGCAGTCCAGGCTGGCCTGGGCTGTGGAAAAGGAAGTTTTTCCTATGTGCAATAGATAGTAGTGTGGCTCTTCTCATAACAAGTGTATCCCATGAGCTTTTATGCTTACCTATGCATATGTATGTGTCAGAGCTATCACAAAGGAGACAAATAATTAGGGCACTATGTTAAGATGAGTTCTTGGAAAAGTGCTTGACCCCAGGGTTAGGAAAAGTAAGTTTGGCTGCTGTAAGCAGCAGAAAGAGGAAAGTCCTGGATTGGTTTTATGTGAGGAAGGAAGAGTTCCACTTAATTGTTGTAATTCTCTATAAACATGTTAAAATACAAATGTTTCTACGATTGTGTCACTAAGACCCCAATTTAGCAAAGCGCTTGGCTATTTGCTTACATCCCCCTGTAGTCAAATCTATCAGTGGGACTTAACCATGCTTTTGAAGTTAAGCACATATTTAAGTGCCTTGCTGAATTGGGGCCAATATTGGCACAGAGAAATAAAGATTTAGAGGCTAATGACTGAGCTCATTTAGATTAGGGATGGGCAGGGTGGATTTGAATAAAGTAAGAACTGGCTCAGAACTTAGCCTACATGTGAAGCTAACTCGGTTCAGGGCTTTTTACATCATTGAAACGGTCTGCCTTGATCTGTATTTTTAACATACTGCAGGCAGTGGAATGTGTGCAAGAAATCCACTGCTCCTTGCGCTCACCTTGGTGTGAAAATGTTGCTTTAGGAAATCATACACTACCAGGGCAAGAACAGGAACTGAGGTGGACCTAGTAAAATAAATAAAAACTGTCAGGGAATATCCCGGGCACTGACCTTGTTCCTTACGTATGTATCGGTAAACCATTACAGTGGTCCTTGGGTCCCTGGCATAGCTTTCATCCAGACCAGCTCATACTCTGGCAAGCAATTCCGAGCTGCATTTGGGGAGTTAGGATAAACCAGGGATGATTTGAAATAGGCAGTTTTGATGAATTCACCCAATTTTCACTGCAAGAAAATGGGATAAGCTGTCCTATGCCAGGAATCAACATGAGTTAAAGTAGAAGTGATTTCATTCTCAGATACTCTATATTGTTTCTTTCCCGAGGAATGCATGGTTTCTGGAGCATGTGATGATTAACCACTGTTAAATGGCAGTACCCATGCAAGAGCTTCTGTAACCCACAAGTCTTCAATATGGATGTGATGGGTTCTTTGTCGAAACTTCCTACTTGGAGATATTAATTTCTCCTTCTTAATTCTGCATTTGCAGAACTCAATTCAGGATCATGACTTCAAAATTCATTGGGATTTACAGCTGACAGTAGCTGATACCAAATTGGAACCAGTAGCTAGAGAACCAGAAATATTTAAATTGGAAACATTTGGTGGCAGTGGTTGTTTTTTTACAAAAAGTGAATGGTTGTATTGTTTGTCACTGAAGTCATTCATATAGAGTTACAGACAGAGCAAGCTGCCCAGATGATCTGCTAACTGAGGCATAATCTGGAGCCTGGAGGGGGTGGCTAAAAATGTTCCCTGGCCATTTAAGAAGACCACAAGGGGACTAGTAAACAGAAAGAAGAACATGACAATAAGTGTTTCTTAATGCCTTTGTCTGTGGCGTTTCAGTTCTGTAGGACTTCTAAGCCCAGGCTTGCTCATCTGGTGTCCTGATATGAACTCAAGAAACTAGATTCTTTTTCTCCTTTACATTGATGGAAATGAAAAGCAATGCCACTGACTGCGGTGACGTTGCTCCAGATTTCCCTTTGTGCAAATTGCAAAGGTTTTCTTAGGCTCATCCTTCCCTCTGAAGCCATTCAGTGCTACATCAATGTGTAACGCATTGATTCACGTAAGTATTAAACGAAATAGGTCTGCTATTATTTTATTTTTCCAACTTTAGTGCAAAAAGGCTTTCAGATTTTGTGGGAGTTTTGCAATGGGCAGTCAAGGTTTGCAATATGGACTTCTGAGAATGGCTTGGCAATAGTGCTTGCTTTTTTCCTCAATGAGTCAACTTCCTCATCACTGGAGCCCTGGCACAGGAGGAACTTGTATTGCAGCCTCACCATCTGAAAAACGGAGAGGAGCAAAGTGACAGTTAGCCTTCATAGGTAGACGTAACTGGGACATGTAGGGAGGGTTCAACAAGAGATCATTCATCATTTATGCTCTCACTCAACATCAATGTTCCAACATTCTTGCTAATGTTAATTGGTGACTTACTCAACTAACAGTGCCCTGAGGTCAATAGGAAGGTACTGCTCCGCTTGGGGAGCCGCAGTATGTAAGGCTGCCTGGGGTCTGCTGCCCAAACAGAGTAAAGTCTGTGGTTCACACTCCTGGGTGATTCATGTTGGGCATTTACAATTGCGCATGGCTACTGTTCTCACCTCATTTCTCTGCAAGAGAAGACCACCTGGGCACTAGGATAGACTGTCCACTTGTTCTTCCACTGTCTCATCCACAGTCTTATTGATGGGTGCACTGAAATCAATGGCAGTTTAAATTTGTACGTCAGGCTCTGAGTTGCAGTGACCGGAAAACACGCATGAAATCCTTGGTTTGGGGTGGGCGGATCCTAGTGAAAGCAGAATCACTCCGTGTAGGTCAGCTCTGGCAGAGGATCGTCCATTCTGCAGAATTAATGAGCATCGCAGTTGTAGTGCTGATAGACAGGGCGCTGTTTGTTGTATACAAGGTATGGAGTTGGCCAACACAGAGGTGGAATTCTGCTTTCTCAGTCCTGTCAGCGACAACGCTTTGTGCACAGTTTGGAAATAAGACCTTTCTGAATGTAAAAATTGTTTATGGCTCATCGCACTCCAGGGAAGGGCCGCCACTGAACAAGCAACCTTAAATTACAAGCAGCGGGCACTTCCCATATAGCACTAGTCCGGGACAGAGAAATGAGTTGTGGAGGTACATAATACTGTCGTTTAATCTGATCTAGAGCTCAGTAGAGACATGTGCAGATGTGCTTCTCTATCAGTAACATGGAGATAACAATACCAGCCCAGGTGTCTCACAGGGGTGTCATGAAAATTAATTAGATAATGTCTGCACAATGCTTTGAACACAGCAAAACACCACGTACATGCTAAGTCCTGTGCTTACTAAGGTGGATGGGGTTTTGGCGGCTGTTAACCCTTTTTCTAAGGCAGGAATAGCTTACTTGTAATCCATTTCAAAATATGTGTATTGGTGCATTGCTTTCCCTTCTTTCTGTAACTTTTTGTGTTCCGGGTTCTTCTGTACCTATGTAGATGGTGGAATAAGTCAAGGTTTTCCCTCCTCAGAATTAATTTAACTGTATTTAATTTAAATTCATTTTAATTTTTCAGCAAAGGCGTATCACCTTATAGGAATCTGTAACCCCAGAAATTTTATCTCTAATCCAGCAAAACTTCTTTGCACATAGAATCCTAGAATGGTTTGAGTTGGAAAAGACCTTTAAAGGTCCATCTAGTCCAACCCCCCTGCGGTGAGCAGGGACACCTTCAACTCCATCAGGTTGCTCAGAGCCCCGTCCAGCCTGGCCTGGAATGTTCCCAGGGATGGGGCTTCTACCACCTCTCTGGGCAACCTGTTCCAGTGTTTCACCACCCTCATCATAAAAAATTTCTTCCTTATATCTAGTCTGAATGTACCCCGTGCTTTAAGACTCAGCATGTTCATTGCCCTTTAGCTGAGGGACTGCCCCATACTCACATTTGAAGATGTGCTGTAATGTTTGACTCAGGTCATCAGAGATGGTGAAAGATTTTGTGTCAACTAGACGTCTCTGTGTATACAAAAATAAAACAAAAAACTCTTTTTACAAGTTGTGCTAAATGTTACAATAATTTACTGTAGGGAGAGCAGACAGTTTCCATCCGGGGAAACGTTTTATGGATGGCAGGACAGCAACCGGAGAGATCTGCAATGACAGCACGCTGCTGAGCTTGATAAGAGCTTATCAACACAGCTACACAGCTGATGTTTGGTCTTACTTGTGAAGTGGAATAAAATGAATGTGTTGATTTCAGTCAAGTTCCTCAAAGATAAGAGTGTCTATCACAGAAACCCCTCCTCACATGTACACACATGCACGCTTATCACTAGCGATATCGGGCACTCCTGAATTCAGCAGAGATTTAAAATTGGATGGGGCATAAGGGCTGCTCTTGGAGGGAGAGTGCTCTCATGGGACGGATGGATGGATGCATGTTGGCGCAGGAGTAGGAAGGCCACAGTGCAGTTGAATATTGCAGAACAGAAAGTAATTCTGCAGAATTGGCAGGCTTTTGCCTTTTGTCACAAGGCCTGTAATTTGCTTTCATGGTCATCACCGTTACCACTGTCCCTGTCCTTAGGAAAACATAACTAGAGGGTGTGCTTTTTGGTGAGGAGCCCTTTGCTGAGTCGGGTTCAGCATGCAGTCTGTGTACCTGCTGCCTGACAAGTGATGAGTTTGTCAGTCAGACACGCTTGCTTTTGTGGAATGAATTAAATGAATTGAATAAAAATACTACTTCTTCTCTGCCACCCAGCTGTGTCCACTACTCCTGCGAAGCCAATGACTGCCAAAAGCTGGAGATCGAGAATGCGGTGCTGAACTGCACCGGTGGCGGGTGGTACAACGGTGCCCAGTGCAACGTGAGCTGCAGGACGGGCTACATTTTGCAAGTCCAGCGAGACGATGATCTCGGCAAGAGCCAGGTTTGTTCTGCTGGTTTTCTATCACCCACAAGACAGGGATGACTAAACAGATGTGGAGAAATTGAGAAATAACCCAGCCTAAAACCCAAAATCTCAGCTCAGCCTTGGGATAAGGCCTTATCCAAATACTTCTCACCAGAATAGGAGCCATCTGACTCTTCAGGAAGAGGTACTGACAGTGAGCAAAGCTCAGATGTTCCCCAAATTTAGAAATTTTCAGCCCAAAAGGTTTTAAATATGTGTTCAGGCCTTCTCTGATCTCACTGGCTCTACTCAGCCAAACAGTGTTTCTTGGATTGTTTTTCTGGGGGTGGGATGTTTGGGTTTTTTTGCACAACCAGTTTCTGGGCAAAATATCTTATTTTTATTCCTTGGGCTGAGGCTAACAATGTCTTAACTCCTTTGCAGCGTTTCAGTCTATCTGCTCCCAGCCACACCCTGACACTGCAGAAATGCATGGTATCAAGGGGGTGGAAAAAGCACCCAAACCTTTTTGCTTCCAAACAAAGCACCGAAAACCTACTGCGGTGGGCCAGGGGGTGCTCTCTCTCTTCTCTAAGCCATGCATTAATAATCCAGTCCTACAAAAGCAGCATGTCTTGATGCAGTGAGTGGGGTGTTGAGGAAAACTATTGATTTCTTTAAACGTTAAAAAAATGTAGGTCCTTTGTGCTGGGGGAGGTAGACGAGGTGTATGTGCAGCATGGCCCAGCCTCGGCATGCCACTGGGAGCAGGGTGCACGGGAGACGTGGGTGCAGGGCAGACACCCCAGTTTGTGCTCTCATCTCTAATGCTGCCGGCCCCTGTGAGTGCGACGTGGGGGTGGTTTCCCCCATCGGCACCTTCTCACGTGTTGTCTGGGCAGCACACACATCTGGGGCCGGGGAGGGCTGGGGGCAGGCAGCCGCGCGCAGCAGCCCGTCTGTATTTGTGAAATACTGTGTTCTTCATAAGCTCGCAGAGGGGGGAGACAGAGTGGAGGGGAATGAGTCAGCCCTTTCAACTCAATTACAAAACAAATACAGGACCCTGCGAGCTGGGCCTCTTCCATCCTAATTGGCATCAGCACCAGAACCCCAGCTCCAGCTGAGCATTTTTACAGAACAGAAAACAAGTCCTCAAACGAGCCTGAATGGCTGAACCAGGAAATAGTTGGAAGGGATCTGTACATTGAGCACACAGGAATCCCAGACCAAATAAAACAGCCTAAACATGTTTCACCAGTGCTGTGTTACTTAAACGCAAGAAGTACCTTTTGGGGAGGCTCAGCCAACTGTATATGGCTTTGCTCTGAGAAGTTTGGTTTCAGAGCCTTGATCAGACTCATATGACAGGAGTGGAGGATTTTAGCACCCCTAGCTAAGGTGATTCACTGCCTATTACAACGTGCTTCCTCTCACCCTGGTCTGCTACTGCACTTCATCGTCTTTCTTCCACCGATAAAAACCCTGAGGCCGATGGCTTTATTTTGCTCAGTGCTGTGCATTCGCTATTCAAATCAGGGAAGGAGTGGAGCATCTTAAGGATATCCATGTTCAGCTAAGCACATTAAACACGTGCTTTAAAAGTTTATTCATGTGCTTTGGAGATCTGTTGAAAAGGAATGGACAGTTTCTTTCATTATCATCTTCTTTTATTTCTTTGTGTCAGGTGCTTCAAGCCAGAACTTGTGGAATGTGTAGGCAAGAAATGAATTATCTGAGAAAGTCCGGAATCCGTGGTTTGGATTCCTCGTATCGTGTTGTATTGAATTGCACTGTGCTCCTTCCACAATTGCTTCCCAGCTTCAGCTCCTTTTCTGATCACGAGCATTTGGAGATGAGATAGGGCATGTGGTTGTTATCTATGGTCAGAAGGACTTTCTGCTGTGATTGAGGAACCTTGCACACAGCTACTGGTTCTTTCACTGTTGTCATTTAATTGAATATTTTGCTTGTTTGACTGATTTGAGGGTCTAGAGCTATTTTTTTTCTCATTTAACTGACAGTGTGTGGGGCTGCATGAGGAAGAGGAGGAAGGAAAGGAGCTTTGCACATGCTGATGTTTTACGCGCTTGGGTAGTAAGGATGCTGAAGTGAGGTGCAATGTCTCAAAGAGCAGACTGAACATCGGTGGCCTGTGACCACTGCATGCTGATGAAGATGATGGACAAACCAGTGAAAACACCCTGGTTTAGCATCTGAACCACATTTGTCTTCTGTATTTCACTGACAGGCAGAAAAAAAGGGTGAACAGAGAATTAAAAGCAAAATTTTCAAAAGCACCTCAGAGATGTAGGGGCACAAGTCACATTTCAAATCAATCTTTTACATCTATGGGGTCTTTGAAAATTTTCTTAACAGTTTCTGCACTTTCTGGCCTCTGTGTCTTCTGAAGCCACCATTTTAATCAGTCTTAGGGCAAAAAATCCATTCATCTCTGCTCTCTGAGAAGCTCCCATTCCCAAATTCTGTTAAAACTCCATAAAATCACCAAACCCTAAAACTCGTCAGCACTGTGTGCAATAGAAACCGTTTGCTGTTTGAAAATAAAAAAAAAGCCGAGTTGTTTACAGACTCTTGGGCTCTCGTCCTCATTTAGGGACTTCAGCAACAACAACAAAAACGGGTTTGCATAGTGATGGAGCAAAATCCTTCACGTATCTTTCTCACAAAGAAGATCTCGGGATGTTTTCATTTCCCCCTGATTTCTTCCCACCCCCCTGACAACTCCATCGGTCTTTCTTCTCTTCTCTCCCTTTTTCCCCTTTGTCTTTCACTGTTTTCCTCCCCCTTGTCCTTCGCTGAAAGCCCCGCTCATTCAGTTACTTGTTGTCATCTCTCCTTGAAGCTACCACCACTGCTGCTCTGGTCAAGAGGTGTTATTTAAAACCCAGCAGCTCCCTAATGTTGTGCAAAGGCATCATCAATCATGCCAGGAAAAGAAAGCGCGGCTCATGTGGGTTCAATTAGAGGCACAGTAGTGGGCAGAAGTGGAAGAATACTTAGAGGGGAGGGCACAGCTGTTCATTTTTAAGGAGAGGAAACTTCACACGTGAAGCATCGCTTGAAGAAGGAGCCGGCTGGGATCTTGGGCAGCAGGAAGGAGACATGAATTCTCCCAGGCTGTTAAAAGTCCCAAGAAACAAATCTTTCTGGCACCAGATTTGTTTAAGTTTGCATCCTCTTTACTGTACTGCACACTGTATCTTTGGAGGCCCTTTTTTTTTTCTCCTCTTTGCCCGCCCTCCCTCCTTGCATAAGCCTCTTTTGGAAGGCAGGACATGAAGGGAAGCGGATGCCAGTCAAAGCAGCACAAAGTGCCCAAAGTGACAGCTAATAAACCAGATGAGAAAGCCAAGTGCTTCGTATGGACTGCTGTGAGCTGGGTGACCTTGTCAGATCAGACAGGCGAAACAGCCACGTGCCTGCTCAGGCTTCGGGTGGGAGATCTGCAAAGGCAGATGCAGATGCTGCCACTAAGACGCAATGCTGGATCCGAAGGCAGCACTGCTCAGGCTGAGTCGATTGGAAATACCCCCGAGGTGCAGCGTGGCGCTGGGGAGAGACGGGCTCCTGCTCGGCACTGTGGGGTCCTGCCCCTGGGCACGGCAACGGTCCCACCTTCAGGTGGGACGTGGCAAGAGGGAGAAGCTGAAAGCTGGTGGGTGCCATCTGCAATAATTTCCGTGGTAGGGTTGTCCTCTGTGCTTTCAATCAAAGCCACTAGTCTTTGTCTCCATTGCAGGGAATGTTCTCTGTTAAGTTCTGCTGCAGAAATGCATGTGCTCCTATTGCTAGAAGTGATGACATGATAGACATGCTCTAAAATGTGCCATTATTATGTCTGACCTTGAAAACCTCAGCTTCCATCATACAACGTGTGGAACAAATTACTGGAAAAAGCTGAGAAGCCAGGGTCTTACCCACATGGGCACAGCTTCTTTGCGTGGGAATGGCCTTGCCAGCGTGCCGGGAAGAGGAAAAGCCATATGGGTCTGGAAGGAGGTGACTGTTGCAGATTTGGTTAGTGTTTTTGTTGGGAAAGTACCATGGGGAAAAACCCAGAGATGAAAACATGGAGAGGCTAATTTTTTCTTTCACATCAAGGTCTAGAATAGGGGCAGAAATAAAGTGCAGTGGGAGTATAGCTGTAATGAGGGATCCCTTCCTAGGAGGGGTGACCCCAGGCACCTTGCATTTCCAGCAGGCCGTAGCGTCCTGCAGCTTTCTGCTAACAAAGACCACGGCTGCAGCTGAAATACTCTCACGAATGTTAGCTTGGGCAAAACGTTCTTGCCCATTTTCTGTAAGGTGTGACTGTCATGCACAGATATTGCTTCTGTTTAAATTATTGTGTTATATTCCGGATTCTGAATTTGCACTGTTTATTTGGTGTTCTGTAGAGGTGTGTCTGATGTGCAACCCTGTCATTAGAGAAACTCCCTTGTGCTCCATGCTGTGTCTCAGCAGCCAGTATCAGCTATCATTTATTCCTAAACTAGATCACAGCAACACTAATAACTGAATTATTGGAGTTGAATCTCCTGTCACTGATAGAGCTTCCCTGCGCTCAGCATGGATCCAGCATCCAGCAAGATACAGTGCAAGACCCATGTCTGTTCCATAACATTTGGATAGGCCCTGACATCAATAGTTTGGTTTTATGTTTTAACCTCCTGCTGTCGAGGTGCCCAGCAGCCACAGTGCTGGAGTATTATTTGATGATAGCATCAGTTGCGGGAAATGGAGGCTTTGCTGAATGCTGGAGCAGCCCAGCCTGGAGTGCAAATGTGGTGGTGCTGCTGCTGTGTGTATGCGTTATGAAGACACGGAAATATGCTGTATCATCCCTTCTCCTGTGGCCATCACACCGCAGCTTCCTGGAAGCACAGGCATCTTCAAGTCATCAACTGTCTACAGAATATATACACTTTTTAATGGTGCAGATATTCTGATAAGCAACAAAGGCAGCATTAATAGCCACTGGGGAGCAAAATGATTGGGAACGAGAACATGGAGTGTCACTTCACCTGAGCGCTCGGAGAATCCCGGAATGTGCTACTCTAAATTTGTAAAAAAGACATTTTTTTCCATCAGCGGTGCTCCCTGTTTAAATAAACTCCACGGTCTAGAAAAGGGGTTTTGTGCCCACTTGGGAAGTGTCCAGTTTCTCAGCTCTGGGACTGCTTTTTCCATTCTGAATGCAACCATATATCAGAGGGAGACAGGTCTGAACTTCTGTTGAAACCATTAGGGTGTTTTTGCAAAAAGGGAATCCAGGTCCCTTTGATGTGTGCTAGAAAAATTCCCCTTCCTTTTATAAACCCAGATCAATGGTCGGCGGTGCAAATCTCCTGTGAGTGTACCAGCCCTGAATAAAATATTCCCTGGAGGCAGAGGAGTGCTGCTGTACGGCTTGGTCAGATTCCTCACTGGTATCTTCCCCTTCTCATGTTTGGGTTTCTCGCATTTCTTTTTATTCTGTCCCTCTGTTCTGGTATGGAGGGAAGAGTCCTACTTTCAGATTCTTCACTTCTATTTTTTAATAATTTTCCCTTTTTAATTAGAAAGTGGATATGTAGTTTATTCTGTTCTCTTTACCAGCATCTGTCTGTCCTTCGGTCACCCAGTAAATTCTTCATCTTAGCTTTGGACGGGTGGCTCCTTTACCTCCCCCGCTTTTCTTTCTCTCTCCCTAGACTTCAGCATTTCAATCTGCTGCATTGTTTGGATTATTCCGCAAATCCATAGAGGTGTAGCTTCTGTGTAGCTATGACGGTAGAGTGACATTAAGGGAAGTCAGAGCACAGGCACTGACTCTGTATTCGACCTCTCAAGTGCCAGGTGAACGTATGGGCAGGATGCTCTTGGGTCTGTCCATTGCAAACTCCTGCAGGAAAAAGTCTGTCTCTCAGGCAGGCATGGCTCCGGCGCCAGGGCAGCAGGGCCCTGAGTTCATTTGGAGCCTCGGGACACTCTGATAGTAGAAGCCATCACAGCAGCTGTCAGTGTCTGAACACAATGTTGACATGGCCCAGGCCACCTCCCTTGGTACCCCGGTCCAAAGGTGACTGACACCCCTTGGGAGAGCCTCGGATGGGAGTCCCAAACGGGTTCACATCAGGTTGACTTCTACTTCAAACCCAAGAGTGAGTTTGACTACTCAGAAGTACGTGGGGATCCCCTTGGAGTGGCTGTGTCACTGCAGAGGTGACAGGGACCGGGGATGGCTGTCAGCTCCAAACAGCTTGGATTCGCACCCGCCTTTCTGGTCACAGGGCAGAGCAGCAGGCTTCCCGGCTTGTCTCAGGAAGCGATGCAGACAAGAGTTCAGATTATTTGTAGTGCTCCACTTTTTATGTTGAAGCACTTTGGTGTCTCACCCCAGAGGTGACAGAAATACACCCTGGTTCTCTGACACCCTTTCTTATGGGACCTTGTTGTTTTTAGTAGCTGCTGTCCAAATGATGATGGTAGTGATCAGGCTCGGGTTTGTGTAACCTGTGAGCCAAAATAATGGCTGTTATTAGGCTTGAAATGGTTTTGATCTCTCCCTTGCTGGCTGTGGTGGCTGTAGGCATACATCTTTTTCCAGATGGAGACCAGCATCACCATGACTTGCACGGATGGGAAGTGGAACAAGCAGGTGACCTGCGAGCCCGTGGACTGCGGAGTCCCAGACCAGTACCATGTCTACCCAGCCACCTTCAACTGCAGCGAGGGGACCACCTTTGGCAAGAAATGCTCCTTCACGTGCCGACCTCCGGCTCTTCTGAAAGGTATCGGAGGGTGTCTGTGCAGTGACCTGGGAATAGCTGCACAGCTAACACAGACTGTTCCTAGTAATATATGTTACTGTTGCTGTTGTTTTAGAATTATTCATGATATTTTAAGTATGAAGAATTATGAGACTCTATGGGAAGGTTTATTTATATTAGAAGTTAAGTTCCTTTGCATCTCTCTATTACCTTCCGTTGACCTTTCCTTGATCACGGCTGGCCAGGCAGTAATGACAGTGAATATTGCTTCCATACAACCAAAACATGGAAAAGTCATGGGGATAAATCAAATTGAACTCTATCATCTTCTTTCCCATGCCTTCTCTGTTTTCTGTGTCCCTCTCCCTTCTGTGCCTCCTCCCAGTATTTGGAAAGGCAGGAGAAGACTGAGAAGTCCCATGTCCCAGTGGCACAATCCCCCATCACTGTTTTTCCTAATCCACCCATCACCTCTCTCCACACTTACCTTGCTCTGCCTCTGACCTTTCTCTTCTCTTCTTGTTTGGGACTCTCTTCAATTTTTTTTTTTCTTAAAAATAACACACTCGGCTGCCTTCTTTCCTTTTCCCCCTCCCCGTCCTCTTCCCTGCTGTTTTTCTGCTAGCATCCCCATCATCTTCTCAGCACCGTCAACTCTTCTGCTCACTGGCACATTACCCTTTTTGATCTGGTCCTCAGGAAACAAGAAAAGGTATCATTGTTAATTTGAAGGAACATTAGAGCCCAATTAACTTGTCATCTTGCAGTGGAGTAATCTTAACTGCTCTTGTCAACTCAGGTACAAATGCTGTACAAGTTTTTTTTGTACATGTGGTATCTCCTTCTCTCCTAGGATTCATTGCAAACCCCAGAAGAGGCATGGGAAGTATGCTTCATTTCAGTGAAAGAATACATTGGTTTCTTCATATATCACCAAAATGCTTAATTCTTTTAACTCCCACTTAGGAGGGTAACCTCAAGCAGCCAGCACACAGTGAAAGTTAACACTACTCAAAGGGGAGATTTTTATCAAAGAATTCCCTTTTTCTGTTCATACACTTAGGGGGTCATCTTCAACAGGAGGTGTTTTTTCATTGAAAATGCCTGGAATTTTTTGAGGGGGCAGTGAAAATAATGATATTTGTCATGACCAACAAGAGCTTCAGCTGGTGACTCTGGCGGGGGTAGCTGGAGGGATGATAACCAGCCCCCAGGTCAGGGGGTACAGCTGTGGTGTGTAGCATCACTTTTGTCCAGAAACCCTGTGAGCTGTGAGGTAAAGGCGCTGCTTGGTGTACAGCTATCAGTGATGACTAATAGATGTTGCCACTAAGCTTCTGGAGAATGGCGTTGGTATGACTCATGCCTAATTCAATCACTGACGTCATGACAGCCACTGCTGGTAATGTCACAGCTTATCACTTTGCAGTGGCAAGTATGATATCACCACGGCTGGTCTGCAGAGCTGCTGCATGAGTCAGAGCAGAGGAGCATGCTGGTGCTCTAGAAAAGAGCTCTCTTCTGCACAGAATACCTCTGCAATCATCCGCAGTTGGGGAGGGGAGAGAGAAAGCCAGGGCTGATTTAATGCGGCTTCTCTTATCTTTGTGGGTAGGGCAGGAGGGCTCCTCCACATACCTTCCTGAGCCCTCCAGAGCCTTTTGTTTTCGTCTTCTTTGAATTCCAGCCTCATGCCCTGGCTCTCTTCCTTCCCTCTCGGAGAGATGGCATTGCTCTGGGGTTAGCAGTTTGTCAGTATTATTTTGGATAAGTCCGAAGTTGGCTTATTGTTGAAAATACGCCTTCTGGGTTGAGAAGAGTTCCTGCAGCAATGCTTGGGGATTTCAATAGAGTATTAGGGATTTTTGAAGGGTTAGTGGCTCATAGCTGTGCTTTGTTTCTTAGGAAAAGCTTATTCCTTTTCAACATACAGTATAAAATAACAAAGAAAGTAAAATACACTGAGACTAGGCTACTTTTAGCTTAACCTTCTGAAGTCAAGTAGGTCATAGCAGAGGCAAATAGATCTATTGTACCTTTTACCTTTGAGGTGCTGGCCAAGAAAGCTTCCTAAGGAAAATGAGTCTCTAATGAGTATTATGAATCGTATTTATCACAGTAGTCCCCAAGGACTGAGAGTCCCCAGCTGAGAATGGCTCCTCATTGTGTTGGAGTAGTGACTCTAATACTAACAGATGCTGCTCCAAAAGGCTCAAAATTGAAATAAAAAGGACAGATTCAGGGCAGAGATATAACACAGAAGCAGAATGAAGAATGTAATGGCACCAAACCCTCTGTTAATGCCATGGCTTTGGAGAGGAGGGGGTTGATGTATGAAGCAAGCTTCCTTTCAGAGAAGAACAAAATAAGGAAGAGAAATACAAAAGATTACAAAGCCAGTGTGGTTTCCCCTATGCTATAGCATTTCCTGAAATAAGCACTGTCTGCCTGTCATCTGAAAACAGTCCTTAATGATTTAATGCCATCATCTAGAAAGAGAAAATGCATAGGACATACACAGTTGAATTTGTCAAACCAACTGAGGTGGCTTTTGATATATTATGGGTGTAACGACATTTTGAAAAAAATAGTCCTGCTGAACGTTGTTAACTTTGCTCACTGTTCGTCTCAGGAAACAACAGCAACTTGACCTGCATGGAGGATGGGCTGTGGTCCTTTCCGGAGGCCCTGTGTGAGCTGATGTGTCGAGCACCCTCCATCGTCCCTAACGCAGATCTCCAGACTACTCGTTGCCGAGAAGATAAGCACAAAGTTGGCTCATTTTGCAAGTACAAATGCAAACCAGGTTACCATGTCCCTGGATCCTCCAGAAAAGCAAGAAAGTACGTGAAAGAGTAATGCCTTGCAGTCAGCATGATTCAGAACGCCAGGAGTTAAAATGATTGTGGGAAAGGGATGGGCTGTTTGTAACAGACTGTATGTGCTGTAGGGAATATCACTGAGCAATTCCTTCATGCAGATGGTTGTGCAGTTTCAAGGGGATTTGGGCACCTAGCTCACTTAGGCTTCTTTGAAAATCCTAACCAGTGCTCAAAAATCAGACCTTACCTTA
This sequence comes from Sagittarius serpentarius, assembly GCA_034782735.1. NCBI lineage: Eukaryota > Metazoa > Chordata > Aves > Accipitriformes > Sagittariidae > Sagittarius > Sagittarius serpentarius. The sequence continues at coordinate 11,466,558 of JAVKLA010000052.1, forward strand.
GAAATACTCCTTTGATATGCAGCCTGGGGAGTCCCCTTTGAAACTCTGCAGGAAAGGGTTAGTGCTATCATATACTTCTGACTCTGCACAGACCCACTTCAAACCAACCACAGCCCACAAGCCTGGGAAGTGTAGTTTTTGGGAGACGTGTCTAAGGCCAAAAGAGGAGTTTAGGCTGGGCAGCTCAATGTTGGCTTTGCAAATAAACGTTATTTTCGCTCAGAGACCTCATGACGCAGATTCACGACTTGTTCCCCAAGTGTTAAAAGCTCAAGCACACCCATCCCCTGCAACCTGCTAGCAGAGCTTGGAGACTTTAGAGGCTCTTAGCTGACTCAGCCGCTCACTAAATGGTCTTGTTTTTTTCTGCACAAAAAGGCGAGCCTTTAAGATCCAGTGCACCCAAGACGGCACGTGGCTGCCAGGCGCTTGCGTGCCCGTTACCTGTGACCCTCCACCTTCCAAGTTTCACGGGCTCTACCAGTGCTCTAACGGCTTCCAGTTCAACAGCGAGTGCCGGATCAAGTGCGAAGATGATGACAATCAGTCGGTGAGTCTCTCTTATCCAAATGATCTCAGCCCATGCAAGTGTGGTTTTATCATGTGTTCCCTAAGGACCCTGATCTTGGAGGGGCCGAGTGTCGCTGAGCTCTTCTGAGACCAGGAACAGAGAAAAGGGGAAGGGAAATACATAATTAGAGTAGAGGGAGAGAGCTACTGCGAAGAGTCTGGAAATACTATTTTTATGACAGTAGTAATGGTATTAACTATTACCTGTAGATGACTAGCAGTGAGTGACTTACTGTTTCCAGACAGTAAGCGGCTGAAACATCTGCCTCAGTGGCTCTACGATCTAGCTAGAAAATAAGGAGTAACGAACAAAAGTAAGTAGGGTATGAGTTATCCACACTTGACCTGTTTGTTCATTCTGTTTTGCCTTGCTTTCCTCTCCAATTCTTTTTCTCATTATCATTATATATCTGTGTGCCGTATGATAATTTAACTTTATAGGGATTACAAGTATTCAGGTGAACTGTCTCTAAACTTTCATGTTTTTCTGGCTGTGAAGGTGTCATTTGGCAACAGGGGTCAGATCTTCATTGGCATAAATCGGCGTGTTGCCTTTGACTTCCTAGAAGCTGTGTTCACTGATACGAGAAGGTCTGGCCTTTAGAACCTTGTTTGAAATGCTTAGTTTTCCTCACCAGAGGTGATTATAGTTTGTGAGATAAGTAACTTCTCCCAGAAGTGCTGCTGCTGCTTAATACACTTGGGAAGGGAAAGTGGGGATGTAGAAGCTGCTGCTACTACATGCACTGCAGAGAGCAGGGAGTGCTCTGTCAAAGGCCTTTTAATATCATTCCAGATTCTGAGGACATATTAAAAAGGGACCAGCCCTGCTCTAGGGCCAGTGATCTGGAAGACACCTCTGATACCTGCTCCAAACGTTAAAAGCCGGTTGCTGCCCCCATTCCCTGCCAGGTTGGCCTACCCTCTGCATGACGAAAACAGGCAGAGCCCAGGACTTTTACATCAGGGCACCTGGAAAAGGTTTCCTTGTATAAGACTTGTATAAGTGAGGTTATGAGCCTTGTGAAATGAGAAGTTGCATGCATGGGTGCAGTTTGGGTGGGAGCTCTGGGATACGGCGTCTGTGGCTTTGTGCATCTGCCACTTGCTCAGAGTGGTCACCGTGGCTGAAGATGAGTACCATTGCTGCCAGTGCAGGGAAACTGGGGCCATCAGGGTAATGACAACTGGTATAAAGCGTGCGTGTTTGCTTTTAAATGAACTGGACGTGAAGAGGAGCAAGCAGTGGAGTCAAGGTTATGCCAATAACGAAGGGAGCTCTGGAAAGTGAGAGATACAGCTATGTCTCTATTCACTGTATAGGAAGAGCGTAGTGACTGTTCAGCTGCGAAAGCACCTTGAGCAAAGGAGCACATAACATCTTGAGAAAGGGATTTGCAGAGAAAGGTATTTCCAGATATTCCAGAAAATAGACTACAGAAAACGAGGGAGGAGTCCTGGCACAAGCCAGAACCACTTGAGAGGTGTTAATTATTTAAGGATTAAACCCCACTAAGTCTCTCTCAGCTATATAAGGTGATAATGCACATTGCATCCAAGCAAGAAACCCAGCAGGGATTTTCACAAGAGATTTTGCAGGTTAGGGAACGATGGACAGTATGTTACTATAGCAATGGATATCCTGGGATCTCTGAGTATGTTGCAGAAACTGTACAATAGTATCCTCAAGCACAGCCAGCTCCAGGAGCATAAATCAGGTTTCATGGCTCACCTTTAAAAATCACGCTTGAACCCTGGCATGCAAATTGCCATGGAAGTGCACCGCACTTGCTAAAACAGCAAATTGTGCTCAATTATCACTTAGCGATCTCTTCCTGAATTTGTCTCCATGCTGAAAGATCATTACTCAGCTGTACATATGGCATCTCTTAATCACCAGGAGCGTAATGGTCATTTAAGCAGGTACGTCCCCTGGCACCCAGGGCAAGGGTCTTCCATTTCTGAATGTTGTGCACAAATCATATGAACAGTCAGATCTAAATTAATCAGTCTCTGCCAAACTGGCCCTTAGGTGAGAGTCACCAAGCTGGATCACACCCTGAGTCCATCTGGTCCATTATCCTTTCATATGATTTTCTTATTACTTCTGGCAATGGCCAGATGTCTAGAGAAGGGGAAGCAGGTCCCACGCAGTAGTCTGCTGATAAGACCACTTTGCATCTCACTAAACATTATGTTCATCAACAAAGCTGAGCAAAAAAAGCATCGGGATATTAAGGACAAGACTAAAACTGAAGGCTGTGCAGTCTTCCACGCCAGTACTAGTGGCTTGTGCAGGTCCCTGTGCAACAACGGGTGTGGGTCGTGGGGAAGAGCTCCTAAGGAAAGTTCAGCAGCCCTGCTGGGATCGCAGCGTAGGCACACACTGAAGGATCCCCAAAGATCTCCAGCGCAGTCTCCAAGAGCAGGGTGGGTACATTGCAGCAACATGCCTGGCATGTCAAACAGGCGAGGAGAAGCAGAGATCCTGCATGGTTCTCCCACCCAGCGAGGCCCCCGTGGGAGGTTTGGAGCCCAGCCACACCAGACATCCTCCTGTTGAGTGTCCCACATTACCCCATGGCAGTTAGGCTCGCAGATCCTGCAGAACAGCTTGCGCAGAAATCCCCAATGCCATGAGGATAGATCTGACAAAAGATTGCCTGTGCACTTCTTTGTTGTTTCTAAAGGGCATGATATTTCCCCTCGGACTTTGGTATTCACTCTTCAGTATCATACAGAGAATCTCTTCTATAAGAGAAATGTCATATTCTGTTCCTTGCCCATTCCCACACCAGAGGATTTTTTTCTCCTTTCCACCTGCCTCTGTGCGTGTCTGTCTCAGCCTCTTCGCTTGCTGTCACTCAAGGCAGCCAAGCTCTAAAGAGCACGTTCTGCCCTGCTAAGCATCCCTGCTTGTGTCCCGCTTTCCTTCCTCCTTCAGATGGCCATTGGGGATTCTTTCTTTTTCGAGACAAAGATGGAGCAACTAGTTAGAAAATGGGAAGAGGGAAAAGGTTGTCTGCGTTCAACACAAACCTCTCAACAACCTGTTTTAAGGTAGAGGCCTTGCAAGGGCCTTGTAAAGACATGCATTGCACAGGAGAGGCATGTGTGTGTTTGTATGCAGTGCAGGTTTCCTTTTTTTTATTCTTTGGAAGAAAACTCCTTCTTGCTCCCAAGGGCTGGCAGTCCCAACTGGGGGCTCTTCCAGCTCCAGCAGAACTTTGCTCCCACCTCAGCTCTGCCCGCTTCTCGCTTCTCAGCCTCTCCTTGCTGCTGGTTTTGTGACTATTCTCGTTACCTCCTTCTCTCATTCCCAGGGCCGTGGAAGCAACGTGATTCACTGCCGGAAGGATGGCACCTGGAGCGGCTCCTTTCATCTCTGCAGGGAAATGCAGGGCCAGTGTGCGCTTCCCACGCAGCTCAACAGCCACCTGAAGCTGCAGTGCGCCGGCGGCTACGGCATAGGTCTGTGAGCATCAACCCCGGCCGTCTGCCATGGGGGGATGCAGCTCAGGCGGGAGCGGGGAGCAGTGGGACAGGAGACGAGGAAGAGAATGGGAATGAGAGGGAGGGAGGAAGGAAGGAGCCTGCAGTCCTTGAAGTCACCTTCTCCTGTGGGCCTGTTTGCCTGAGTGCGAGGCTGCTACAGGAGGCTTTTCAGGGAACTGCTTTTAGGAAACGTGAAGCTTTGAGGAGCCAGGCATCACGTAACATGCTCTGATTGCCTGCTCTTGCAGCGCTTCCAGTTTTATCGTGTCCCTTCTTGGCCAGCTGCTTTTAACGGGCAGCCAGCACACCACACTGTGCCAGAGACACATCCAGTCCTAAAAACACAGGGAGAGATTGTACCTGCGTTTGCTCTTACACTTTTGTAACGTCCCCCTCCTTCAACCACATGCACACACGCCTGCCCGAGAGGCTGAAAGGCAGGAAGCTGGCCAGGAAGCGCAGCACCAGGATAATTCAGGTCTCTCCAGAAAGAATACGAGACCAGCTGAGCATCCCCTTTGGTATGACAATTGTTTAGGAGCTGTCATAAGGGTATGTTTTCCCCCTTCCTTCTGGGGTGCCTGGTCACTCTGCAAGGGGTGGTGACTTCCTGTGCTCAGCTCTGCTTTGTGTCGCCCAGGCAGACGGAGGGATAGACTACACGCTGAATTGTACGCACTATTTTCAGCCCCCGTTTTTGAGGTCTCCCTGCTGTAAGGGCTGCAATGGGAGCTGCACTGGCTACAGCCCACACAGACCCGCAAGGCCCCTTCCTGCAGCCCCACTCCCAGCCCCTGCCAGCCCCCTCCTCCCTCCGCCTGTCCCTTTGAACTTGGAGAAATTTCCTCGTTGCGCGGCTCCCTCATTATATCGCAGCCATGCGAGGGACCAGGAGCCTCCTTGTGTTCCCTCCCTGGGGAGGAGAACACGACCTGGATGAGATCACCACTCTGTAATGATGCCAATTACAGATCATATATCAAAACAATTCTGACCCGCTCCTCTCCGTAAGCGTAAGAAGCGTGGCAGAGCGCGGGAGAGCGAGCGGTGAGCAGGCTGTGGCGACTCTTAATGTGGTGAGGAGTTTTACCCTTGAGACGAGGTTACCCCCCGGGGCCGGACAGGTTTTTGCAAGGAGGGAAATACCAGTTCCTGGTTTGGAGGGGAGCATCCCAGTGTTGGAAACAGGAGGATCTGCAGCTGCCCACGCAGCGGGCGCCTGCCAGCCCTCGGTCCTCTCCCAGCCCTGCAACGGTGGCTGTCAGCAGGTGCCGATCCCAGATGCAAGGTCTGGTGGGCCTGATCCTGGGATGGGACCACGCAGCCCTCATGGAGGTGAGGGACTCATGGGCCAGATCCTCCACGAGGGAGGAAGAGCTCAGCGAGGGTGCAGCAGCCGTTGGCTCTTAACTTCAGCAGATGGAGACATACCACACACTTTGTAATTCTCGCCCCGCACCACCTTTCGGGATCAGGTTGTTGGGGTTTTTCTTCTCTTCTTTGTGTTTTCGGAAGCCTGATCGATGTCCTTCCCAGAAGGCATTCGCCTGCCACTCACTTGCAGTGGTGCTGGTGTCAAGGGGCCTCATCCAGCGGGTCCCTGGAGCCACTACCGCGCACGCTGGGAGTGAAAGCAAACCAAACCCCAAGCACTCCCCGTCTTGCTGGGTCAACAGCCCAGGTCTGCTCCGCTCCCACTGACTCCTCCATGTGGGAGTACATGAGAAGGCAGAAGCAGGTGGAGAAAATAATAGCATCCAGCCATGGTCACTATGAATCCCACACACCTTCAGTAATTCCTCAGACACCTAATTGCCCTTCGAGGCTGAGGTGTGTGTTGAGCCGAAGGTTCAGCTCTCCAAACCAGTGCGGAGATTAATTCCTCCCCCAGCGCTGATTGGAGTGCAGAAATCCTAATGACATGTTTGCAGCAGCTGTGCCATTCAAGAGTGATTTTCCAGGGGGGAAATGGTAATGGTCCAACACACTAGGGCTTACGGTTGTGTCACCACAGGGCTCTAGGATATTGCTGCAGAGTATCGCAGCATGTTTTAATAAAGAAAGGACAGGATTCCCACTGGGTGTGACAGTTAATCAGAGAAAAAGCAGGTTTATGTGTGAACAAAGCCATCATTACCTCTCTGCGTACTTCTTATCGACTGTGGGACTTAGGTGATAGCTCGTCTGCAATATCATTAGGCTTGGTCACCCTCCGAAAGATTATTATTGAAGGTCTGTAAATTTGACAGATCAAACGGTAGGTTTTTGTCATGTCATAGGCGAGATGAGTTCGACAGCCTCTGCTTAATCAGTCCCATTGCTTGAAAGAGCAGTTGAAATGGAAAAACCTTCACATTTTCTTGATGATCTGAAGGCGCAAAACCTGACCTCCTTCTTGGAGTTAATAGCCAGAGAAATACCTAGATATGCAGTTCATACAAAAAGGCCCTGGAATATCTGCCACCCCCACGATCTCCTGCTGAGATGCAGGGTTGTACTCAGCATTTCATGTGTGGCTAGAAGATATGTGATAGTTATGGTTGACTGCTAATTGCAATTTAGGAAAAATGAGCCCTAATCCTGTCCTTCAGCGGGAAGGATGCTGAAAGGGTCAAAAGCTGCTTGCTTTATCCTTTAGCTTTATCCTCTCCGTGTTTCGTGCAGGCACGGAGTGTACCACCTCATGCCTGGATCACAGTCACGAGCCCATCCTCCTGCGCGTGAACGAGACTGTGCAGGACATCCAGCACTGGATGAACCCGCAAAGAGTGAAGGTCAGTGCCTGAGGATTTCACTAACTGTAGCCCTTGTTGCGTGTTTATGTGCCGTGAGCGAACAGTGTTACCCGTGGTTCATTCGATGAGGGGAATACATGGGGAATTCTGCCCTTTAGAAAAGAATTCCTGATTTTTGTTGTGTCTTTGCATGTTGTTCTGGTAACATGGTGGCTTTCTCCAAGTTGCTTTCTCTCTGTGATTTCCCAGTGAAAGTCAGTTCAAGGTAAAGGCCCCAAGTTAGTGTGCTCAGATCCACCCAGCACCGGTACAGTGGGTCTGATCTGGAAACGTGATTCATTACACAGGAAGATGTGATGGACAGTGAGAGAAAGGGCACTGGCCAGGTTTTATTTTCTTCCTCCTGTTCAGTATTTTGCATTCTTTGGGTGGCAGGGCTGGATTTTTCTGCACTGTGTTTGGATGACAAAAGCAGCTGATACAGAGGGTATTTCATTTCCCGAACCAGCAGAGCTGGCTGCGTCCTCCCCCGGCCCCTTCGCCCGCATGCGAGAGATGCGTGCTCAGCACAACCCCTTCCAGAGGTCACCACTTCTTCCTCCTGCCTGCTGCAAACACACAGGCAGCGTTAACCGCTCACAGCACTCCGTCCTGTGCATCCTCCAGCGCACGCCAGCATCGGTCTGCCCTAATGGGGACATGCGCACCCATGTACAGCGCCTTGCACACATGCTCACCCCTGCACGCACATGCCACTTGCAGCAAATAGCTGCTTGGTTTCATGCCTAGACTTGGATACCAGTGGGAGACACACTCGTCTACCTTTTTCCGAAAACCCTCATGCCATCTACAGAAATGTGCCCTCCTGCCTAGAAACGTGTGTAACCAGGCGCTTGTGCCTACACAGTATTTCTGCAGGTGTAGACATTTATCTGGACACACTCAAGTGCATGTTGGAAGACGCTGGCGCATCACATGTCACCAGGGTGCAAGTTGCTGGTGGTGCTTGAACAAACACTGTCGGCTTTTACATACTTAGCCCTGGCTTTGCCGGAGTCTGTTTTACACACTTGAACTCCATTTAGGAGGAGAACAAGCAGCCAACAAAGCCCCAGCATGTCCTGAGCAGCTTTGAAAGTCTATTTGCTTCTCTACATGCTGAAATTTGTACCCAAGGTTTGGGATTTTTGAAATCCGGCCTTGGCTGTGGGTAGTGAGCTGCTCCAAAAATCTCCGCTGCTTTATAGTTCCCTGTTTCACATGGAGCAATAGAATAAATCCTGGGAAGGGGTGGGGAACCGAAGTCCAGAGAACACGACAAGCTCACAGTGTCCTTCCCAGCTTCCCATTCACTCCGGACGCCAAGATTATATTACTGCCTAAGCCTAGGCTTTGCCAAGTGTCTGGCATGAAACATAAAGAAAACCCCTATCTCTGTATTAGGGGCAATTTCTCACTCTCCCTTTCCCGAGTGCTAGACTTTAAAGTGGTTTTGTAATTCATGGTGAAATAAAGTGACAGCTTCCCTCCCGTTCTCTGCTGTGCTCCTTCGTTTATTGATGCGGGTACGCAGAGGGAGCTGTAACGAGTTTTATACCTGCAGGTCTCTGGAGGGCTCATTAGGCAGCAGGGAAAACATATAGTGGTAAAGGGGGAGATGAGGGGAGCAAGGGATGGAGGAGAAATCATGGTTTCCAAGAGTGCAGTGGTAAATAAGACCTTTTTTGCCCTGATGGTGAGGACCTTGCAAGAGCTTTAGGCTGTGAGCAGATATGAGCTGGACCCCACAAACACTTTGTAACCAGAGGGTGAGATTTGGGCTTGAAGACTTGTGTTGGGAGACGGAGGGAAGCCTTTAGGAGACGAGCGGGATGATGCTGAGACATGCTGGAGGAGATTTTTTTGGTAGCTGTAAAACATCCATCTTATTCAACTCTCCAGATAAGGGGATGTCGCCCACAGGGCGCAGTGCCTCGTGGGGTGCCGCTGGGGGAAATGCTGCTGCTGGTGGGACCGGGAGCTCCTGGAGAGACAGGACTGGGATGCCTTAGGGGCAGGTCCCCAAGGCAATGTGTTACATACCATTAATAGTATGTGTCTCTGTTTATGGTCAGTGACAGCTTGCTGTTGTGCCATACGAGTAAAGTGAGCAGCTGGTTGCATTTACGTGGTGAGATCAGCACTTTGTGGATCTCAAAGTACCTGAATGACGCAAAAGAAACATTTTTAGTTACTTAATTTCAGGCACAAGTAATGTACAAATGAGTGCAGTAAGAGAAGCACATAAAGGCGGGACCGATCTCTGGAGCTTACCTTTGAGAGGACAGGCACAGATAAAAGACAGGGAGAGCCAGCAAGAAAAAAACTGTATTTGTGTGTAGCTGCTCAAGCAACAGCTGTTATGGAAGCAAAGTGGGAAGAGAGAACCGTCCCTCCTCTGGGGGCTGTTTAGAGCAGAGCTGTGCAAATCACTTGATTTTTCAGTTCGCTGGAAGTTCTGTTGAATTAAGAAAAAAATATGTTTTCTCCTAATCAAAGTGACTTTTTTGTTGTTGTGATTTTTGGTGAACCATAAAATTGGAGAAAAAACCCATATTGGTTTGAACATAATGTAGCATTTAATTTCCAAGGATTTTTTTAAACTTTTTCTTTAATAAAAATGAAAAAAACTTAGAAATTCCTCTCAAAGGAACAACAACAACAGATATTTCATTTTGAAAAATGTCTACATATTACTGTGGTTTTCAGGATCGTTTTAGGCTGAGTTGCTTTGTTCAGTCTGAAACAGTTTGCTGAAATCAGTGTACGTTGGCAGTGTCTTCCAAATCAGTATTTTCAGCAGGGAAAAAAAATCACCTGAACCTTCTGTGTGTCTGTTGTTCTGCAGTGGGCCGTGTTCGGAGCAGCCATTGCTATTCCCACCATTTCCCATTTACCGTGCGTGTGCAAGGGGCAGCAAGCTGTTTAAGACACCTATAGATAGAGCTGCCAAGACTGACTATGCAGGCAGTGGAGAGAAAAAAGCGAAATATCTCAGAAAGACAGCTTGATAGCTCTTTCCCATTGACTGCAGAGAAACAGGGCAGACACCTAATTTCTTAGGTTGTCTGAATTTGGGTCCTTGCCTTTGTGCTGAGCAGGAACAGGCCAAGTGCTGTGGGAGCATGCGCGTGCCTGGGATAGCCTTGAAAGGATCAGCATGCCCCGACTCTGCCTAGCAGTGGGGCTGAGTGCGGCCGTGCCCCCTCCGCACACCTGGGACACCGCCCTACTGCTAGCGATCGTGTTTTCCCGTATGCACTGGAAGCCCTGGGATTTTAGATGTCCAGAAGTCATTAATGGGAATTCTTAAATACTCCCCTATTCATTTAAGCTTTGCAGTTTTCCTCCTTCCTTTCCTCTCCCCTTTCTGTGAGCGTTGGGCTCATTTTGCAGGCAGGGAAACTGAGTCACAGAACGGTGAAATGACTTATTGCAGTGCGGTGGCTCAGCACCTGGGAAGGCAGGAGTTCCCACCCCATCTATAGCTACAGGAGGAAACAGCCACCAAGCACCGTGTCTCCCCTCTCTTGGCAGCAGGGGCCAATCCCCTCACCACTGCCACATTAAGCCCACAGTTAATTGTCATGTTCATTTAGTGCCTGAGGAGAGAGTTAGCTGAGACCAGTTGATGCCAGTCCCTGGGCTTTAGCCCTGGGGGACATTTGACCCGTCTAAGGTGGGGGAGAGCTCTCCACCGGCCTCTCTTGGGGAAACCTAATCCCCTCCGCAGCCCACAAATGGTTGACATCATTGTGTTAGTCCCACCATGGGAGGGAAACGCCGTGACCGGAGGCACTAGGTCTTCCCTTGCAAGGAGAAAATGACAGCTTGATTTGCTTTCTTGGCTCTTTGGTACCTACTGTGGGAGTGCATCCTGGCTTCCGCTCCCTTCGCAGCAGATGGAGTCACAGCCACCAAACCGCAGATGTGGCTGGATGGCGTTTCTGGGATGGGGACAGGACCAAAGTCAATACACCCGGCTGCACAGCGTGGCCCATGCGGGAGGGCAGCTGTGCTGCAGAAGCCGATGCACGAGGGGAGCTGGGGCCATGAGGGCGGCATATGTCACCGCAGCGGCTTGGAGCACGTGGCAGCACGGGGAAGGGATGGGGCTCGCAGAGGCAGCGGCCAGATGGGCTTTATCCCCTGTGCACCGCCTGGCAACGTGTCGGATGCGGCCCTTCCATCAACCTCCTCCTGCATCCTTTGTCAGCCGTGAGTCCACCTGCCTTTCCGTGCGCAGTGTTGCCATCGGTTCCTGGTCAGGTCCCGCAGTAGTGCTGCCTGTAACCTTGCTTTCTTGCTTTTTACATATTTGTTTATGTCAATTGCCCCATGCAGGACCCTGTGGCACCTGTGTGCCTGTTTGCACTGCAAGAGGCAGGAACGATGCCCAGTGACCCAAATCATCCCCAGTTTCTTGATTTTCCAACCCAGTCTCTCTCTCTACCCGCACCCCCTCTCCCATGCCATTGCATCTCATGCACCACAGCAGCAGCCTGAGAGTACAAACAGGCTGGGTAGTGGCAATTCAGGGTTTGGAAAACCAACAAGAGGGGCCAGGACCATGGCTGAGGGCCCTTCCCTGGGTCTACTCTTCTTCCAGCTCCGTGAATGTTAGCAGGATTGAATTCAGCTGGAGTAGCTCTAATGGTCTCCGCTAGCAAAGTATCATCCAAGAAGCGGGTGAAGTAACTGGGACTAAGCCCTTGGCAGGTACCACTGGAGCAATGTGAATGTCCCACTGACCCAGTGATTAATCTAGCACAAGGTCAACTGGCCTTCCTACGCTGTGGAGAGCAGCCCGGGGCTGCAGTCCCTTTCCCTGGAGGATGTCCAGCCCAAGGCTGTGCGGCCCGTGGGAGTGAGGACAACCTTGAGTGAGATCTCCGAGGAGAGCACTGTCCTAGCGGAGACTCCACCTTCCACCCGTTCCACTAAGGGAGGGTGCTGGGTTTTTAATACTGGGAGGGTCAGGAAAATGATTTAGTGCATCTTCTGCAAGGGAGTGCTCTCACTTGGAAACCTCCTTTCTTAAGAGCCTGTTTCAGGGCTATTTGGTTCCTTTTGTTAGCTCCACACGCTCACACACATTCACAGATATTGAGAGGTTTTGTAAATACTGATGCTTCTTGTCAGGGGAATGCGAGATGCTCTTTGGAAGTGCACTTCTTTGCTTATTGTCTGGCTGGCCTTGGATACGGGAGGCAGACACCTGAGTTTTTCTACTTTGGTTTAATTCTTGGGTTCAAATGCTCTTGAACTGCTTCCTTTACTCTCCCCCCTCCCGCTCTGTTGACTGGCCTTGTTTGTTTTGAAACCTAGAAAAGTTTCCTCCTTTCTTTTCCCTCTAAAGTGTAATAAACAGAAGAGGGGGAAAAAAAAAAAATCTCACCATTTGTGGCAGGCAACAGCCTGGAAACCTCCAGCTGTCTGTCAAGATCGTGCTGGGGGAATGTCTGACACCGCAGGGCCCCCGCACCTTGCAGCCTCCCTCCCGGGGAATAAACAACGTCCTCCCCCCTCGCCCGGCCGCTTCTCCGCTCACACAGACGGGCCCTGTTGTGAGGCAGGTGGGGCAAGCCGGGCTTGACTAATAGTGGAAAATCCGAGAGCATCGGAAAGATAAACAGCCCAAGTCAGATAGTATAAAAGTCCTTTTTCTAGCATGCGCCAGGTAAGCCTCAAATGACAGAAACTGTAAAAACATGCTGAGGTTCCCCTGCAGATGGATTAAATTAGCCCTCAAATAAACAGGGGAAGGGATGGCTTGTGCATCAGGTCTTCCCAAATGTTAATCCCTTCCTTCCCCAGGCCTCCATCCAACCCCCACCCCTGTCTTTGGGTGAGCGCCTATGTGTTCATCTCGCCCAAGTGGACGTTGTACTGTTCCATCCATGGATGATAACCCAAAATGAACATTGTGCCTGATGTCCTGGTGAATGGATGGGAGTCCTGTCTCCTAGACCTCCATGGTATTGACCCACCATTTCCACTGACTGGTCAAACTTTTCATCCACTCTTAAAACCTAAGTTTCCGTGTCTACAGGCAAACAATGGCTGCCCTGGGTGTGTCATCATTGAGTAGGCTGGTCATCATTTTTGTCCAAAACTAGGCACTCCAGAATTTATTATAAAGACAGGAATTATTATAAAGCTGATATAAGGTAGCAGGTGATGTTGTCCTTCCTAGGGGTTATTCTGAAGGCATGTAGTGCAAGGTGCTTCCATTTAAGATCTAAAGGAAGGTGCAAAAATGTGTCTGAAAGTCCAGCTTTAGCATCTTCAAGAAGCACAGATGCAATGGGTAGTGAAAGAGAACAATGTTTTGCAGCACCAAAGAAATCCCTCAATTAATTCCTAAAATGTCTCCCCCCTACCCAAGAGCAAGACAGTGGACCTGTGCCTTTGCCTTTCCCTGCCACGTTCTCCCACCATGAGTGAAATATTGGACGTGACATTTTAGGAGAACCTTAAATATTATTTTAATCTCAAATGTTCTGTTATTGCAAGTGTCAAGTCCAACACTTCTTGTAAATACCTGGAGGACAGCCAGGTCCTGAGAACACAAGAGGTGTTAGGAACTGAACTTCATTGGTTAAGTACAGGAGAGCCATGGGAGCCAGCACGCTGACTTTCTGTACACTGATTTCTTTGTCTTAACCTGTTGTGGTTTTTTTCTTCTTCCCTCCAGAGCGTTGTCTGCACGGCGGGACTCAAGTGGTACCCTCACCCTTCCCTGATTCATTGTGTCAAAGGCTGCGAGGTGAGCTTTCGCGTTAGCTCGGGTGGTCCGTGCTTGCTCTCCTAAATGTTGTGGTAACAGTCACTGCAGTCACGTGGGCTGTAAATGCTGTTTTTCAAGGGGGGCAAACAGGCTTCTGCCCTGACTGTCCTATCAAACAGACTGATCGCCTGCATCAGTTCTGACACTCAGTGGTGAAACTGGTGGTTTTACTAGAGACAATGGTTGGGTGACTTTCACAGGAGTTAAACAATCAAGTAGCTCAACAACATTGGTAGACCATCAGAATTTCCCAGGATCTGGGAATTTCTGGGAAGTTGCAAAAACCTTCAGTTGTTTTTTCTTGATTTTGACAGCTTATTAGGGGGCCAGTTCTTTCCAAGGCCAGCTAGGCTTTGGGTATTGGTGTGTGCAGATAAACTTTAGGAAAGCCAGAGGCAGAAATGATACCACTGGGTGGACAGCACAGCTGGACAGTGAGCAAATCGCACATCCCTCCTCTGTGCACCTCATCTGAACCAGAAAAAAAAACCCAGAAGAATGCAGTTACATTTAAGCTGTGATACATTTTTACAGTCTTAGGTGTTATTTGAAAAAAGCAATTATTTTGAAGGATTTGGTTTCTGCTGGCAACAGTCTTTGAAAAGTCTGAGAAGTCTTAAGATGCTTCCAGTGGTTAAACGGGGCTGGAGCACCTCTCTCTGGGTCATGGCGCTCATGCGGTTTCCATCATGCCAGCCCCTGAGTATCTCGCCCATGTCAAGTCAATCCTTCTCGTACCTCTGTAAGGCTGAGAAGCTTCATGCCCATTTTAGAAATGGGGTAGCTCACAGGCAGAGGGATAGATGGCTGCTTTGGTTACACGGACAGGCAGTGGAAGAGTCTTGACCCCACATCTCCTGACTTTCTGCAGCACTGACTGTGCTCTCAGCACCCACTAACCCAATTTTACAAGCGCATTGAAGTTATATGCCCGGAGTGGCAGAACATGGCACAGAATTCCTAAATCTGACACAAAACTCTAGACCACATTGCTGTGCGACGTGCTTTGTCTTGAAGTGAAAGACAGGTTTCCTTCGCATATGAATGTTGGGCCCAAGAGGGTAATAACTCTCCAACAATGTAATAGTTTCTGTCTAGTTGTTCCCTAAATGAAAAGCATTCTGCTGTCAGTGCTTTGAATGTCATAAGCCATCTCACGCATTGCATTCATGCAGGCTGGCTAGGCACCGCTATTCTCCAAAGAGAGCTAAAATAACATCCAGCGACTGTTAAGAAATGCCATTCAGGTGCTGATGCACCATTGGGTATCCATTCTCCTGCTGTTTAAGGATAGTTGTTACTGAGGCAAACTTTGCAATGATGTAATAATTTACCAGAAGCCATTATTACTGACATGCTTTTTCTCAGCATTTTCTTCCCTTCCATCATTGTTAATTGCCAGACCCCTCTGCTTCAATAGGAACTTTCTTCTTTTCATCATTCATTCAGCAGTGTCACTGCATCGCAATCTATCATCTTGGAAGGCTTTGCCCAGACAATTGATAATGGCCTCTAGCATCATTTTTAGAGCATGATGCTTCCAGGATCCACGAATGGGCCAGAGCTTGTTCTCTGGCATTAAGATTTCAGAAGAAAAGCCATCTTCCCCAAGCCTTTTTTCATGACTATGAAACAGGCACTAATAAGCCAGTAGGTCAATAATACTGGGCCATTAAGCTGATACAATCCCTAATGTCTTACTGTCCTTAGCATTAGGGAGGGTTCCCTGAATAGAAGGCTGTAAGCGGGGCCTTGTTTTTCTCTTGGCGACCGCGGTGGTAACCCAGACTGCTGCTGCAATGTGATTTTTTGTCGCTCCCTAGTGGCAGCAACAGAGGATTCTGAGTCAGCCCCGGACTTCTCGGCAGCTAACTTAGGTGTTTCAGTAGAAAACTCGTTCCTCTGGACCACCTGTATAGTCCTCCAAAAATACAGGCGCACTAAGATAGGCATGAAGACCTACAGAGACCTCACCCTCCACAGCCAGGCCTCCAAGGTCTTCTAAATGAGGATTTTGGTACCAAATCAGAATAGATGCCATTTGTCTCATTCTTCTCCAAAGGGCTGACTTGCCTACTCCGTGCCAGTGCAAGTGCGAGGCAAATTCTTCCACAAGTTTCTTTTACTAGTTTTCCAGTGTTCATAGGTGGAGGGTACAGGTGTAGGCATGGAAAATTAAAGTTAAGCCTTTCTTGACAAGCGGGCACAGCCAGGCAATACAAGGGAAACAGGGGAAGCCTACAGGATTTCCTGGGAGGTTGGGCAAAGTTCACATTTTTGAATGTGTCCCGGTTGGCATAAAAATCTCTCTCCATCTACTTATAAATCATTCCCTTTTAACTCTTAGCATGTTAATTAACTTGGAAGGGTGTTTGCAGTCAGAGACTTTGCCTGTATAAATAAGTCAGTCTCTGTGGAAGTCAATGGAGTTAAGCCAGTTTACAAGGATAGGAGCCTCACCCTGTAACGCTTGATTTCCTTGTCAGCATTTGTAGTATTTGCATGTAGCTAAACAAGTGACACGCAATGAGTCAGTCACCTCCTGGTAGTCCTGCTGTGGTCCGATATTGCCATCATTGCCTGGATTTTCTATACCCTGACAGAAATATTTAAATTTGCAAAACATCAGCAGTAAAAGTTTGCGTCTGCACCACTCCACAGGGTCCGTTTCAGTACCAGTGAGCCTGGCCATGGCTCTGTCTGGGGAGAGCACAGCGAGCTCTCACGGCTGGTCCTTCAGGTGTCTATCATCAGGGAGACTCTGGTACTGCAGTTGCTGCAAAATCCTCCCAGGGAACCTCCACAAGCCTCCCCACCCGCTCTGCAATGATGCCTTCTTGTAAGAAAGTCCCTGCTGCGTCTTTCTCAGTGCAGAATAAATGAATTTTCCAAAGAGCAGATAAAATGGGAATGGCCCCATGAGCCTGTGCATGTAATAAGTGTTACAGAGATATGACCGTGCTCTCTGCTGAGCATCCATTTTTCTGAGCTTTCGTGCTGCCTGGGATTCTCATACCAGGCACAGTTTTGACTTCCAAGAAAGACTTCTGCTCTTACTGACCAAGAGGGTTCCAACGTGTAATGAAAAACCAGACTTCAAGCCTTTTCTTCAGAATCGTGATTATTATTCAGGTCCTGTGCAGCACGTAGACTAGTGATCACATTGCATAGACTAGTGACCACATTTTCTTTTTCAAGGTGATTTATGAATTTTACTTAATAGCTCTCCACAACGTCCTTCTGAATAATTGCCATTATCCCAGCTCTGAGCTGTAGAGCGGAGGAAGATTATGTGTCATGGCCAAGGTCACAGGCAGTCACTGCTCGTCGGAGAACAAGAACACATGGTCCCTTTGCTGAGCTTGGACCACTTTCATTTCTCTTTGTGATACGTTTTGTGTCCTCATTGCTGACACTTGTTGCATAGTTGGGCGAACTGTGGTGGAAAATGCAGCTATTAAAAGCAAGGCAGTTTTGCTGCTATACATAACCTTCGTCTTATCCCACATAGTTTTGGAAGGTTAGCTTAAAATTATCCAAAGGCGCCACAATTTTAGATGCCTTGATGCTGTCTCTGGGCCTAGTCTAATTAATATTCCTGAAGAATCATCTTATGTGGGATGTGAAAAGCCAACAAGGGCTCATTTCCCTTCCATCTAGTGTCCTTTTTTTTTCTGTCTGATTTGAAGGGAGAGGGGAATAATTATCTCTTGCTTTTCAGGGCAGTTGGTAATGTTACAAACTATATGGCTCCTTCAGTTCTTCATCTTTTCCTTCTGTGATGTTGTTACACGTTTTATCCATGTCCACGCTCTCAGCCTTTTTCTGCTTTTTCCTTATTCAGCCTTTCATGGGGGACAACTACTGTGACTCCATCAACAACCGAGCCTTCTGCAACTATGATGGTGGGGACTGCTGTGCCTCAACAGTCAAGACCAAAAAGGTAGGGGTGCCTCTTCCTCTTTTCACTGGGAATTCCTTGGTAAGTGCTGCTTTGCGCCTGGAAAAAAAATTTTTTTGCTAGAATGGGGGAAGTCCAAGGTCTCAGAAGGACCTTCAGTCCAGGCATCAGCTCACCATAGGCACTGAGTTCTTGTTGGTTCATTTTGAAGTTCTCTCTTGATATTCACGTGCATTTCCCATCATAACCTGCCTCATACCTGTGCAAGGCAGGTTCTTTATTTATAGTAAGAGGCGTTCGTTCATTCATTGTAAATAAACCCTAGCTTCTCCATAGGCAAAGGCTGGCTCCCTCCAAAACCCTCGGGCGTGTTCATCAGCAAAGCTGCACCTACTGCTCAGGAGACCTTCACACAGAAACACTGAGAAGGGTGTATGTGCCCGTCCTGATATCCGCCCTCGTTGCTCAAAAGGGAAACTAAAGGAGTCATTAGAAAAAGAACAGAGAGCAAAACAAAAGCATCATTGTAGGTCTGTACTTTGATCCGTGTGTACCCACATGTGCATGGCTCGCCGCTGACCATCCCATCTCCAAAAGGACAGAGCGGGACAGAGAAGGGTGTGGAGCAGGGCAGCAGGGCTCAGTAGAGGTGTGAAATATCTTCTGCACAGAGACCACATAGACCAGGACCTGCAAATCTTGCAAAAGAAACAATGGACATGGTTAGTGGCAGAGATGTATGAAAACATTATTTAGTGCAGGGAGGATGCTCAGGAAAATAAAATCCACTGTTTCTTATCACACAGCAATGAGGGGGTGCAATGGTAATTACCTGGAAGCAAGATCCAAACAAATGAAAGAAAGTGTTTATTGGCACAATGTGTATTCGAACGATAGGATGCATTGCCACATAATTAAGAACATTAAGAATTATTAAGAACAAAAATATATTTTAAGTCGAAAAGAGAATAGGCATATTTGTGGAGGTTAGCTCCGTCAGTGGCTATTACAACGCTGTGATCCGGGTGCAGTTTCTGGCTTAGGAATATCTAAACCATTGACTGCTTGAACCTGGGGAAGGATCCCTCCGCACATCCCCCTTTTTTTACGCTTCTTTAATACCCATTTCTGGCCACTGTTAGAGACAGTGACTGGAGTGATGGAGCTTGTGGTCTGGAGCAGTACAACATTTCATATGTTTCTAAGCAGGATAGATTTTGAACTTGCTTCCCAAAGAAAGGAAAGAAAATTTTAGCCTCTGTCACATGAGATTTTTACCTTGTCTTCAAAATTTGAGTGTAGATCAGAATGAAAATCCAGCTATCTTAAGTATCTGATATATATTAATAAATAACAAAACTTGAGGGAGCTTGAGCTCAGCATATGACATCATCCGTTTCACCCATCTGAGGAAGAAGGTCCTCTCTACCCCAGGTGAGGGACTGAAGACCTCTCTGCAGGGAACAGTCCTTTCTAAGACTGCTTTGGTGGGAGGCTTCTTTTACTTGGTTCAGCCAAAGTTCTCTATTACCAGCACAGCACTGTGGGCTGTCTCTGGCCCATCTGGGAACACTGGGGAAGGGAAGTGGACATGTCTTGGCAAGTGGAAGGAGTTCGTTTCTCCACTGGGGAAGAGGTAGTTTTCCTAAATGTGCTTTTTTGGACAAATTTTCCCCTGTATCCCTGTGTTTCTTTTGCGAGTGGCCCTGCGAGCCGCATGCTGGGAGGGAAGCATGGGCAGGTGAGCTTCTCTGCTCCCCAAGTGTGGAGTAAGGGCATGGAGAGCCCGTACGGGGCTCCCTGCTGAAATGACCAGTGCAGGGTGACAGGCAGCAGCTCTTCTTCAGTGTTGTCTCCAAGAAGAGATTCCTATCTCTGGCTAGTTTTCCACCTCCTTGGGAGGAGCAGCCCAAGGGCAAGCACAGCTTGCTTGCTGGCCTCACAGGCCCACCAGCTGGGAGAGCAGAGCTGGAAGTGCCCGGTAGCTCAGCACGGCGTAGGTCTTCTCCTCCTACAACAGCCTGCCTGGGAAACTTTATCTTGCTGCCTCCAGGCTAAAGAGCAGGGGATGAAAAATCCCCAGAGGTGCCAGAGGAATGGAAGTGAGGTGGCTGGGAGGGGACCGACCCAAACCAGCCCCATCAAGACAGGAGCTAAAGACGCGACGTATTGCTGGGGTGGGGACGGGACTCAAACACAAGGGATGTGAGAGCCGAATTGAGGCGGAGAGGGATAGGATTAAGGTTTGGTAGCAGAATTTATTGCTGGGCAGGGAGTTGAGACAGAGTGGGGTCTGCACAGAGTCGTGAGCACTTACCAGCCAGGCGAGTCACGCTCAAAGTATCTGCTGCTTCGCTGCCACCCAGAAACGAAGTGACCACCCAAGAGGGGGAAAGCACTTTGTAGCCCCGTTGGTTACTGGTTTCTGTGCTAAAACTGCCTAATGTAAGGGGCAAGTGGTTCAGAGACAGGCCGCTGGTCACGCGTCTGATGCATTTCCCCCGTGGAGGGGGAGGATTTGTAGCTTTTGGAGATAAGTCTGCTTCCGCTGACTTCACTGGGAGCTGCGACTTTGGGAGCTGTGTCTTCGTGACTGGGAGAATTAGACTTGCCCTAATTTGTACTTTAGAAACACACATCCTAGAGATCACACGGTTTGAGGGCTGAACCACAGAGCCCATTGCTTCCTCGGCACGCATTCAGCTTCCCAAATCTCCTCATTCCCAAAACACCAACAACATCCCAGGAGCTGAACAAGGCGCTCGGGAGGAGTGAGAAAACCACCTTCTCTTTGGACCTTCCGTGCCAAAAGCAAGATGCTAAGTCCCAGTTTATTACATTTATAGGGTAAAGGGGGGAATAATAACCCAGACGGCGGGGCTGCGGCGTCAAAGCCGAAGAGGTGGCAGGCAGCACCTCTCTGCCTGCAAAGTGGCTGCCGACACCTGCGGCAGCAGCCGTGGGGCCGCAGGTCTCGGCTCTGCGAGTTATTTTCCCGTCTGAGGCCTTTGACTGAGACCAGATTTCAGGCAAGGCTGTTCAAATACAGCCCTCCCTTTGAAGAGGTTTATGAGTGGAGCGTTACAGGAGATATTCCAAAGGGAAAAACAATGAAAGGTGAGAGAAAAGGGAGCTGAATAAAAATACTCCACATACCAAATCCTTCCAGCACAGTTTGCCACTTACTTAAAAAAGCACAGTTTTAAAATACACATTGGGTGTAAAAGCCAAAAACCTGGAGGAGACATAGGGAGGGGCGAGTCCAGCTCTGTTAATTCCAATACCAGATGAGGATGTATTTTCGTACAATTGTAGAAAGAGCGAGACACATGAAAGAGACTGCTTTGCTCCTTTTCTTTCAGGGTTACATACTATGTGGCAGATGTGTCAGTCTTTTAAAGCCCCTGCAAGTTTACCCATAAATGTCTAACATTTATGCAACACCTGTTTTTCTCCCAAAATGTCACAGGACATTTTACAAGCTTTAGATTTATCATCTTTTCACCATTGCAGCCATTGCTGAGGTGACACATGGTTCACATTTAACAGAACGTAGCAACTCCACACATTATTTTAGGAAAGGGCTGAAGATTAACATTGCATCATGTGAAGATTCAGGAGTTAACAGTCAAGTAAGAGCTGGCTTCAGATCTTTAATGTCCGCAAAGTGTCAAGACTTAAGATTCACTGCAGTCCCACTACCCTCCCAAATGCACTTTCAGCTGCACACAATGCTGTGAACCAGGCTGCATGAAAGCAAAATTATTCAACCCATGTTCAGTTTAATTCTAAGTCCTCTTACTTCATGTAAGATTTTTCATGCTTCCGTTTTGTTGCCCTGAAAAGGCACAAGAGATTTCCATGCAGCATTCACTTAGGCCATGTTTTCCCTTTGCATTTGAGCATTAGCAGCAAATGACCTTGTGCGTTTCTGCAGCGAGAGGGGAACAGAGCGGTGTGACTTATCTGACCAGCCGCCGACTAATCAGCGCTGCTGCTTAGATAGGAAATAATGAGTATTTGCCTTGCGCTATTCACAATCAGGCTAGAAAGCTTAAAAGAAATCATTAAAGATCTCTTTTGAATGCTACAAACGACAACGAATAAATTCAGTCATATTCTGGGCATAAATTCGAGGCAACTGCAGTCAGCAAGCGGGAAAAAGAGACATTCATCAACTTAATTATTTGTTGTGTGCTAATTGATCAGCGTCACCCAGGAGTGGGCGAGAAGCCAGGGCTGGCGCAGGGACGAGTGCCACCCAAGGAAGCAGGGACGCGCGTCCTGCGGCGCCGGACGGTGCAGCCCCGGGGAAGGTGGGCTGCGTGGGGAGCGGGGGGCCGGCGGCAGGGTTTGTACTTGGGGCAGAGGACGGGGCTGTGCTGCTCACAGCTTGCCCTGTGCATGACCCAGGAGCAGCTTTGAGAGGCAGGAAGGCCATTGCCGGCCAACCTCCAAGGGAGAGAAAGCTTCTGTTGTGTATCTGGAGGGGATAAAGTCTTCCGTGAAGGACAAAGCAAAATCCCTTCTCCTTTTAATCTTCCTACCCTCCTGACCCAGCACAGGTTGCCAGCTCCCTTCTGCCTGGCTGCTCTAGGAAGCTGCTCCTTGCTTTGTGTCCTGCCGCAGATAAAAGAAGATACTATTTTTTAAAACATTAAATACATGACACTGCTAAAGTGAGAAAAATAAATAACCTGGGCATAACTGGCTGTCTCTGGGCTGGCGGCTGGCTGTGAGGAACTCCTGGGGTGTGCGGCATTGCGGGGAGAGAAGCTATGGCTATTTCTTTCTGATTTGTTTCAGGAAATCTTCTCTCCAGTCACTGTTCTCCTTCCCTTCTTTGCTATTCCCCTTCCCTTTTACAAGTTTTCCCTGGACAAGGCTGTCTAGAAAGGCATCGCAGAAATCAGAATGTCTCCCTTTAGGCTCTTCTTATGTACTTTGTTCCAGACTCGGATCGCAGATTTGCTTAGCTGAAGATCCTGCAGTCTGGCCCCTGCAGATTTAAATACACCGAATTTGCTGTTTTAAAATTCTCCCAACTTAAACCGTTTGAAAGGGTGAACTTTCATCTGTCTTTCCTCTCTGCTTTTCCTTTTTGTCACGTAAGGGGTAAACCTACAGCTCCCATGAGAAAAACCTGTCTCAGTCAGTTGTCACTCGGGTTTTCCCTCAACTGCTTTACCCCATAGCACTTAGAAAAGAAAAAGAAAAGTCGTCCCACCCCTTCAGCCTCTTGACATTTCTGTCCAACACCTTGGAGAGGAAAACCAGCAAGTGCCTTGGCGGAAAACAAATGAGGACTTGCAGCAGATAGAGGACTGTGTGGGATTCATCCAAAGCTTTGCTTATCTAAAAGATAGGCAAGTTATCAAAAACCTCTTCAGAGGCTTTATGGCCGAGAATTCAAGGCCTAAAGAAAGGAGCTTTGAACTGAGAGGCTGCTGCTGGCTCCAGCAGGGATTTCCAAAGACTGTCCCTGTCTCCCCAGAAAGGGGGGTGTGCTGCAGTCCTACCCCTAAGACAACAGAAATAACCACTTCTTGGTATTTTGGAGAAGTAAGTGCCTTCTCCCAGCTCTCTGACTGCAACACAGACCTGTCTTGGGGAATCTCAGGTCTTGCTCCGTCGGCAGAACATGGTTTTGAGGCAATTCATGCAATTAGCAGCCTAAGTGACCACGCTGGCTGAGGAAATTCTCCTTATCCAGAAGAACTGGTGTTCCTGCCATGGTGCTGCTCCCAGCAGCTCCACTGTCCCCAGCTGGGTGTGTTTGTCGGCTCTATAATTAGCTGGCGAGATACAATGAATAGTGGGTGAGCACGGAGGAAGGAAGGCTACAATGCGGAGTGTTGCTTCACGCCTCTGGAAGCAGCTGAGTGCTGCCGCATGCTCCAAGCCCGCTGGTTCACCCAGGCGGGTGGGTGAACTCACTTACCCATGAGCTGTTGGTTGCAGCCCCGGTGGCTAGCTGTTTGCCACGTGAGGAGCGTTTTCAGTCATGGTTGGTTGGGATGGGAGCTTATTTTGGGGCTCAGAGCTTGGTTTCATAATCGTTCAGGGAGGCTTTCCAGGCGGCGATAAATTAAAAGCAGTGATGGTAGTAGCACATGTTGCCTATCCTGAGAGAACTTTCTTGGCTTCAAGGGACGTGGGGCTTCCCACAACATACAGCGTTCCCAGGGGACGTGCTAGTGGAGGGTGTTTGCTTTGCTATCCGACCTCACTTCATTAGCAAGTGTTACAAAAACCAGCGAACAAACCTTCCCTGCTCCACCACCAGCTATTTGGCCTCTGGGTGGTCTGGCTCCTATTAAATCTTTGGTGATTATTTAGACTAATTACATTCATGTTTGCACAATCAGTAGCACGAGGGTAGGAAGCACAGCTGATTGCTGAGCAACTGAGCTCCGTGTGGTTTGGCAAACGGGCTCCCTCGCTCCGTTCGGCGGGCAGGCGGGGATGCGGGGATCCGTGCGGGCAGGGCTTTCCCGGGGATCCCTGCCGGCTTTGGGCCATCCTGCTTCCACCAGTTCTGGTGAGGCTGCTCCTGACGGAGAGAGAGGAGCATCTGTTGGGTTCCGCTGAGCTGTATCTTGTTACACCACGTTTGCTGGCTTCAGCGTGAAAAAGCCCAGTTTATGGCGGGGCAGCTAACAAAAATTCAAGCCTTTAAAACTGTACGTGCTGCATGGAGAGGAGGTTTCCTGCGAGCTCCATCTTCGCCTTTCCCAGGCTCTCTGGAGCGGTGCCCTAGGTGTGAACCTGCATACCAGCCCCCAGAGTTAAAAGGGGGCTCGCTCTTGTTCCGTTATCTCAGAACAGCCCTGGTGACCTAAATGCCAAAAACCACTGAGAAGATCCTTACAAGATGCATTTTTGTCCCACAAGGGCCTTGTCAGGGAACAAAATACTCCCCAGCGTTTGAGCTGCGAGAGTCTCGGCGGGCGCGGGGCTGCGACACTCAGCACGGCCTGCCATGCTTATCTCGACATGCCACGCTCGCCCACAGAGGCTCTGTCTGCAGCAGGGCCTTCATATTTCCAGCTAGGCTTGTCTGGGAGATTTCGCAAACACTTCAGGGCTGAAATCTAACAACAGGCTGTTTCCCAACACTTTGCAGCCCTCCTCCCCTGCGTCCCCACCCCGCCGCCTCCAACCCGGCCCCTTCCCTGGGCCTGATGCTGCCTGCCCTGGTGCTGCTGTGAACCAGCCCCAAGTGCACTGGATGGGAGGAACAGCCGGGTCAACCTGATACGAGCCTGCGTGAGAGATGAGCTCCGACCCTTTGCAGAACTGTTTCCCATCCCTCCCTGTACCTGTCTGGGATTTCTCCTGTCAACGTTCCCACCAGTTCCCTATAGACTGGCATTTCTCAGCAGGGATCTGTCTTGGGGTGTCACCAGCCTCTTCAGATAGGTGCTGTGTAGCGAGGATTTCTGGCCTCTCACTCATTTCATGACCTGGATCCTAGTTCTGCACTGGTCTGTTATATCGTCGTCTTTGTTCCCATAGTCAGGAGCATGGCATCAAGGACAAATGCAGCCCTGTTTCCAAGAGGGAGCTTGGGTTTTATCCAAGGTCTTACCGCCTAGCGTGGGAGAGGATGCTTAGGGCTCCCATACCTTTGTGGAGAATGGAAGTATGGGTTCGTACGCTGCGCAGCATGGGAGGTGAGTTGGTCGAGGTGGAGGAGTCTCGGATCTCCTGTGCGTTACACCCCAGATGTCTGTGCTAGCCTCCTGCCAAGCCCGTAAGCCTACACCTGCTGCAATTGCTCGTTCAGGTTCAGAGCAGGGTGTGTTGTGCAGCGCACACTCCTGGCGTGACGGATGTGGTTTAGATTGTGTCTGTTTTCTCTTGAAGATAGATGGGTCTGTGGCCCAGTGTGGTTCAGGTGTGACCCACGTTCCCCTGAGTGCTGTCAGTCCACGCCGTGGCTCTGTTCTGGAGCATCTCCAGGAGATACATGTGTGTGTAGGGGGTGTGTAGGTGTGCGGAGCTGTGTTCTTCAGTTGTGCCTTTTTGAACCTCTTTTAGTTAGTCTGAGGAGACAGTATCCTGCACTACTTCATCAAATGACCAAGCCAGGCCCTAAGCTTAATTTTTAGCTTTTTCTCCCTGTCACCCTAGATATTAGCCGGGTTTTCTACAAGGGGAGATAGATGTAGGTGAAATGCAGGACTTGGCGGGTGGAAGGAAGAAGAGTTGATTCTTTGATACTGGCTTTACAATGGGTATGTCTGGAAATTTCAGTACAGGTCATATATTCTGTTAATGAGTTGGGCTTTCACAGACCTATTTAAAAAGAAAAGAAGCAGTTAATCGTCGAGTATGTATATCTGGGCTCCACACCTAAATGGGTTATCATTCAGAAAAAGGTTCAGCATTTATTATTTCTAGCACATCCAGCAGCTTTATTCATGGCTCTGTACTCCAGAGGGCTGTCACTTTATGAGCCCAAGGCAACAGACAGTCCTTCTTCTAAGAGGTTTTATGGTTTCTCCGAGTTGGGTACTTGTGACACTCCTAGTAGATGCTGTGTGGGGGTTAGATTCCCTAAATACCTGTGGAAATCAGGTCCTTGGGGAAGTCAAACTTGTATTTCTTGTAGCTGTTGTTCAAAGTGGAAACCCTGTATTACTGCTAAGGGTTTGGAGAATTTTGTCTTGTCTAAAATGACTGTGGATGTGCCCAGTACCCATAGAAATCTCTGCCTTTTCACATAATAGAAAACTGATCTCTGGAGCTCGCTGCCGTAAGACAAAACAATTCATCTATCTGGACAATAGCACTGTAAAAATCAAATTGCCTAAAAAAAAAACTCTGTAAGGGACATAAAGTGAATGAGGCTAATCTGATCAGGAAGAAACCCTCTTACACTCCCACTGCTGTGAACTGCTGCTGAGCCATGAAACTGTCTGCTCTTGGGGCCACGGCTCTGGCCCAGAGAGAAAGCTTCTGCTCTTCTGTCCATGACTACTATGAGGAGACCAGAGGATTTCGAGAGGACAACACATGGCAAGATGCTTCTTCTCTAGTGGCTCCGTCTCACCAGAAAGTAGCTGCAATGCTGTCGCAATCTTACATGCACCTTTTGTTCAGGTTGCTCCAGTGCTGAGCACACGCTTACAGCGACCTGGACGAAAGCAAAGGCGAAGGTAAGGGACTCACAAGGAGAAATGGGAGGAGAGGGAATGAAGAAGGTAGATCGCTTCAAGGCAACATCAAACTAATGCCAGTTTGGGTTTCTACGGCTACTATTTCAGCACAGCCCACAGAGTAGGTTGGGGGAACATGAGACGGTAGTTTGGAGACACAGTCGTGCAGGGCTTTCACTCTTGGCTCTGATGTTCCCACAACTGAAATGGTAGCATTTCTGGGATCTCCGTGCCTGCAACACATTTCACTGTCCCACTTACGCATGGACAACAGCAGAGACAAAGTGCATTAGGATGTCATGGCTAATTTCAGCCGCTTTACTGAAATGCCCGAGTTGGGTGTGTGGTTGTTCTGTGTTCAATAGAAAATGCCTGTGCACCTCCTCTGTGAGCCTCTCTCTCCTTTGAATGCAGGAGCCACTTAATTGCCTTTGTTAGACTGTTACAGACAAATGCAGTGAATCCAGGCCAGGGAGAGGGAAAAGCTCGATCAAGACAAATGAAAGAATCAAGTTCCCAGGTCTCTCCTTCAACCAGTAGCTTCGTTGTACAACAGGGAGGATTTTTAAAGTCAAAGTGATTGCCAAATCCACATTAAACTGAATGATTCAGGGTAAAAAAAATAAAAATAGGAGAAAACTCCAGACATACTTATATGTTTTATTTGAGCATTTTCTAAGTGAAATAAGTTTTTATTTCAAGACATAACTTTTGCTCTGAAATTGTCTTTTTTATTTGTATGTCTTGGAGGGAAAGGCCAAACCTGAACTGTAGCAGATAATCTAAACGAAAATGTTTCCTTCTGCATTGAACAAAAAAAAATAATTTTTTTCATGTATCTTTTCTTTTTTCCTTTCCAGTATTTTAATGCAGTCATGAAACAATCCCTCCTCAGCCTCCTCCCCAAACTCCATTGTTTGCAGACTGCTCTGTTTTCCTATCTAAGAATATTCATAACACTGTGATACGAGACAGTCCTGCTCTGGCTGGCTTCTGTTGGATCAAATGACCCTTAAGCTCCTATTGTTTTCTGCAGTTTGTAAACTTCTTTAGTTTCCAATTATTTGAATTCATTTGCTTTTAATTTTTTGGACTATCTCTTCTCTTTGCAACCTCCACGTTTGCACAACTGTAGATTCAGATTATTCACTGGTTGGTTATTTAACTTGTAAGTCACCAAGTCCATGGCTTGATGAAGAGTCATCCTATTCTACCTGGAGGGTCAGGTCTTCTGGGAATGAAGTCAAAAGCAAGGGGAGGAGGCTCTCTAAACCCCGATTTGGCGATGAGTGTTGGCTATTTAATGTCTCTGTCAGCATGTCCCTGCCTTAGGCTCCCCAGTTGTGAAATAAAGATCCACACCCCTCTATCCCATTCTTGTGTGCGTCAGGAGAAAGGCATGCTAGAGATGGACGTGCAGGGACACGTATGGAAGGTCTAGGTGGAAATGACAGCTACGTGTTCACGCACAGTGCTTGGTCCGCATTCCTAGCTGTGCTGTTGATGATACATAGGGAACAGGCAGACCCAGGCTTCATAGCCCGGAGAAAAGTGTTTATGAAAGAGAGAGCAAACATGTGGCAGCAAAGCCAAGGGAAGCAGACGCGGCGCACGCATGCAGCCCTCGCCGGGAACGTTTGAACAGGTTGTGGCACTGTCTTGGAAGGAGTGTAAGGAGGGGAATGAGGTCATTTGCTCAGTCTGTGCAGATGGGAGAAATTCTTCGGAATTCACTTCAGGGCAAGTGAGACACTGTTCCCCTGCCACCCCCTTTTCTTTATGTAAATACTATGATGCAATAGGCCAAAATCAACTTCCGCTTGCCAGGCACTGCAGGCTATTGTTTCAGCTCCTTCCCACACTTCTCCAGAGACATCATGGACAGATGACAGATCATGCACATAGCAGTCTCTCACTTGCATTCCTTTGCTGTTCCTCAGTGCCCGTTAGCTGCATCTCTTGACCTTAAACCCAACTGGTATTTAGAGAAGTCTCTGCTGGGCTGCAGCTTCACTGATCTGCTAGGTAGTGTTTGGTTCAGTTCCTGAGGAATGGAAACCAAGAACATTCATAGTTAAATGCACAACTGGACATAGGCACAGCAGCAGCACCCAAGCCGTAGGGCCCTACTGCAGAATGATACCCTACAGAGGGGAGATTATGGCCCAGGAGCAGGGTTCACCACAACCCCCAAGCTGGAGGTGGGCAGGAGCGCTACGGGGAGGCTGGAGTTGGGACCTGCTGGACCCAGTAGTGTTTGGTGAGCATTTGAGTTGGTCGTGTGAGATGAGGGCTTTGTAACTTTGCTGTCATTTAGTGTTTGTAGCCTTTGGGGTAAGGATCGCTTTTCAGAAGAGGCTGGCAGTGCAACATGATCCAAGCGTTGTGGTAAGTACCCCAGAAAGCCCCAGAGTTGCCTGAGAAGTACATGCCTCCCCAGCCAGCTATGTTCATGTGCTTGATGTGAACTGCTAAGGGTGTATCTGCTGACCAGTAACTGCATGAATTGAACAGGTTCTTCTTTACGCTTTTCACAGCCTTTCTTATGGACAGGTAGCTCACCTGAGGCCTCAGTGCACCACCAGCTCAGCACTCAAATAAATCACTGTAAAAAAAGTAACACAGCTGAAGACTGCAGCTGATCTCTGAAGATACCACTCCGGAGGTCTCGTTTGTTCTCCAGGGTGCTGTAAGTGTGTTCTCTCCTTCATGTCTTTGTGTCTTTGGTTTCCTTCTCCAGGTTACTCCCTTCCCTATGTCCTGTGACCTACAAGGAGAGTGTGCTTGCCGGGACCCCAACGCCCAGGAGCACAATCAGAAAGACCTCCGTGGCTTCAGTCTTGTGTAATGCCAGGCGACGTGGAATGGAGGACCACACTGCTCAAGGCAGGCTAGGAGAGACACCACATCCCTTTTGGTATCGTTTTTAACATTTAGCTGCTCAACTGGATGGCATTTCTGCACCAGGGACCCTTAGAATTCAACCAGTCTGCCTTTAATTTTTGTCCAAGGAGAACTCAAAGTAGGGGTTTATGCATTAACTATATCTTAAATAGTGATGATGAGAAACAACCAAGAGTCAAGTTGAGAAGACTTTCGTATATCAAAACAGCATGTTATGCCCACCTAATTTGAACAGTTCATATCTAGATTCAAGGCGAGAAACAAGCTATTTATGTACACATATTTATAGAAATAAGTAGAGAAAGAGAGAAAGAGTGAAAGATTATGATCAACGCAAAAACTTTCCCCTCTCCAAACTCACAACTCAGACCGTTCATGGAAGAGGCTGTGCTCTTGGAGGACTCCAAGCTGAGCCTTTTCTGATGCTGAATGCCAAGGTATCGCATGCTCGGGGCACTGAGGTTGGGGTGGGATCTCCACAGGGCTGTGCCTCTTGGCAAGTGACTTGCCAGATGCCCAGCCAGCTCGAGACGTGGGATGCATCTGCTCCTCACAGGAACGCTACTTCCAGCCAGGGAGCTCAGCAGACTGCAGTGGCCTTTCTGTACAGCTCCTCCTTCTCCCCCTGCCCCCCAAAAAGCCAACAAAAAGTCCCCTTGTAGCCTGCCTGCAAGCTGCAGGGCTGCTGGGATGTTTCTGCGTGGAGATGGGCAGGTGGTCCCATGGTGTATTCAGGGAGTGGGGAGTCTAAGGACTGGCATCAAGGAACGTGGATGATTGCTTCTGAGGAGCAGAGAGGGTAACTCGCGCCCGCACTTGTCATTTGAGCATGTCTGCTGCTGCTACTCCTGCTGCTATGTCCCATACAACTAGTTTCCTTACTGTGTCAGGACAGGGTGAAAACCAACCCCATGCAACCAAACAGTCTGCCTTAAAGCTTACCTATAACCTGTCTTTCAAACCCTCTGGTCTCTTCCTCAGCATTGGGGCAAGAAAACAGGACACCAGCCAGCCAAAGGAATCTGCTTTCTGGTCTCCACCTAGCCGAGTGGTTCTCTAGACCTCCTCCACCCCCTCTTACAGTGGTCTGTATCTAACATCTGCTTCATGCTCATGTTTTCTGAGAAGAGGGAAGAGGAGGAGGAGGCACATGATATGGGGAAAGGACCGCAGGAGACAGTATTAGAATTTTGGCCGTATTTGTCAGTATTAAGCTGCCAGGCCAGTGGGTCAGATGCTTTTCATAGACCAGGAGTTTAGCTGCTTATAATCTTCCAGAAGGAAGGGCATTAGCTGCAGCAGACTTCACGCTTCCCTGTCGAATAGCTCCATCCTCCTGTTTCAGCCCAGAGGGGAACATGTTGTGCCAGACCCTTGGGGACTGTTTCATCATAGGGTTCATCATGTTGAGTCACTGAGATGCCCAATGCATCTAGTGCTGCCGCTGCTGCTACAACCCATCCCACGGAAATCCCAGAGGTCTTTCCAGTGTGGCTTGGTCTTGTCTCCTGCTGCTTCAGGCTCCTGCTAGGAAGAACACACATCCAAAAGAGCACCCTTCCAAGTGTTGTCTGTCTGTTCCTTGGGACTGTCCTGACTTGTACAATCTACTGGGTAAAGAGAGGTTGGAAAGATTTTTTCCTACTCCTGCTTGACTGAACATTTAGGCACTCTAGCAAGGCAGATGGGTAAGGGGAGGGGTCATTTAGCTCATGGAGATGAATGTAAAAATGGGTAGGAGAACTAGAAATGGAAAACTGACAGAGTTGTAGATGCAGGGAGCCAGGCTTTTGTCACCCACTGGTAGGGTTGTTTCTATCGGAATAAAGCAGAGATGAATCTCAAGAACTAAAATGTAGAGGCCTGGAGAGGTGATGATTGTCATAAGAAGGTGAGGAGCTCTTTGTTGTTAAGCTCCTAGTTACTCCCAGGGAAGACCTGGCCGTGGGAGCTGTGTGGATGGCTCTGCCCCCACCGTGCGGGGGTGTACAGGAAAGGGCAGTGCAGTGGGAGCAGAGCTCCTTCCGTGGAGTTAGGCTGAATGTCCTCCAGTGTAGAGAGCAGTGGCAAAAACTGGGCCTGGGCAAAACTTCCACTTTCGCCTCTTGCTATCTAATTAACAGTGGAAGTAAATGACTCTGAAAAGGTTGCTTCCTTCTGGTCCCGTTGTCTTCCCCTTTTGTGTTGGCGGTTTGTTCGTGTGCCATCCAGCCCATCAGAAGAACTCACAACCTCAAAAGCCTTTTAGACTGCCAGTGCATCATGTCCTCAATGCCTGAGGCATCTTGGCATGATCTCCCCCGTCCGCCACACCTGGGTTTCACCCTAGCAGGGAGCCTCCGTTCAGGTCCTGCGTGCATCCTGCTGGCAGCTCAGTTTGCAAAATCCCCTTCTCAGTTATGCAACTCGGCATGGAGGAGATTTTCCATCTGCTTTTCCCACCTAGGGACATCGCCCAGGAGAGACAGGTCTGTATAAGCATTATTGCCACTTGCTGCTGTGGGCTCCCAGGAGCTCAGGGCCTGCTGAGCTCCTCTGCCCAGCCAGAGCCAGCCTCTGCTCGCCGAGTTGGAGTCCTTCTCAGCTCAAGGGAGATGGTGGCCTCTTGCCTCAGCTTCACTCCTACAGTCCGAGGGTGACCCAACTCACTTTCCCACAGGCAGGCTTTCCGTGCTGCTATTTGATTTTTTTCCCCAACTGCCATGTTGGCACTGTCCATCTCCTCCAACGGGGCTGACAGAACTGGGAGCAGAAGTTCTGCCCTGAGTCAGGTTAAATCCAATGGCTTTTTTTTTTTTCCATTGGGAAAAGATTGCATTTGGGCAAAGCTTTGCCCTCTGCGTTTCGGGTGCTGTCCCATGCACCCATGGGCATGTGGAGAGGGGAGCTGGGAGGCATGGACACCTGCTCAGCTCTTGTCCCCTGTGCTCCCACCCTGGGGCAAGGTCAGCTGGATGGCTTTGCAGCATGTACCACTGTAAGGGCCTTGAATGCCCAGTGGAGTCCCTAGGAAAGACCCTCCATGACTGTCATGGCCATTGGGTGGGAGTTGAGAGGGACGTTACCCACCACCTCCACCCACCGAGCCAGCGGTGTAGGACGACATCAAACAAGAAGCTTGGGGGAACAGGAGAGGGTGCTCATGCTGATGAAATTTAGCTGCTCATAAAGTCCAGGTCACATTAGTGCCAAGATCTTCTCTGTCACAGATAGTGAGCCAAGGCTGCACCTTACCTGGGGCCACCAGCCAGCCTCCTGGCTATGGGTGGTGTCCACGGCCAGCGGGAGGGAAAGCTGGAGCAGAAAGCGGTGAATGGTGCATGGTGGGGTGGGAAACTCCTATCAGCTGCTACCCCTCTCCCTCCCCACCCTCTCGCAGATGGGCTGAGCTGGTGTCCTCTTGCTTTTCTTGCATCTTCCGCTGACCCCCCCCCAGGCTGAGAAAGGAGGATGGCACCAGAGGACTCTTGGAGTCGGGTTCCAGCTACCTCCCTTCCGGTTTCGGTTTCACTTGGTTGTAACTGTCGGTTTGTTCTAGGTTTTACCTGTGTTTAAGAAAAAAAAAAAAAAAAAGGAAAAAAAAAAGGAGAGAGAAAAAAAGAAAACCCAATAGCCAACAAAAGTTTCTTGCTGCAACTGATTCAGGTGGGGGAAAAATTAACAAGTGAGGCTTTACAGAGAGGAAGAAAAGAAAAAAAGAAAAAAACCACAAAAAAAGGAGAAAAGAAAACCTGCATAATCCAAATCCAAGAAGAGCAAAGCCTATTTTTGTGTGTTTGAAAGGAAAACACTGATTCTGCCAGCTGAGTAGAGAGCTAGATACTTAAGTGTAGATTTCCCTAGGAGTACCGTGAGGTTTTATAACATTGTCTGGTTTTGTTTTCCTTGTGCTTTGTGATAAGTCCAGGAACTAAGGCTAAGATTTTTTTTCCCCTGGTATATTGTTGTTTGTGGGGGGAGGGGGGTGGAGTTTATTTTTTTTTCCAGATTATTTTTTTAAGTGTGTATTTGTGCTTATTTTTACATTATCCAACTGTACATACACATTTAACCTGTATTTCACTGTGCTCTAATTACTGCACTCAGAAGCACTGCACAGTCTGAATCCCGAAGAGCTGCGAGAGACTGGGGGTGAGGGGGGGAGAAGAGAAAGCTGCTACGTGAGCAGACAGGTGATTCCCATGAGCGGGAAGTGGGGTGCCGACCGTCCCCTTCCCACATTCCAGCCCATCGTTTCCATTTGAGGCCAAGCTAGAAGACAGGAGGGGATGGGGTCAAGTCAGCTGCGGCTGGCGTGCTCAAAGGGGTTTCGGAGGCGATTTGGCCTTTGAACTTTTTTGGATGCTGTGGAAGTTCCCAGCCTTTCAGCAGTGTCTTGCCCTCCCCTGCCCAATCCCTGGATGCCCCAGTGAGAGTTAATGGGCATGTTCGTATCACTGGGAGAGGACTGTATGCCCGGCTTAGATACGCTTTTGAAATCTTCATGGTTGTGGACCCCACTGTGGTCTCAGTGGTTGCAACTGAGCTGATTTGCTTTGCGTTTCTTCCACGTCATCCTGTCCTCTGGGGAAAGCCATCTCCCTGCCGGGGACACGGAAGCGCCCCTGCCTCCAGCTGACCTCCTGTGTTGGTCGACTGGAGCCCTGGGGACAGTCCCCTTTCCACTGGAGGACCCTCACCACTGAGTTCAGTGAGAGCATGACCAAAACATCAGCAGGAGCAGGTCCAGGTGGCCCAAGATGTATTTCCTTGGAGCTACGGTCAATTTGGGCAATAGGGGTTTGGTGTTGGGTGGTTCCTGCCACCCAGGGAACCGGTGTTCAAAACCCCAGTCGTTTTAGAGAGAGCAACGTGGGGCTTAACCGTTTGTTTCTGTCTTAGTTTGGCAAACTGTGTTTTCCCCTTTTCGTCTGATCTACACATCCAAGATCCATTAAGAATAATAACC
Organism: Sagittarius serpentarius; assembly: GCA_034782735.1. NCBI lineage: Eukaryota > Metazoa > Chordata > Aves > Accipitriformes > Sagittariidae > Sagittarius > Sagittarius serpentarius. The sequence goes on from JAVKLA010000052.1 coordinate 11,501,104, forward strand.
GCTTCCTCTGAGGCCAGAAACAAGAGCTTGGTTGGCTTCAGGTGTTAGATGAGGAGTCTTGGTGCTACTTGTTGGTGGAGTTAGTCCTGTTAGGTTGAGATGCGGAGCTAATGAGTCCAAGTTGTCTTTGGTTCCCGTTTTGGTCTTTTGGTTTTTCCTTCATTTGCTGAGGCCACAATTTAGCCACCAGTTTTCATCTTCTGAGTGCAAAGAACCAGGGCTTTAACGAAACATTTCACCAGCAATTAAAGAGGGAATTGGAACCATTGTGGAGTTTGCATTGTACGGCCTCTGTAATTACTTACCTGTCTGCAGATGATAGGCTGAATTTTGCTCCCATCAAGTCAACAGGGGTTTTTGTTGTTGTTGTTGACTTCACTGGGAGCAGGATTGAGCCCGTACTATATATATAAATATATATAAAAATATATATATGATATATATATAATATTATATGTGTAATATTATATATATATATCAGTGTAATATTTACAAATAAAACTGTGATCTCGTCTAGAGAAAAATGTATTCATATTACCAACTGCTCTTCCATATTTATGTATCATATTGTATCTTTTTATTATTGTTATAATTATGATTATTATGGTTGTTATTATTATTATTATGGAATCTTTCTTGGCACCTTTTGGAAGCCACGTCAACCAATACTCCAATGAAGTGCTGAGGATCTATTTTCACAAGAATTCTACTGGTCTACTGTATAAAAGAGAAAAGAAAAAAAAAAAGAAACAAGCAAAATACAGTTCAACCCTTAATTCTGTACCTCACGCCTGTACGTTTGCTGCTCCGATTTTGGGTTTTATTTTGCGTTCGTTTGTTTTTAACGGATCTAATTTAAGTCTCCAAGCAATATATAAAGATGTAAATAGTAAAGCTTATTTATTAAGATTGTCATCTTTTTTAATTTATATTTACACAATTGTTCATCTAATTTATTTTTTTTTCAATACAGTTTTTAACAGTTGTCCTTTTTTTGGTTCATGATGTTTTTTAAATCATTTGCACAGAATTTCTTTATACAGGTTTTTTCTCTTCCTTTTAATAAGCAACAACTTCCTCTGGTCTTTCAAAAACAGGTCATGTTTCACTCAAAAAAAGTTATGTCAGATTCATCAGAAATATTTTGCCATTGTTGATTCCTATACCCTAAAGTTCTATATTATATAAATATATAATACCTTGTATGCTTAAATATTTAACTGTGTGATTTTGTATATATCTTCATACACATGCTCACACACATATGAGGGTTTATGTCCCCAGATGTTGGGAGAACAGAGAATCAGAAACACAAACAATATAAGCTTGTATTAAAGAGTTCTGAACTGGACCGCTTGCTCTTGCCACGTCTCCTTTGCTGTCGGTCGAGCCAGCCCCTGGTGTCACCGGGTACCCCAGGGCGGGTGGTGAGTGTGGCTGTGGGGTCCCACATCTGGCTGCACAGCTGCACGGGCCACCCTGTTCACATGCTCCTCCTGAGCTCCAGCGCTTTGGGTTTGGGCAGGGCTTTTGAAAATCGCAGTGTTTTGGCAGAGCCCTGACGGGAGAGGGCTGCAGCGGGTGGAGGGAGGCAGCGCCGGCCGGAGCCACGTGTCAGCCCAAGGGTCCATTTCACCTCCAGTGGGTTTGGTTCTGTCAAGGCGGTTCAGGTCCTGCTTCGCTCCGGGCAGGCTGGTGCCTGGTGTAGGGTTTGGTGTGAGAGATGCTTGAGAATTTGAAGGTTGGATGCTTCTAATTTAAAAAAGATTTTTTCTTTTTTAAAGTTGTCCATGGTCTCTGCTCACCCTCTCCATCACATACAGAACATGGTCATCCAGAAAATGACTCCCAATGGGAATTTGCCTTGCCTCAGGGGTGTTACGGAGGAGGGAAGGAAGGCTGAAAGCTAACTATGTGCAGCCACGGAGCTGAACGTCCTGATGCACAAAGACTTTGGACACACAGGAAAACATACAGATAAAGATAAGGCAGTCTCCAGTGGTCAAGAGATAGCTCGGTTTGCAGTCCCCCCACGCCAGACCAAGGCCTTGTAAGGTATGCACAGTGAGCTCACGCACGTCTGGTGATGATAAAGCCCTGTGCCCAGTATAAACACACACTCTCACGTGCACACCCAGTGTTACAGCCTCTCCTGGTCCTGACCCTCCCCTCAGAGTCGGCTCACCTGCAATGAAGATGCATGTCTTTCTCCTGGAGAATGAGGCTCTGCAACCCAATAACATCATTTTGGTCAGCGCAGTGATGGACACATCTCAGTTGCGTGCCCGCAGACATGCACAGGTCCAAAAGGAACGGGATGGACTCGAAACACAGGGCTGTTGGTTCTTGCTAATGCGTGAAATAACCTGAACTGGATTAAGAAACTTTTGGTCCTTCAACACCAAAAGTATGGCTTTTTGTTGCCACGGCAGGTGTTTGTGGAGAAAAGGGTGGGCTGGAGGAGCTGCAGCTCCAGCAAAGCCTGCAGCAGCCCAGGGCTCAGCCCTGCACAGCTTGTGCAGCCCACCTGCCCCAGCCAAGGGCAGCTTCCCTGCGCAATTAAGTTGATGATCATTAATGGCCAAGTCCTTCGGTCCTGTTCTGGCCCACCGTCTTTGCAGATTTTCCTTCCCCTGAGGCTTTGCCTCCCCTTGGTCCCAGCCGCGCTGGTCCTGCTGTGTTGCCCCACTTTGCCAATGCTACCCCTGCACCGTTACTGCTCGAGCGGGACCCCCGCGCCGGGGCCGGGGCCGTGGTGTAGGACCCAGCCTGCCTCCTGCTCAGACCCTGCTGTGGCAGGCAGGGAAAGGGACTTTATGCTGTTACACTGAGAAATCTGTATTGATTCAGCTTCCAAATGTGAATTGATTCAGCATCGACATCTCCAAACCTTGAGGATGTGCATGCAGTCAGTATAGGTTCCATTTAACCCTGACAGTTATTGACCCCGGATCCTAAAGAGAGTCATTTTTTAACCCAGTTAACTCCCAAACTCATTAATGTTTTAACTCCCCAGGAAAGCCCTGGTAAGACATGGAGGCTGGGAGCACGGGCAGAGGACAAGGAGGGGGTGCATGGGGACAGGAGTGTTAAATACCAGCTATGCTTTCCCTGTGTCGTGGTTTAACCCCAGCCAGCAACACAGCACCACGCAGCCGCTCACTCGCTCCCCCCCCACCCAGTGGGAT
>JAVKLA010000052.1:11504391-11532795 GCA_034782735.1 Sagittarius serpentarius
ACTGAAAAGTCCTTGACTGAGTCTAAACACGACTGAGCAACAACTGAAACCATCCGGGTGTTATCAACATTCTTCTCGTCCTGAACTGAAAACACAGCGCTGTACCAGCTACTAGGAAGACAATTAACTCTATCCCAGCCGAAACCAGGACACCCTGTTACACATTTCCCTTTGCATCTGCTTTAGTCAGCACTGGGCTACAATGCCAGTTGGCTCCATTGGCCATCCTGACGTAGTCAGGGCACTGGCTGGTACCACCGTGGCCCCCTTAAAAAGTGTGGCAGTAATACCATAGTGCGTGGCTGTTCTGTGGATTGAACAATAAATTGATTCCACATCACGCAATCCATGGGATGTTTCAGGGCAATAGACTGAATGATGTGAATAAATTAATTTTTTTTTTTTACACTGGTATAAGTAAGTCAGTAAAAAAATGTTTTGCATTTTAACTGTCAAAAATCTGCTGCAATATATTGAGCAGGGAGAGAGAGACAGCACAAGCAAGAGCGCATCATGCTTTCTATACTGTCCTTTGTCTATGGTCAATGCATTATTAATAGGATATAAGCGTGTCACAGACAGCCCTATCAATAGAACACACTGTAGATAAAAAGGCCCATAAACAATGTATTAAATGGGTTGTGTCTATATCAGATGGCGCTCTGAGCAACCGGATCTGGTTGAAGATGTCCCTGCTCATTGCAGGGGTGTTGGACTAGATGGACCTTTAAAGGTCTCTTCCAACCCAAACCATTCTAGGATTCTATAGCAATATACCAATCAGTTGGCTGTGTGTTGAACTACCTATTAAGCATTAGAAAGGACCTTAAGATGGGAGCAACCCATGAAGCCAGCGAACAGCCGGCAGCTTGCTCCTGCTGGGCTGGGCTGCATTTGCAGAGCTACATTCAGCTCTGTTCTTCCCGTGTGTGCACAACCACCCGAGTGCGATCAATTGAAATGCACAGTCAAAACAACAGTTTCTATGTCCAGTTTACATGTCTGTCTGGAAATCAATCGCTAAAGAGAGGACGAGGAAAAAAAAATCAATACATGCATTGAGCAAGGTCTGAAGCCACTGTCCTGCGAGATGGCAACAGGGCTTACGGCCACCAGCAGATGTTAAATCTGGCTGAGACCTAGCAAGGAAGGCAGCTTTAATATCTCAGCCCCATAGCAGTAATGCCGGTCACCTTGCTGTGCGGTGACCAGCCCAGGGAGTCTCATGACACACTCAAAGTCACCCAAACTTGGCCACCAGTCTCTCCAAGAAGCCCAAGTGCTGAAGTGACTGCGGAGCACTTGTGACACCAAATGTGGTTCCTGTTGGCTGCATTAAATCAAAAGGAGCTGACTGCATTAATTATATATGAAAGCTGGGGGAATTGCTCTGAATTCATATGGCAAAATCCTCTCCCAGCTGAAAGCCACAGCTTCTCAAACAAGTACAGCATTGCTAATTGTGGTAATGGGAAAATGAAGCTGTTATTAGGAACTTTGAACAATTTGGACAAAAGGACACAGAGGCTTTAAAAAAAGCCTCTGTAGAAAGACTGGAATAAAAAGGAAACTGCTCACATGGTCCAGCACTCTCTTTTCCTGGGCTTTTCCATCCCACTTCTTCAGTTTTTCAGCTTCTAAGAAAGACACACACCTGGGAGGTGAAGAAAAGTGAGCAGTTCCTAGGCCAGAATTCTCCTTTCTGCTGCTCATCAACTACCACAACACTGTGATGGCCCCACATTTTTCCCTCTGCCCTGAATTGGAGTAACAGCCGCCCACCTCATTCAGGTCAACAACTAGCCTAAGTTCTCTGATAAAATGCAGCCAAAGGGCCAGGGTCCTAAATCTTTTAATTACAACTGAGGCAATACTGTATCAAAATAGTTTTAAAGGTATTGAGAATCTTTTGGCTGACTAGTCTTGGGCTTTCCATGAAATTAGTATGTTTTTGCAGATAAAAAGTTATTCACAACTTTTTGATCGCTTTTTACATAGGACATATGAAGAACTATGTCCAAACAGCAACATGGTCATGTCGAGCCACCCCCACCAGCTCTTGAGACATTATCTGCAGTTTATACTTTTACAAACTGCTCCCCCACTCATATAGTTATTTTTAAGAGGCCTAAGAGCCCCATATCTAAGGTCACTGCCCCTCCCCTTTATCATCATCCAGCCCACGCGGACAAACCAACTTCTGCTTCAGGTTTGTTGGCATTTTTTGATGAAAGAGTTGAAATATGGGAATGGTTCTGGATGAACTTTTTAAAGCCCAACTCTGGGCACTCACCATGTAGCACAGATGTGCTCAAAATAAGCAGGTTCTTTTCAAAATGTCACCCTAATAACACGGTCTTTCCTGAGCCCTGATGCCACTGTGTTTCTGTCAGGGTGAAGGCTCCACGCCACAGCAGCTGCTAAATGGGCTTGGAGAGACGGGAGGGTGGGCAGGAGCAGGGAAGGGAAAGGGAATCCTTTTTATTGCACGCTTCATTAATACTGCAGTGCTCAAACTTTCCGCCCAAGCATTTAAAGCCTCCTGACCCCCCCCTGCAGCACCGTATGAAATGCCAAAGCTGAAGCACACCGTGCGGACTCAAACCGTTCTCGAAGCCTCTGCAGCTCCTGGTGCCGGGGAGCTGCCGAGAGCCCGCTGGGCACAGCCTCGCCCGCCCCAGCCCCACGAATGGCACTTGCAGGGCCAGAGCTGCCCAGGGCATGTGTCCCCCCCGCCATGGTGGGACTATGAGCCATGGTCCCACCTGGCTTAATGTCATGGCCACCAACACTGGGGGAGGCAGACAGGCCAAGTGTACTTAGGAGAAAAAAAAAAAAAAAAACACAACCAAAAAAACCCCCAACCACAAACTTTTTTCCTTTGTGTCTTGCAGTGCACAAATTGATTCATGTTGGTGATGCTCAGTTTCTGGAGAGCTAATCCTGCCTCTGGCCCAGCAGGTATACCATGCACCTTATATCCTCCCAGTGCAACAAGATGCGAGCTTCCAGGCTACTGAGGCATCTGTCACATCGCAGGTCACTGTCATGGCTAAGCATCTGTGTTACTGCAAGGCTTTGTCCATCCCAGGCACCCCCCCCCCCCCGCTGCCCATGATGGAGAGGACCTGGGCTGCCCATGCTGAACAGCCTCTGGCTTCTTCCCCAGCCTCAGCAGAGCCTGCCTTATCCGACAAAGCAAAAATTAGCAAAAAAAAAAAAAAAAAAGAAAAAGAGCAAAAGCAGAAACCAAATAAATAAAGGCACAAATGCAGCACTTGACTCCTCCAGAGGTCTTTGCCGTGGGAAGAAGCTGTCCCAAAGTGGTGTGTCGTCAGCGGCACAGCAACCCAAACAATCAGCCCCTCTGTGCACCGTGCCAGCTGCAGCTCGGCCGGGGATGAGGGTGGTGGGGAACAATGGCCGTGGGGACAATGGGGATAGTTCAGGGCCGCTCTGCTCCTTGGGAGGGGACAGCCCCACACAGCCCTGGGAGGGGACCTGCCGCTGTCACCAGCTCTGAGCTGCCAAACAAGTGGCAGATTTGGGGTGCCCTTAAGAAGGGCGTGTGCCTGCTGGGGCATTCAAGGGATGCTGGAAGTGGCAGTTTGTTAAAAGGAAGAGTGCGAATACACCTATGGTGAAGAGTGAGCAGCCTCTGCAGAGAAACCACCTCCTGGTGCTGAGCTGGAGTTTATGGGGTGCTGGGGGGGGAGGGGGTGCGCATGGATGGTGGGAGTAGGGCCAGGCTGCGCAGGGAGCAGCAGATGCGCTGGATGCACCCATGACTGCTCTGTCGGTGCTGTTACCTGCACGGGCACCCACTGCACAGGCACACGGAGGAGGTCGCTCCTTTTGACTCCAACTCATCCTGAAGCTGGTGACTCCATCCAGGAGCCACTGATGCCAGGTTACTCTTCCCTGCTTTGTGCCATCAGGCAAGTAATTTCAGCTTTGCACGTGGATGTGGGTAGTTTATCTAGCTATTAAACCTGCATGATGGCGTCTTTTTGCCTGTCTCCCCACTCACCTTTCATGTTTCATCCACTCCTTGGTGCTCTCCCCACCCAGGACAGTGTTGGCCCTGGTCTGCCAAAGCCTGGCCAGTGGCACAGCAAAGTTGGGGTAAGGACTGGCAAGAGGAACCAGCTCCTGGGGCAGCAGCAACTTGCTCTGGAGCAAGGACCCCTTTTCAATAAGGGAGCCAGAGGAATGGTGGCGGGGCGGGGTGTGGGGGGTGCACACACTACGGGGCACGGGTCCATCTGCCAGCATCTGCCAGCATTGCTAGGCTGTGACCACAACTGTTTATCTTGAAAGCCGGAGGGTTACATTCTCCAATGTTTCCAGGGAGAAAATACAGACCCTTCCTTTCAGCTGTGTGCTGGAGGATGTGTAACCTCGATGAATTCCTCGGTTTTGTTTGGCTTGGGTATGCCGTGCCGGGTAGCATCACCGGCCAGAGGCTCTTCTGGCTTTGATCGGGGAGCTAGGTGCGCTTCTCGACAGGTTAACAGCCATCAAACTCCACAGCCTTCCTGCCCAGGAGTCTAGACTCTTCCACCTGCTGTGTACATATTAACACAGGCTTACACACAACTTGCTCTGTATACGTACCCCTATGCAACAGCCAGCCTCACCAAGGATGCGAAGCAAAGCTCTTCAGCAGCCTTCCAAGGTAAGCAGCAAGAATTACGCCCCTGGTCTCTGCAGCGGACACAGCTGCAGCATGGAGCCAGCGGGACAGCCAGCCTGTCCTTGTGCTGCTCCTGTTTTGTTCCCAGCAGAAGTTAGGGCTACCAGAGCCGAAGGTCTCCTTTCCATCACCGTCTGCAGCAAAACAGCCTCGTGCTGCGGGCTTTGCCCCTTTCCCCCACCCGAATGAGGCTGCTGGGATGGGTATCCTGGGTGTAAAAAAATACCATGGTGGGGGAGCTCACTGTATCAGAGTGAAGAAAAACATGCTGAAGGGCCTCCATCCATCCCTGTATTTTGGCTGGCAGCTCCTGTTCCTAACACCCCACTCCTGATGGTCAGGAATGCCATGGGCAGCAGTAGCCCCGTCACACGTACGACTGCCTCCAGTCCCCTCAGCTGCGTTACAGAAAACACAAGCAACTTGTCCGTCAGGTCAGTCAACACCGGCTCTTGCCTGCTGTGAAACCGCAGAGCTGCTCCCCATCGCAGCGCACACTGCACGAGGCTTTCAAGAGAAATGAATCACCTCCGAGCAAAAACGAACAAAAAACAAAATAAAGCACCATGTTTGTAAAATACAGGGAAAGGCACGGCTGCGGGCCAGAGCCTTGAGAAAACACGACAGCTTCAAAGCACCTGGAGGTGCACCCGGCGCTCGCAGCAGCACGCTGTCGGGCCGGGACCAGCCGGGCTCTGTGCGGTTCCTGCCGGCCCTGGCGGTCCTGGCCTGCGCCGCGTCCTGCTGAGCGCCCGGGGGGACCTGTCCTGCGGGGCGACGGACCCGCCGCCCGCCCTGCAGCTGCCGGGAGGGGAGGATCAGGCCTGGTCAGCCTGCACCTGTGGCTCCAAAGGGAGGTTCAGGGTCGGGGTTTTTTTTTTTCACCCCCCCCCCCTCCTCCCGCCGCCCCAGCAGTGCATATACCATGTCATGGCAGCACATGAAGTGAGCAGCTCGGTGTAACACCGCAGTGCCAGTAACACCCGTGCAGGCACCAGCCGGCACACCTGTACATTTGCACTTCAAGGGTTTTGCTGTGTTTTATTTTACACAATAGCAAAGCTGAACAAATACTGCCTCACCTCCTCCCACACCAGTGTCTCCCATTTCGGGAGGTGCAAGGTCTGTGAGCTCCGGTCTGTCTGCGGCTCGCAGAGCTGCTTCAGGCCTGGCTGGCGCACAGGGTGCTGGATGGGTGCTGAGAGCTGCGCCGGGGCTCAGCACTCTGGCCGAGCAAATGCGAAGTCTACATTCGTCTGCAGAAGTCACAGTCATCTCCTTCATCCCCACAACCAAACTCCATGGCCACCAGCCACCTCCGGAGGGCAAAGGGATGGTTAATGGGCAGCAGCAGTGCTGGGGGCTGAGAGGTTTTAACACAGGCGGCATCGCGGTCCCCACGGCCCTTGTGCTCATTGCTGTACAAGCCTCAGTGACACAGCGGCCATAGCCCAGGTCCCTCAGTGTCACTGTCCTCTCTCTCTCTCCATCAGAAGAAGGGACTTAGCTTAAAAATTGAGACCTCAGGCAACCTGCAGTGCTTTGGTGCTTGCTCCACAGGCTGCTATGTCAAGGCAAAGTTTTCTGTGAACTCCAGCGGGGCTTTGGCCAGGTACGGGAGGTCTTCTCAATGTGCGGCATCAACATGGCTCAAGACAAATGAGGAGACATAAATGGGGGATGTGGGGGGGGACGGACGGGACAAAGAGCAGTTTGGGAGAAACTATCAGAAATATCTGGGTGCAAATCAGGCAAATAGGTTTAGCTCAAGAAGAAAAAGGTCTCTGGCTGAACTTCCTCCACATCAAATCCTGCACCTTTGTTTGGTTTCAAAACATTTTCATTTTGAAATTCACCTCCTGCTTGTTTGCTTTTATGTTAAAGGGTTAAATAAACTGAAAAAATGAAACAAAACTGTTTTCTTTGGGCTGACTAAACCGATTCATTCAACCCACACTGTTCCCTTTTCCCCCTCCAGGTTCGTTGTTTTGCTTTAAAAAGAAAAAGCAATAGCTTTGAGCTGATCTGATTTTTGTTTCCCCCCCTCCCCCGCTCACCCTCCCACACTTTTTGGTTTGGCTACCAGGCTGAGAAATCCATTACCCACAGGGATCCCAGGCCAGCCTAACCCACATCTGACAGTAAAAGAAACCAGATTCTCCATGTCTTTTTAGCCCCTGGCTTCCTTCTTGGGCTTTCCCACATGCCTCCAGCTCCCACCGGGGCTGGTGGCCGAGCTGGGTGTTGGGGAGGGAGAGGACCCTACGCAAAGAGGCTGCACTTTCCCCTCCTCTCTGCCCATCCAGCTCTTGGGGTCGGTGCCGGTTTCCAGAGACGGCCCCTCATCTCAGCCACATCCCGGCACGGGGACAGCCGTCGGTGATGCCCTCTCCGGTCCTCAAACCCTACAAATGCCGAAGCGGCAGTGAGACGGTGTCGGGAAGAAACACCAAAGAGGCAGCGAAGATGGACTTAATATGAATCTTTAATGCACAGAACAAGCTGCCGGGAGCCTTGCGAACGAAGGCTACGCACGGAGCCGGTCCGTCGACTCGGAGTGGTACAAAAGCCCAGCTTGCCTGCAGCGTCCCGACACCTGCCTGGCATCACCCTCCGGGACCTTCACTGGCAGCGCGGTGTCGCCGGCCACCCGCGCCACCTCCTCCTGGCGTCCTCGGCCGCCACGGGCACCGGGGCCCCTTGCCCCATAGCTCCTGCCCAGCAGCAGGACAGGCAGGGCAGGCAGGGCAGGCAGGGAGGGGGTCACCCTGTGCCCAGCAGCTCCCCTCTGCCTGGCCCTGGCCTTGAGGGGGTGTCTCCTCCTCCCAGGGTTTTGGAGCGTGTAGTCCAGGAAATTCAGTAAGAAAAGATTAAAAAGGAGAGGCTTTTATGCTGAGTCAAATTAGGTAATTTCTTTTTTTTCTTTTTCTCTTGAAAAATAAAAAAAAAAAATGAAAAGAAATTAAAGTCCAACTTGCTGATTTCTTGTTTCTCTGCCATCTGCATGAGAAAGTCCTGTTTGGCCTCGCTGTCCCCTTCCACCCCCTCCGAACACCACCCGACCCCAAACCCCACCAGCCACTCAGCACATCACGAGTCCTCGACTCCTCGGAGTCCCTTTGCCTCCCACAGCTCCAGGCCTGCACATTCCCTCACCGCCCCTTGGACTCCCCGTACGTGTTGCGCAGCATGGAGACCATCTTCTCCTCGCACGTTACTTTGGTGTCCTTTAGGATGCTGTACCAGACCATGCCGGGCGGCCGGACTTCGTCGCTGCGGCAGAACAAGTAGGGCATGGTCTCGGTGCGGCTCTGGATGTAGGCACTGCGTAGCAGGGTGGAGCAGTGACTGCTGACCTTCTCCAGCCTCCTCAGGATCAGGTGTGCCTTCCTGGAGGGGACAGAGAGAGAGTCGGAGCAGGGTGGGCAATGCAGAGAAGGAGCCAGGACTTCTGGGTTCCACCACCAGCCCTGTCTTGTGACAAGAACGGATGAGACCCATTGCCTAAGACATGGTCTGTCCTGTTTCAAGTGGAGAGAAGCACTGTTCTGCCCAAAAGTTTTGGGTGTATCTACTATTTCACAGCACCAGGTCCAAAGGGCTGGAGGCAGCTCCGGCCTGAGCCGCTAGAGCAGCTCGGGTGCCCGGAGGACACTGTCTGCCCCTGGCTAGATGGTCACCACCATGTGCTCCCGGCAGGCTCCAGCGCATGTGCTGGTCCCCATGCACCCTGGAGAGACCCCCCAGCACCTTACTGCTCCCAACGGATGAGCCCAGCCCTCCCTTTCCTGTTTTCCCAAGTCTCCAGGAGGCAAATGGCCCAAAAGGACTGACACTAGAAGAGCGAGGAAAAAAAGCACAACACATTAAGACAAAACAAAATAAACCCGTAAGACACCAAGAATCCCCTTGTGGGAGTCTGCAAAGTGCTAAATCAAACAAAGGGAGGGGAAGAGGGTTTACTTCAGTGGTCTGAAAGTCTCAAGATCACAGATTATTTCCTCTCCCTCTGGTGCCACAGGAAAGCTCTGGATTTGGGGCTAGGGATTTCGCAGTTCCTGCAGGAATGTAAATTCCCAGTAATGATAATGTCAGGGGCAGCGCTGTCAGTCAGCGAGGCATAAACACGGGGATTATTTTGATTATGAAAGCTGAGTGATGTTTCAGCCCGGGCTGTGAGCTCCCAGCCGGGGCTGGGGGGGCACCGGGAGCCTGATGCGGCCGCACACCCACAGGCACCCGGGGCCGGGACGCCGGGGAAGGGCTGGCCAGAGTCAGCCCAGCGCCAGAGCAGAGGGCAGAGACGGTGGCAGGAGGCAAGAGGGCATCCCGGCATCCCCAGCCAGCCTCGGACCGCTCCCTCCGGAGCGGGAAGACTGGATGAAAGGCTGTAGGAAACCACTGCTCCTCCAGGGCTGCACAGGGAAAACTTCCCCGCTCCCCCCCAGGGCTGACGGGTTGAGGGCCAGCTTTCCAGGGGACGGGGAGAGCAAACGGAGTTGGCCCTTCTTGGACAACACTACATGGTATCCGTGTATCAATATGTAATCTGTAAAGACAAGCCTGACTAGGCAATTTGAGCCTCATTAGCTATACACACACGTATATAATAACGATGTCATGGGCTGAGCTGTGCCCAGCTCTGACAGAATACCTCTACTCACGCTACTCTCCACAGCGGCCACCTGACTTTCTACGGCATCTAGTGCTCCCACTGCGTGTCAAGACCTGACACACTGCCAAGAACAGGTCTTTCACTGCTGGGCGCCTGCCGCTGAGAAGTTATGAAATTCTGCGACGGCATTAGATGCTTTCAGTAAAGACTGATTGATTAAAGCTAAGCTCAGCAGCAAATCAAAGTCTGTAGTGACTGTCACTACAGTTAACAAACCTCAGCAAATCACAGTCACTGGTGCTGGAAGGGACCAAAAGGCATCATCTGTGCCATTTCCTTGCTGGGATCAACCTGCCTTGATGAATATCTGTCTAACCTGTTCTTAGAGCCAAGAGCTGGCGATCATTCCAATGCTCACCCATCCTAATGCTGAGAAATTGTTTCTTGACATCTGTGCTGATTCTCCCTTTTTTTTCAGGGAAAGCTGAGCACAGTCAGGGCCCACGGTCAGCTCATAGGACGGACTTTTATGTGAGCTGACAGTGCTTGGGAGGAGAGCATTTAGCCAGAATACCCTCCTCCTCAAAAAATATAACTGTCGTCTCTCTAAGGCCATAGCTCCGTGGTCAGCCTTATTTATTGTAAATCATCTCTACTGCCAAAAGGGAGTACTGGCCCTTCCCCAGCTCATTTGCTTGTGCTTGTGCAGCTGTCCATGGACCTGAACGCTGCACTGACATGGGGAAGTTGTCCATCTGAAGGCCAACCAAGCAACCCATGGATTTTCCCCTAGATTGGCTCCCACTCCAGCTCGCCACAAGGCTTTCCCAGCCACAGCAAGAGGGGAGCAACCATGAATGGTCATGGCCAGCCCTTGAGGCAAACCCCAGTGGTGGGTAACCGTGAGTTGGCCCAAACAACACAAGGAGTGGACTCCCCAGCACACACCTACACATGCCTGCTGGCCAAGCTCTTCTCTTCCTCTCTTTCCTTCTCCCTTCTCACCACTTCACCTCTCTCCTACCCTCCATCGCTTTCTTCACCCATCTCTCACTTCTCTCCCGCACAACCTGCCTTTGCCTCCATTTCCCTTGTCCCTCTCTACCTTCCCATTTTCATTACTTGCTCCACCATACTTGCATGATCTTCTGGATTTTGCTAAAAATCACCATGTTGTCCTTGCTTCCTGATACATACTCAGATCTCTTATCCAGGCAAACACCCCTACGTGCGAGGAGCAGCTCAAGGTTGGCAAGAAGTCCAGGGGTCAAACGATCCAGACCTGCTGATGTCTCCTGTGCCGGAGGCTGTGCTCCTCGTGGAGCTGGTCTCCATACACCTGCTGCATCTGCAGTTGTGCCCCGTGCAATCGGTCCCAGGAAAGAACCAGTGTTTCAGGGCGGGACGCAGCACACGATGGGTTGGCCCTACAAGGATGCTGAAAACACACTACACCGTGGTCAAGGAGGAGACAGAGTAATGGGGAGGGAAGGAGTCAGGCCCCTCTCTTTTGGTGTCCAGTGCCAGAGCCCAGTTTTGATGGGTTTCACTGCTTTGAGTCATTTATTTTAGTGGGGTAATGAAGTCGTGTAAATGTTAGATTTAGCTTTTGGCTGTCAGCTGTTCCCTCTTAAAAAAAATCAGGAGAAAGAGAGACAGAGCGGGCAAGGGGAGGGGTGAGAAAGAGAGAGAGGCTTTCTGGTGAAGGCTGGGTAATAAATTACAGGAGCAGTTCTTGGGCTGCCAATTTAACACCATAAATCAAGCCCTGGGTATTACCCAAGTGCTCCCTGCGGAGGGCTGTCGGGTCAGAACGACCACCTTTTCAAATACTGGAAATGAAATCTTCCTAAATGCTGACCAACCTCATCCCTGCCAGAAATTTAATTTATTGCCTTATTAAAGGGCAGGAATCAGGAGAGGACGGCAGGGGAGCGAGCGAGGGGGGAGTCACTCTCATAGCTGCCCCTGGCCAGACCCCGAGCTCTCAGCCCCCAAAGGGATGAAGCAACTCCCTTGCCCCTCACCCCATAGCCTGGACGGGGGGTGCTCCCCCGTTTGCCTGAGCCAGCGGTGCTCTCCCACCTGCCACGTGCCCACCGCAGGGGCCGCTCTTTTAAGTCGGCGCCAGCTAAGGTCTGATTCTGGTCTCTGCTTATGTGACGGATTTAGGAGGTCACAGCCGCAGTCATTAATGATGAAGAAGGGGATTTAAAAATAGTGACGGCTCTACGTGGCTGCTTCCCGCTGCGGTACCTCATGGCATGGTGGGGGAGAGGAAAGGGGAGGGGGACGGGTGTCTGCTGCCGGGGCACTTTCCAAGGGCTCATGCATGAACCAGTAGGTCCCTCTGCAAGGGAGCGCGGTGCAGTGATTGCACAGGGGCCAAGGCACCGAGGTCCCTGGTTGCCAGCCCCAGCTCTACAAGGACGTGCCCAAGAGCAGGAGGCACGTAACCTCCTGCTCTGCTCAGCTCCGGGGGTGCTCCCCCAGGGACATTTGTCCCCCAGCTGCACAGGGGACAGCAATCACTCACTTTGATGGCTAGTGTGGGATGAAAACATATCCAGAGCCAGCAAAACCCTGCCCTATCTCACTTAGGAGGAAGGTACTAAAAGAGAATGAACCAGCATGAGGAAGCAAAGAAGAAATGATACCTGGGCTGGAGGGAAGGATGAGATTCCCGGGACTGCTGCGGGGAGAGGGTGGCTGCCTGGCTGCTGTGTTCCCATATGGGGTGATTTTGTTATAAATTCAGATTTTTCCATTCTACTGAGAACTGACCTGGGTCTGTCAGACCCTCGTGTGGGAGGACAATGAGTCCAGGACTCGATGGCCTCTTATCACAGCCTCCCATCAGTACATTGCATTCCCCCTCGGTACCAGAAGGCAGCTGCTCTGAAGATGCACTTTGTCTCCTGCGGCTGCCCCGGCTGCCTGCCTGGGCGACTCGCTCGAGCAAAGGAGAGGCTGCGAGCCCGCGCTGGTGCCACATCCTAACCCTGTTATTGCTGGCAGACACAAGGAGGGGCATGGAAGGAAGATTTTAACTTAATTATTTGTCCCGCCTCCTCCTAAAAGCCAGGTCCTGTTTGCAGTGGTCATAAGAATTGCCCTGAAAAGACAGTAAGAGAAAATAATAGCGAAATCTCCCCATCACTGAGTCAGGAAGCATGCTGGCTGCACAGATCCAAAGGTCTGAATGCACAGTAGCCTTAAACCTTCACTGGTTTAGATAGATTCTTCTGGTTTGTTGGAACAAATTAACTCTGTGAGATTCACTCGGTGTCCGTAAGAGGAATGGGGGAAGCGGGAAAGGGGTTGTTGTGGCTAAAGGAGACTAGCAGGATGGGGCAAGCCAGGTGCCAAGATGCTGCTGACCACAGAAAGTCCTGGTTTAAGGCCACCTATGAGCTAAGTTTTTAATGTCTCCTTAATGTAAACGGTCTGGTTGGGACATCTGGCTGTCAGTGTGTCTTCTCACAAGCAGCTGTTTGCAGTAACCTGTGGCTTTCATGGAAACTGGGCTCATGAGGACTCCAGTGTGATGTATTTATTACACAGAGGCAATCAACTTCCGTCTTGTCGCTCAGTTTTATGAGCGAACATTTACTGTGAAGCTGAGGCTCATCTGATAAACATTTCAAGGTACGAAAATGAATGTCCCCCTGGGAAGGAGAACAGTCCGTCAATTAAAATCGTGTTACGAGATGGCCTCCCTTGGCAAATCCTCACTCGCTTCCCACTACGTCAGTGCCTCCGTTTCTGCCCAAGCTCCCTGAGAAGCAAGGCTGGACGGCAGAGCTTCACTCTTGTCAAGAGCCTGGCACCGGCTGCCGCGGTGTTTATAGATGCTGCCCCTTGGCTGCAAGTCACATATTTCTCAAGTACAGAACAGGGGCATACGAGCACTGCTAGGACCTCACTTGGCTCGGTGAGGAGGACAGACAGCAGCTGAATCGACCACTGACTCCAGACATAGCTTGGTATAGAGTTGGGCAATACGGGCAATTTAAATGTCACCTTGCAAATCTCATGGCTTGATGCAGCTATCAGGTTAGATAGCATCCTTCAATAAGTGTGTTGGATCTCAAGTAACAGAAGACATACTTCTTACACAAGAAGAGGCTGATGGTTCCCAGGGATTTAGAGAGGAACAATTGAAAAGGACAAACAAGTCTGCAGTGTCATCAAAGAAGGAGGAAGGCAGTGGGAAGGATGAGAATGGCTCTGTGCCACAGGCTAATGAACTACCGAAGAAACTATGACCAAGGTCATTTCTGGAGGAAGGCAAGCTCCAGGACAGCTTGGATTTATGTCCAGGAGGGGTGTAAATTGCTGTGAGGAGCCGTCATCCTGGTATTACGGACAGATCCTCAGCCGTGTCCAACAAGCAGATAGGAACAGGGGGGAGAGAAGGAAAATCTTTTCCCATTATTCATGGACTGCAGGACCCCATTCCTCCACCTTCCTCTGCTCCAGCTGCTCAGAGACCAACATGTTAGATGAGGATGCTGGCTGAACCACGTCTCTAAAAGCTTCAAAGCAGGTCAAGGCTACTTGACTTCTGTAAGAGATCTCAACATGTACAGCTACTTTTGATCCTTTCTTGCTGAGTGTTTCCCAAGGGGCTGGATAGCGGTCTGGCCTTTGCCAGGACACTGCCAGGACACTGCCAGCCTCCTGGACGCAATGTAGCTCATGTACCTGTGACCT
Organism: Sagittarius serpentarius; assembly: GCA_034782735.1. Taxonomy (NCBI): domain Eukaryota; kingdom Metazoa; phylum Chordata; class Aves; order Accipitriformes; family Sagittariidae; genus Sagittarius; species Sagittarius serpentarius. Next base: position 11,518,419 of record JAVKLA010000052.1, read on the forward strand.
CTGAAGGGTCTTACCACCACTTTCATTGTACACTGGGGGTTTGCAGACGCGATCCCTCTGGAACGGTTGCTCTTTATACTCCCGGAAATAATCCTCTCCCAGCCCTGCTCAGAGCATGAAGTGTATAGTAAAGAGAAAATATTTCTAGCATAAAGCTGTATATAGGTAACAGAAGAAGTGCTGTGCGCTTGCTGGCATCCTTGCATGGTGTCAGGGGCACCACAGGGCTAAAATTTAGGAGGACCTTTCTAGTGCCTACATCAGCAAGCTGAATTATTCTTTTGGGTGAGAGGGAAGGTGGAAAAGGGAATTCTGGAAATATTTACAGTTTGTATGGCAACCATATACCACTGTGAGTATAAACATATGTCAGGTCAGACAGAGAAATAAATAAAAGGAAATGTCCATGAAACGTACTATTTAGAAGAGCCAAGTTTACTGCATAGATTGCTCAATCATTGACTCCTCTGATGGTATCAAATAGTCAATCTACAGACAAAAGTAAGAATCCGTTCACCAGCTCCTCAGCTCTGCCCTTCCAGGGGCTCAAAACTGTTTTCGCATATGAATAACCCCCCTGCAGCAGGGTGTTTTCATTGCCACATGTCCCCAACCACACGAGGTGGCAGCAGGTGCCCAAAGCCACATGTGGGGCCAGCAGTCCTCTCCTTGACTGTCCACAGGGAGTATTGCTGAGGTGTGGAGGAAACTAGTCTGAATGCAGGATGGCAGCACAGATCTGTCTGGGGTGCAGAATCCATCCCAGTATGGGGGGGGCCGGTCCTGGAGGTCACATCATGTTCCTTGACACCAGTTGCCTCCACCAAAAAATGCCCAGGAGGGATTCTGCTTCTCCTCATTACCTGGGTATTTGACATCCATCAATACTACAGTACAGGGACGGACTTGCCCTGTATTCCTCAAATACCTGCAAGGTACACAGCTGCCTCTGTACTGCAGCTCTTGGTACCTAACGCTTGTCACTGTACACACCACTCGGCGCACACGTACCTGCTGCATTTTTGCTTCATTCCCCCAGTCACCCTTTCCAGCCATCTACCCTGCACTTAATCAGGGCACCTTTGAACCCTAGGGCAGCAACTGAAAAGGATCTGAGTCGTTCCCAGTTTACACTCTGTCCCGGGCCTAATTTACACCGTTTGCCCCCCACCCCCCCTCTAGCTTTTCCAATGCACCCAACTCATCTGCAGTATCACCCGCCTGGTTCAGGCTGGTTGCTAGATGTTGCACAAACATTCACCCAAAGACCACCCAGCTGCTAGATGTCCCATAAACATTCCTCCAAAGACCGAGCAGGACAGCTTGGTGAACACCAAAAGGAGACTTCTCTTAGCTACGAGGAGAAGGCAATGAGGGTCACATCCACAGTGGCCAAGCAGAGGGGTGCCCCAGGCGGCAGGGCAGGGGAGGGCGCAGGGAAGGGACGGGTACCTGGGCCCCAGCTCGTCCTCACTGCGCCAGACGAAGTCTCCAAACTTCTCGTAGTGGGAGTTGTAGTGGTGCTGGACTCGGAAGAGCATGGAAGCAGAGACCTCCATCAGCGTGTTATAGGCCGTCTGCTGCTCCTTCCCGCTGGTGTAGCCGTTGTAGAGGTTGTAGATTTTGTCAGCTATCTCTGGAAGGGATCAGGGGGACAGGATTAATGAACAGCCAGAAGGTGCTAACACAGGAGGAGGAGGAGGAGGAGCGAAGCCCTTGGCAGGGCTGGCAGGAGAGGCGGGCACCTGGGATGGCTGCCAGTCCCTTGGGGCTGCCTGCAGCAAGGTTTAGTGACCTGGGGAGCATTTAGCAATTCCTCAGGCTAATCCCGCAGTGAGTGCCCCACGTGAGCGGAGCAGCCCCAAAGGCTCCAGCAATATTCCATTAAGGAACGGGAGAAGGAGAGGAGGAGAGCTGCCAGCACAGGCAGATGCAGCCTTATCCTCCCAGGTAAGGCAGGCAAGCTCTTCCCTAATTCACCAAACCAAAAGCAATTGCGCAGCTATGACGCTAAAGGGCCGGAAGAACACAAAGCTGTTGGTAACAAGATGGTACTTCAGCCAGAAATACAGCACATCTACTAGAGCAGCTCAGACGTATTAAACAAGAGGGTGCACTCTCTGCTGTAGAAAAGGATCTCTTTTTGGAAATAAAAAATGCAAAAAAATGCATTCCCTTCCTTTTCTTTAGCCTCCCATTTTCTCATTTTTCCTGGGAATGCTTACCAATAATATGGAACAAAGCATTAATCAAAACTTTCTTTTGTGTGCTTTTCAAAATAGAAAGCAAGAAAGAAAACAGGTAACTTGCCTTTCACTTAGAGGAATCTTTTGAAATTTGAAAGCAGCCAAGTGCTCTGGGCATAAGAACTAACGTGATCGGTTTCAAAACTGGAAAATGCAAATGTGCAAAAGGGGCTGGGCTTTTATCGGTGCTTCTGTTTCAGAACCGAACCAGCTGCCACCAGCATCCTTTTAAGCACCCAGAGCCGACAGTGTCCCGCACTGCTCACTGCCCCGGCCCAGCAAGGGCTGCCTCTCTCACTTTTGCAAGAAGAGATCGCTCTTTTTCCAGGGGACGTGTGTCAAACACACGTTATCGGCTCCCACGGCCGTGCGCAGGGCAGGATGCCGTGGCACTGCGCGGCACAGGACGGCGGGAGCCACCAGCTGCCCAGCTGAGGGGACTTTGCTACCGGACACCCTTGCAGTTTGTCATCCCTCCCCAGATTAATGTCCCTGTGCCCATGGGTGAATTTACAGGAGCCTTCACACTGGGAGAGGAGGGACTGGAGGGGCCTGCAGGAGTTCAATGAGTAGAGGAAAAGCAAAATTAGCAAGAAATGTCTTCTGTCGTGGAAAATGAGGCGCCTGAACACTGACCTTCTGCCTTGCTGTCGTCTACCAGCGGGCAGGCTGTCCTCAGGGTGACCGTGCTCAGCTCTGAGTGTCTCCCTCGCGTATCCACCGCGTAGAGGGTAAATCTGGCAGGCAGGAAGGAAAAGGAAAAGAATGTCTTTATCCCTCAGTCCCACACCACCAGGTTGTTATGGGAACCGGCCTTCACAAGAAAAAGGAAAAATGTGGTCCAGGCTCCTATCAGTCAGTTTTGGCATCTCATGGAGATGTGAGACAATCTCGGGCTCAGAACAGGAGAGCACCCCGGGAAAGGAGCCAGGGCCAGGGGGACAGGCCACCACATCCCCATGCAGCACCTGCGGAGCTGCGTTTCCTCCGCCGCTGTCCCCGGGAGCCCTGCGGGGCTGCACCCTGCCGCCTCCTGACTGCGAAAGGATGCAAACACCTCTGGGGTTGCTTTGCCATGCGCCGATGCAAACATTATAACGCTGTGGAGAGCGGAGCAGTAATTCCTGCCGTAAGCGGGCTCTGTGCTGACAAGTGACAGCTCGTACACATCCTGTGAACGGCCCTTGAGGTTGTTTTCTCCCTCATTTCCTCACCAGGGTGGGGTTGGTAAAAGGGTGGGAATAGTAATTTCACACTTGAAGCTAATGGAGAGCATCTGACAGTAAAATATGGCTTTTGTGCCAGATGAAGCACTGGATAAACAGGCTGTGGCTGCATGGGATGTCCCAGGATGCTGAGCTCAGAGTCCTGGTCAGAGTATCAAAGCTCCAAAATGAGAACGCTTCTTTGCAGCAGGGGCGACAATCTCCTGTCCACTCTCCCTAAAGGCACTGGTTCCTATTTATTCACTCCGAGCCAGGCATGGAAACTCAAGCTGGCTTTGACAAAGTGCAGTAGCTGGCTTGAAGCCCTCGGAGGCCTGAGATGCCTGGTGGTGGGGTACCCAGCTCCTGAGAAATAACATAGCCCCGCTCCTTATCCTAAGGTAAAGCTGAGCAGCTCTTGCATGTGAGTGCAAAGAGTACCATAAAAGCAGCTGAAGCTTAAATGGGATTGAGACTCTGAGGTATGTTTACTTAAGGAATGGTCCTAACTCCTTAGCATCCTTAACGGGGACAGAAGCAATGCCTCCCTTTTCCTCTCCCCACACACGAGCACCGCCAGCCCCCCTCTCTCCTCCCTGCTGGCCCTGCGCACCTCACATGTGGCTGATAAGCGCTGACATTTGCACGGCAGCAATTCCCAGCACAGGACATAGTCTCTCCGAGCAATTCGTATTAGTTCCTTAACAATACTTGCTGTCTGCAAGGATGCCAGCAGACTGCCAAGGAAGCCACTTGTGTGTAGGGCCAACTCCCATTTTCACAAAGCTGGGGCATGCAGGAGATGCACACGCTGAGCTCACCCAAGAAGATGCTATTTAATTCTTTGGCATGACATAATTTTCCTTAATTTACAAGGAATGCTGCTCAGAGTGGGAGCATCTCAAGAAGGACGTCCGCACTGTGCAGCTTCACAAGTACCACACACAGGCTGTTCTCCCGCTATAATTAAGGGACAGCAACAGAGCAATAGGGTAATATCGAATTCAGGGCAGGCGTCTAACTTCAGGGCTTTGCATCCCATCCCTCCTCCTCCTCCCTTCAACAGACGAAGGGGTTCAGGGTGACTAAGGACTCTCCTGCTGTGAGCAGGCGAGGTATGTGTCTTTCTTTGCCACTTGGCAGCATGAGTTCCCCCTCTTTCCAGGTCCAGACAGCAGCAGCAATAGGGGCACCCAGTGCTGGGTGAGGGGGCCTCAGCCCCAGCGAGATGAGGAACTCCGCAGCGGGAGAGCTGGGCGGAGGCTCCCGCAGTCCTGCTGCCCATCCAGGTACTCCGCAGCGGGCAGCGCTCCTCTTGCTCATCGGCACAAGCACAGCAAGCAGTAAGGGGGCTTAACGTGCACGTTAGTGCTGCGAGCTGATCTCCATCCCCATCCTGGGGTCACTTGCTTAGCCACCGCGGCTGTGGTGGTGTATTTTCTCTTTTTAATGGGTGAGCACAGTTAATGTGTAACCTCTGCTCTGCCCATAGCATCTCAGTCAATAAGGCTCCATTAGCTCTGAGGCAAACAGTGCCAGAGTGCTTTCCTTGAAAAACAGCAGACTTTTATCAAAACACAATTGTAATATTCAGTAATTAGTGCCCACATCACCTATTCCATCGCCAGTGGGGTCAGGAGGAAGCATCTTTGCTTGGCAGGGTGTTAAAGCACATCCACTCTTTTGGGCGATGTTAAAGACCTGCGTTAGCCCTTTGACTGTGCTTTTCCCCTCTGCCCAGCACGCACAGAAACAAAGTCACTCAGCTGCCGAGAGCAAAAGCATCTGTACTGGTCAGGCCTGGGTTAAAAAATATGTATCAACAAACAAGCCCTTCATTTCATCATCTTTTTTCAGATGATATAAGAAAAAAAACCCCAAAGTGTAAATGGAAAAACATGAGAATCAAAGTGATTTTGATCTGGTCAAAAATTCTTTTTTGAGAAAAAAACCCCTGCTTTACCTCACCTGAAACCAGTCCTCTTTCAAGAACCTTAGAGGAAAGTTTTTCATTTCCATTCACCCTGAATGAGATCTTTTGGAATCGGCACCAATAAATTCAGCTCTGGTGGAAGCGGGCAGCCCTGGCAGTACGCAGCCCTCTGCACCTCTCTAGCTCCTTCCAGCGAGTGATCTCAGAAGGTTTTAACATGAATTACAGTCCAAAAGATCACCCTGAAGGACAGCAGTCTTAATAGCTCTGTTTTATCGATGGTAAAGAGAGACATATGGGGTGAAGCATCGTGCCCCGGAGAGGCTCAGTGACACGAACAGCTTGGAAACTTGGGAGATGATGGTTTCCAATCTTGTTCTCAAACCACTTGACCACCCAGCCTCTCTGAGCAAAACACTTTTATGGCCAGTTAATGGCACTGCGCAGAGCGCTGGGGTTTATTTTTTTCTTTTATTCCCGGAAACAGACAATTAAGAGAAGAGAGCGCAAAGATCTGCGGCTCAGTGTAAACCCAGGATTAACAGGCAAATCTTGCTTGCTGCACCTAAGAGAAACCTCCGGCAGATGCAGGCGAGGAGACACCGGCACGGACGGGACCAGCCTGGGACCCAACAGGGCACGAAGAGGGCGGCCAGCGGGAGGAGAGGGACCACCACCGCACGGGAGGGATGGGGATGTCTGCACGGCAAATAAGGGGAAAACCGAAGCGAGCACAACTGAGGGAGGGAGCTACGCAGAGCACGTGGGGGGCTGGAGTCCAGCTCTGCAAGGCTACGTGGAGATCCTCCTGCCGTACTTACATCTACATACAGCGTTTTGAGCCAAGGACCAAAACAGGCAGCAGCCCCACTGAGGATGATGGAGCTCCACCTGATTATGCCAACCCTGATAATTTGTAAAAGAAAAAAAAACGAGGCCAAAGAGTGGTTCTGAGCATTTTGCCCAAGGCAGAGGATCTCCAGAGTAAAGTCAAAGCCAGAAATGAAAAGGTCCCAGACCCACACGCAGTGCATGAAACCACGTCAAACAACCTGGAATGCCGTACGTTAGCTACGATCTGGCAGAGCCTCCTTCATAACCCGGAGGTGTTTTGTTTAGCAATAAATGTTCCCCAGACGTTTTCTCATGTTCTCCCTGTGCTTTCCAAAGGAGCTTGGGGCTGCCTGCTGCTGCCTCTTTTTCACCCGTGCCTTCAGTAAGATCATACGAGAACACTTGCTTTTCTAGAAATACTAAGATATATTTTGCCCAACGAGGTTCCAAAGAGCATTTCATCACTGGATGCACATATGCTCTTGGCAGAGATCAGCCTCTCCATGCCTGGAAATGCTGCCACCTATGCAGCAAAACACAGCACATGAAGTCCTATAAAGTAATGCCACTTAAACGTTTACTACTAAATTCAAACCTACTGGGACCCAAAGGAACTTTTAGAGAGAGAGAGAAAGCAATTAACGTGGCCTCATGAAATGCCAACAACACCTTCCTCGTAGATACCCCACCCAACATTGGCTGAAGCCTGGATTTTATCACTAGGCTCAAGATGCTTCTTGGGGGAGGAAGCGAAAGCAGAGCGGGGGGTGTTAAAGCTTCGGTTCCTGGAACCCAATGACTGTGAAAGATTGTCAATCGCATTAAAAAAAAAAAAAAAAAAGAACAATATGTTTCTATCCTTTCTCAACGCAGATCAAAAACAGAACCCAAAATACAAAATTCTAAAGGCACGAAACTGTAAGGCTGAAAATGAAACCCCAGAACATGTTATTTATTTATAGACAACATCAGCTCATGTTTTTTTAACTCCCTCTCATGATGCTCATGATGCTTGAGTGCTTTGCTCATGATCCTTATTTGCGGGAAGGGAGATAAGGACTTCTGCGTCTGACCTTCCTCAGCTCGGCGGCTGATTTCTTTATATCCTACAGAGATACCACAGGCATTTCTGTTCTGTCTTCTGCATTGCTCTTTCTGAAGCCTTTGGGCTTGTGCAGCTGCTCAATGAGATGCCGTACCACAAATGGGCTGCCTGGGCTGCAGAGAAAAGGGTCTGATAAGGAGTCCAATAAGCACTCCTGCAGCTGCCAAACACCCACGCTAAGTAACTGAGTGCCCACAAGTCGCTGGCTGCATCCAAAAGCAATGGCTGTGCGGCAAACCCGGGCTGTGCTATAGAGACCCTTGCACCACGTGAAGGGGGACAGGGCAGAGACGCTGCTCCAGAGCCCAGCGTCATGCAGAAATACAGTCTCATGCTTTCTGAAGCGGTGCAACCGTAAGATGCGCTTGCCAGCGTGGCTTGGCTGGTAAGACTGGGCTTGGCGCCTTGCTCCTGCCGCCATGAGACTCTGCTTTGCTGCTGCTGTCACACACATGGTGCAACGGATTCTCTCTCCCCTGGCAGCGTGGGTAGCACCACCCATGATGCTGAGGAGGAAAATACAAATCCTGACCTGGCTGAGGTTGCATCACCTCGGTGTTATGTGCACGTCCTGCCGTCACCCTCTGGTCGGTCACGGCTTACCCATGCCTTCTGCGCAGCCCGAGGTCTCTGGGCCCGCACCACACAGTGCTGCGCCGCTGAGGCCGGTCCAGCGTGCTGACACACACGCATAACACCCCTGCTTTGCCAGCCCTTCTCGCTTCCCGTTCCAGCTGAAAAACAATTCGGAGGCCTCCGTTTAAAAGCCTTCAGTGGACCCGCTCTTGGCAATCCCTGCCTCCCCCCGTCCTCAGTGATCTCAACACAGGGCCTGGGCACGAGGGACCTGGGGTCAGGAAGGCTCAGGCTGTGCCCGGACTCGGGCAGGAACGGTGCCACAAACACACGCAGGTGTGAACACGCTCCTCTCACCCAGCACTGCACACACCCTTGTGCTCGGGGGACCCACGAGCAAACACTGTCTTCTCCCCGTCTTTTACTACCTTCAGCTCCCAGACACCGAGGTGAGGGGCTTGCCGGAGGCAGCCCGGAGGCGGGGAGGCTGAGAAGGTGTGCGTGTTTCTTTGTCCCGATACTCACAGCAGAGCATCAGTCTGGTGAGCAGCAACAGACCTTCATCTCAGCTTCTCCTGGCTGCTAAAAACAACAGATTTACACAGTTTCCTTGAAAGACTATTCTTGCAAGGTGGGGGAGCCCAGGGGTGCTGCGGGGTGGAGCAGGTCTGTGGGTGTTTTACCCCCAGCCACATGCCATGGGGTGTGCACGGTCCACAGGGCCACTGAGCACCCACCCCTGTTGCCCACGGTGGGCTCATCTATCTCCTGCCGAGCCTCCCAGACGCTTTCATTGATGGCCGTGGAGCGGGAGCAAGGCTTGCCTGCCAGCAGCAGTCTGGGCAAGCACGGAAAGGGGGGGGGTGTTTAGCGCAAGCACTCCCAATTCAGAAACCATTACAATTGAAAAAGAAATCAAATCAAATAAAAAGCAGCCCGTCCTCACAAGCCACAGGAATGCAGCTCAGCTTATTGGCGACTCTGTGATCTGAAATAATTAGGAAAGGTAAATGAGAACAACACCCCCCCCCCCAGGTCTCTGTGGCAAATACCAAGAGGACAATGAGCAGGGAGTGGTTTCTGGAAGGAGAGGACTACTTGGTCTATTTGTTGGGCCCCGACCTCGGGCTGATCGCTTATGCTGGTGCGGGCGTCCACGGTGCCAGATGGCGAGGCGGGCTGGCACCCGGGCACGGGACTGGCCACGCTGTATCCCTTCCAGAGGCCCTCGCGGAGACTTGGGATTTGGGCTAAGCTTTACAGGGCAGCGGATGTCCTCGTGATGTCCCAGGGCTGGCACTGTCACAAGCATTACAGCAATCAGATGCTCCTGTTCGGGCATTTGAAGCCTGGCAGGAATGCGGGGCAGGGCTGGGGACAAGGGGTTGTGCTGTGACCTCAGGCTGTGCCAGCGCGGAGGGGGCAGCTCGTCGTGGAAGAGGAGTTTCCGAGCAGCTCGATGCCTGCTGCACGCTGGGCAGAGGCACCGAGGAAGGTGACACCAACCTGCTACCACCACCCAACGAATTGCTGCTTACCTATCATACCTCTTCTGCAAAAGGACGGACGTCTTCTGTTTTGTATTGCCATCGTTTTTGGCTCTGCCTTTCTGCAGAGCCTTTACTACAATAACGAAATGGTGGATGGTGCCATCTTGAAAAAAAAAAAGTCTTTTAGAAAGCTCTCTTCACAGTTCTACCACCCAAGAAAAGTACGTTTTATAACTGGGCTTCTTTTAACCATCTGCGACAAGTGCCCTTGCTCCCATCAGCGTGACGGAGGAACAGGTTAGCAGTAATGCTGGTGCCACACTAGAGTATTGAAGCTTTGCTGTTACATGAATACATGAGGCTGTTGTTAGGAAACTGTTCTCACAATTCACACCTTTTTTTCCAGGACAGCAAAAGCTGTTAAGACTAATTGTTATCCTTCAACAGATGCCTCCCAACAATACCAGACCACAGTTGTCAGATGGAGGGAAATAAATGTACCTGCCACAAAATGCCTCAGGTGTCTGATGCCTTTTGGAAGCGTATAAAACAGTGCCCATCAAATAATCCTGGCAGGAGGAAGAGCGCAGGCTGCTCTGCAGAGTATGAGGCTACTTGTTCAAGGAAACCTCTGGGAAAGGGCAGAGAAGACCCGATTTCTGAGACAGTGAGGGCAGGTGGAGTGGCTGTGGGGATGGGGACAGGCTTGCACAGCCATGGGTCCACCTCTGCTCTGTGGGAACGCTGGGAAAGTCACCCAGGGTTCTCCGCACTGCAAGGTCACCCTGAGTTGCAGCTGATGCCACGTCCATGCTCAAAACCACCAACTCGAGAGCGTGGTATTCTCACGGGAGCTGCCAGGGAGGACCGCAGGGCCACTTAATGCTGCTGCATTACAGGGGTGCGGTGTGGGACAGTGTCGCTTTTGTGTCACGACATCACACCACCATGCTCGTAGAGGTGTTCTGCAGCACCCGCTGCATGTACTGCAAAGCCCACAGCTGCCATGCACCCCTGCACGGCAAGAGACAGAAACTAAAGCAGTACCAGACGCCTTCTTACCCGGCACCCGGATTTGTCTGAGGCAGTGGCTGCTGTCCCTGGAAGCTGCGTGGCACTGGGGAGATGACAAGAGGGAGGAGAGGCGCATAGGAGACTGCTGAGCACGTCTACACACAAGGTTGATCCCCAGGCAGCAGGAACGAGGTCGCTCGGCTACAGTCGTATCAGCTCGAAAGCTGAGGAACAGGAAAATGCCGCTCCATGACTTTTGGCACTGAAATGCTGTCTCTGCACAGCACTGGGTCAGCATACCATGCTGCTCCAGGTCTCCTAGGCTTGCCCTCTGTCTCGGAGCTACGAGGCCACGGAGAGCCAAAACCTGCAGCAGGCAAGGTGTGAGCGCTGGTCCCCCCGACTCCCCGCTGCACCCCTGAGCCAAGCTGTGATGTGGATTTGTTCACTCTCGCTCCTTATAGCACTTCATCAATCTCTTTTTGTTTCAGATCCCTGTCGAACAAGATCCAGAAAAAGGATGAAAGGGAAAGAAAGAAATTAATTAAAAATCCTGCCTGGATCCATTGCCTCCCTGCTAGAGAGATCTCTGGTAGGCCACTCACTGTCCCAGCCTCAGCTGCAATGTCTCAATTTCCTGAGATTTCCCTCGAAACCCTGTCAATAAACCCCACCAGCGCAGCGATTCCCAGTACTGCCATGGCTGTGAAAGAAGGCCTTGATACACAGGCCACCTTCTGTTCCCTAGAGCCCTGCTCCTGAATGATACCTGTGTTGGAGGGCCAAGATCCCACAAGGAGCCCCTTTGCCAGCCGGACACCTTGCAGGCGGCAGTGCCAAGATTGCCTTGGGCGAAAATGTGTTTCACTGGAATCAAGGGAAAGAAGCCAGCCCATTTCAGTAGGGCCGCAGTTTCACCTGGAAGGTGCAGCACAGCCAGTGCAGCCCTCCTGGCCGCTGCGTCCCCAGGATGCCTTCACCACCCTGGGGCTGAGAGCACCAGCAGTGTCCCCTGTCCGCCCTTGCCCTTTTCTCTGTCTTACAGATTTCCACCTTTGTCACCCCTGTTCCTTACAACCATTGGCAAGTAGCAGATAATTACTCCCCCATCCCTCACCCTTGACAGGGGTTCTATTTCCCCAGTGCATGGCTCACGCTCAGAGCACATCCTTTCAGGAGCAGCTTTACACCACCGACAAAGGAAGAGCCGAGCAAGCTTCTCTGCAGAGAGGGGCCGCTGTACTGCACAAAGCTTCTGACGGAGACGAGATGTGGATGAGAGAACAGCTCCTTGGCGTGGCAGTAGGACAGCACGCCCAAAAAAAGCCGCCCTGACATCAGATAATGTTAACACAGCCTATGTTGCAACCCTGGGGCTTTAGCTCCTCAGCACAGTCCAAGGAGCAAGAAGTCTTGGTCTTTCATTAGCTTGAAGATGCCCAGTAGACACCTTAGGGTGTCCCACAGCAATGGTCCCTGAACTCTGGGAACAGGACGATGGCAGAAAAAGTGGGATCATGATGAAATTACCAGCTTTGGGGAGGAGAGACAGAGGGTGTTCGGGCTCCATATTTCTTGGCAGTTGTGTCCTTGCTTTTGTCCTGCTGGCTGTGGGGATGAAGACTGAGAGATGTGCTTATACAGGCAATGCAGCAAGAACTGGCCTGGCTCTTCACAGTCTCCACTGCCTATCCCAGGGTTTGGGGCAAGGTGTTCCCCCACGCCGCCTGGCAAGGCCAGAGGAGGTCCCGGGTCACCGAGGATGTGAATCCTAACGTACTTTGGTGGAGTGAAGAATCAGAAGGAGGCGGTGCTGAGCCACTACGGGCTGGTGCTTTTGTCTCCAGTGAAGCAAAAGCAGCTTGTATCAGCCTGTCGAGCAGCAGAGTCCCTGTTCTGCTGGGATTCATCAGGAGATCCCAGACAAAGCCCTTGGACAAAGGTCAAACGAGTTGCCTCTGACTCCCCATGCTGCTGGAACAGTTCCACCCACGCCACGGCTCAGATTGACGCCTGAGGCTGCAAACTGCAGGGGCTCGTCCCGCTGAGGCTGCAGAGCGTCGGCGAGAGCTGCTGACGGATCGAGCTGTCCTGGGCGCAGCACGGCCAAGGAGGGCTTTCCCCAGGCTCTGCGTCCCACATGTCCCTCACGTCCTGCCGCAGCCTTCACATGGGCACCGCAACGCCCATCAATCCCTCCAGCTCTCCACGACCCCCCCACCAACGCCTCCTCCGCTCCCAGGGCCAGGGTATCCCCGGGCAGCACCCGCATCCTCTCTCCCTCCTGCTGCAATACCTTCTGCTCTGGCCTTGGGTCTGGGACGACCCTGCCCCTCTTCCCTCAGCCACAGACACCCCGAAGCCCCCAGCCCCAGCTCCCGCGAAGGTTACGTGGTTGGGGGTAAGTCGTTACTCAGAGGTTTTGCTTGTCTTCTTCGCACGGATCTATGGGTTGGTGGCTTTCAGCTTCATTTGAAAGCATTAGTCCTGTGCGCCGGGTGGGTCTCCCAGGAGAGACACATCACTGTAGTGCCTTCCTTGGGCTGTTCCTGAGAGAGCTGCTGTCCTCCTCCATGAAGAGACAGCAGGGCTCGGGGAGGCTGCGGCTGCAGGAGATGAGAAGGCTGCTCAGAAGGAGAGAGGGAATAAATCAAACTCTTCCTCCAGTTGTGCCAGGGAGAAAGGAGAGACGACCGAGGCCCTGGCCCCCCTGCAGTGAGCTCCACAATGGAAATGTTCACAGCTAACCATACCAGCCATTCAACCTACCAACGCTCTGCAAAGCTTGGCCATCGCCGGCCCTGGGGAGATGGGGGGAGAGGGAGGTTGTGACCCTTGGCAAATTGGGCAACGTTTGCCCCTCCCAACCTCACAGTCACTCTAAACAAGAACCAGACACTCCACCGTTTGCTAGCCCAGGAGAACCCCTTGGTAGGGCTTGTTCTCATCCTCCTGGGGGCTTGGTTTCCATCTGGGCTGCTGGTTGAAATCCAGCCCAGGCTGGTAGCGACTTCAAAAGACAGTGTCATCTGAGGAGTAGTGGGTGGTCCACGTCAAGCGAGCCGATGGCTGACTGTTCTTATATAAGCCACGACAATAGGGCTTCCTGCTCGACAGCCTCAGAAGAAAGGCGAAGGGCTGCATCGACCGCAGGGAGCGGAGCCTGACCTCGGCCCCGAGGGTGGTCCCTCTGGTGCAGGGCGCGTCACCTTAGTAGCCTGGCATGGGGAGGTGGCTCTGCAACCCTACGAGCAGGGGCTGTCAGTCTATCCCCGTTGGGTTTGTCCCCAGAACCGTTGGCCAGCCCTAGCTTCACCCTCCGCATGAAACAAAGCAAAACAAAGCACAACAACAATAACGGCACACAAGGGAACGGCTCGGAGGAGGGGGACGCCTCCGCTCGCCACGCTCGCAGCATCCCAGGCAGGATCCAAATGTGCCAGCCTCCGAGCAAGAGGCATCCACGCCCTGTGCCAAGCTGCAGGAGCGGCAAAGGCAGCCACCTGGTCCCTGCAGCAGCCCCGCAATGTTGGCGTGGGGACGGCGCGGGGGGAGGACGGTGGCAAGGCAGGGACGTTGCGTGCCAGCGAGCCCCGGCAGAAGGACGCCAGCCAGGTCTGTGGTCGCCGCTGCCCGCTGGCCGCTCCCTCCGCACCCCGAGGCCCTCGAATCGAGGGGGGGACGGGGTGAGGGGCTGGCAGCGGGCAGGAGATCCTCACAGCTCCAGCAGGCAGACAGGGAGGGTGGAGTGTAGGACGAGGGGGGGGTGCCGAAACGAATAATAAAAACAAAATCCCAGTAAGCACGTTAGAATTCGTTTGAAGTGCAGAGGAGCTTTCAGGCAGGGTTATGTACATCTCCCAGCCCGGCGTGATTTACACATTCCTTGCAAGCACAGGAATCTTCCCTGATTTGAAGTAAAACAGATGTTTTGGGTTTTTCTCTCCCCCCCCCCCCCCCCCCCCCCCCCCCCC
>JAVKLA010000052.1:11532895-11624144 GCA_034782735.1 Sagittarius serpentarius
TCTCACCCCCCCCCCCCCGCTCCCCGCCCCCTTTTAATCATTTCTTTATTGAAGTGATGGCTACACAGCCAACCAGCCCGGAGCGAGAGCCCTGCTACCCCCAGCAGGCCTCTGCTGGGACCGGAGACCCGCTGCCCTGCATTTTGGGAGAGCATCTTGTCACTGCGGTGGCCGTGCTTGTGAGCGTCCGGAGGTGCGGAGCCAGCTCCGCTCTCCTGCAAATGCTGCTCCAGAGGCATCGGTCCCTGCAGGTTTCTTCCCTTGCTTTTCCCTCTATGCGGAAGCATTGCAACTCCCAGCAGTTTTTCCTCCTCTGCAGCTAGATTCTCCACCCTTGCTCCACCAGCCCAGGTCCAGGAGACCTTTTTCCCTCTACTGCTGGTCCAGGAGACTTTCTGTGTTTGATGGTGGGACTTGCCCTTGTTCCTACACCTTAGCATCACACCTCACCCTGGCTGTACTCTGTCCTAGCAGTGTCGTTCAAGAAGGGCAGCCTGGCCGATCCGCGCAGACAGAAGAGGGTGGCAGCCGCACTCCTCATGTACCCCAAGCAAAACAACCCAGCAAGGAGGACAGTGTGGGGCAGGGAGGTTGGAGCTGGGACTATCTCTTGGTTTGAGCACTATGTGATCTCAGCCAAGGTGCTTTGCCCCTATTTTTGTCCCATGCTTTTCACCCAAGAAAGTCATTTGGGGAAGGAACTTCCTTTTCCCAGAGGGATGCACAACACTGAGAGCAGCAGGGGCTTCTGAGTGCTGGTTCATTCTGCAAACTACCAGCACAGCCATGCTCTTGAGTTTATCCTCAGAATAATAACTCAAGGCCAGCAGCAAATCCATCTGGCTCCCCCATCTTTCTTTTCTTTCTCTCTTTTTCTTTTAAACCCTGTTGTTATTTCTCAGTACTTCGTTGGTGGCAGGGTGGGAAGGTTTTTTGTAACACATTCATGTACCATTGGGACTCACTCCCATTCCCGTCTGGTACAAGAGATTGCACAAGAGAGAGAAACAAACGGGGATGAGGAAATGCGTGTTTATGAGAGGCAGCACTGTCATCGTGAGCAAGGGACCCCCCGCAAGAGAGCCGGCCTGGGAGCCAGTGGAGAATTTCCATTCTCTCCTAACACTCCATTCATGCCTCGTTTCATACCTCCCCGGAGGCTCCGTGACTGGCCGCGGTCCCACAGCACGGCGCGGGACTCGCACCCCCCCCGTGCGCCACCTTCCATGATATTTGTTGTTGGGTGGAAAGAGAGAGATGCTGTTGTCTCATAAAGATAATGAATTGAGAAAGAGCAGCGCCCTTTGCTGTTGCATGCGCTCCTTGTTTTCCTCTCGCGGCGGCGAAGTGAGTCCTCCCTCCTGCATCGCCCAGCACCCTTCCCACCGTGCACCTCGCCTCTGCTCAGTCCCCTCCTGCTCCCCTGCTGCCCATCCTTGCCGGGCTCTTCGTTAACACCCACCATGGAGGCTTGCATGGGCCTTCCCCACTCGGTGTGCTGCCGTCGCTGCAATGAGCATCCTCCTGACCTAATTGGGAACTCTCCGTATAATCCAAACCACATTGCTGCCTGATCAGATACAGTCACCGGTAAATAACCTTGACTGCAGCGGTCTGGTAGAGTGAGGGATCCTATATCACCGCTATTGATTTAGGATCATGCATCATTTGCAATGACACAGAGACAGTCTCATCCCTTGCTACTCCCTGCCCAGCCACCTTCTCCAGGACAGTCCCTTCCCCACCTTACTTCAGATAGCTCTAAGTTAAAAAGTCACCCAGGTGACAATTACTGCTGCCCGACGCTGGTGTACATGCAAGGAACGGCGACGGCTGATCTCCGCACTCCTTTGTGCGCTGCAGAGCTCCCAGCGATGGGGCTGGGGTGCCCCAGCAAACAGGTGAGGTATTAATAAAACCAAAAGCAATTGGCCATGTACACATACTACAACTCACTTGGGTCCCTCTCCCTTCTGCTCCTGCAAGCCCCCTGCCTCCCCCTTCCTTCTCCACACACCTCAATTTCATTATCTCTGATCTTGAACTGCCTATTACATGCTTTTTGCCAACATAAATATTTAATCCCGGTGCACTGCACAGAAAGGCCCTTGTGGAGTTAATACAACTCATGTTTCCACTTTGAAAACAATTCAGCTTGTGGCAGTGCAGCAGGTACAAGCCAGGGACAGAGCCGAAAGCTGGAGGTGGCCTGCAAGAGCTCGGGAGCTGTGTGGGGTGACACGGGTGGGCTTTGTGCCATGGGGTGGTCTTCACACCATGGGCTGGGCTGCACCGGGGCAGCTCTGCTGGAGCAGCGATCAGATGGGTTTGGATAGGCAATGGAAGAGCCACAGGGATGTCACTGCAAGCTGCTGCCTGGGGAGTGCGGTACGGGGTACACTGCCAAGGGGAACTCGAGGTGCAGAACTTTGCCGGCCTTCAGCAGTATTTAGGATGTTCCGTTCTCTGCAGCCCCCTTGGTTGCAACGACATGGAAAGCCCTGTGTGAAGGGTTTGCTTCACCCGCCAGAGCGTGGGGCTAACCAGCCACACGGTCACACGCTGCCCCACGCGTGCACAGCCGCAGGCGTCCTCATCCAACACCTCAAAAAACGCCTGCACACCCAGAGGTTATTTAGAGCAGGATCTGGCCATGATTTCACCTCAGGTGGGCTGCGGGATGAGAGTTATGGGATGGTGGGTTTATGGGGCTACTGGGTAGCACTAAGGTACCTGCTCCTGCTGCTGGTATGGGAGAGATCCCCAGCAAAGTGAGGTCTCCCAGCCCCCCAGATCCAAACCCATAAACAGCCTGGACAGAAATGCACACCGGTCCTCATCCATACATCTCCATGCACTCAGGTCCGACGCACCCATGGGGACGCAGCACCTCAAAATGTACACAACCCTAACAAACCCCACAAACCCAGAGGGGAGAAGCACAAGAGGGCGAGAGGACAGAGACGGTGACGCTGGTAGTGTGGATGCTCCCCAGAGGCAGCCTGTCACTCGCATAAATACATCACAGCCTGTAGCAGTGTTGCAAAGTTTGGATTTATAGGATTATCCCAGGCAGCTTCAGGTCCCCACCAGTCCCCTACATACTGCCTTGATGGGGATGAGACCAGTTGGGCAGGCAAGACAGAGAGTGGGGATGAGACAGAGTCCTTGTTTCTGTCTTGGTCTACTTTATGGGCATAAAATAGGGACAGCTGCATTGATGAGACTCTTGGGCGTTATCCCAGACTTGCTCTGGGACAACTAAGCTCACAATTAAGCAAGAAGATGCTGTTATTAAGACAGCAGCTTCCACTAGAGAACAGGCTGCCCAAGCCAGGGACATGCCTCAGCCCTCGCCCATGCAGGAAGGATGCTCCTACAAGAAGGGAGGGCCAAGAGTACAACTTGTGGCAGACATAATGGCTTGAAATCCTTTCCCTTACATCAGTGGTGACATGTCAAAGGGCACTGAAGAAGCATTTTGGTTTGGGGATGCTTCTTCTGAGAGGTTCCCCCAGCAGCCTGGGGTGGGACTCCCAGAGACCAAGCGGCACAACCCAGCGTCCCTCACCCCATGTGAGAAACTGGCACTGGCGTGTGTAGAGCCTCCTGCAAGCAGGATACGTACTCCCCCCACCCCCTCTCACAGAAAGGCTGGAAGACTGAGATGTCGCAATGACGTAAACCAGATAGAAAGAAAATATGAAAGTATCCCAGCCCAGCGGCAGGCCCTTCTGTTTGGGGTTGTGCAATGAGACTAAGAGCTGAGGCTACCCCCATAACCGCAGGGCGGTGGGAGGCGCTCAGAAGGAAGGCGAAACCGACGCCAGGGGCTGGCAGGCTCCAGACGCAGCTCAGGTTGCTGCTGCCATGCACTGCCCTGCGGCTTCCCCAGCAGAAATCAAGAGGAGAAAAGACGGAAGAAAAGCAACAGACCCTGATTCAGGGGTATGACAGCCCAGAGCTGAGTCAAGGTCAGCACCCAAGCCCACCCCACTGAGCTGCCTGGCTGCCCAGCCAGTGGCCGCAGGTGTTTGGGCAAACATCTCCCAGTGACCTGGCACCAAGCTCCCTTCACACTCCACACCCGCCTCCATCAGCTCATCTAGTGAAGACAGGACCCTGCCCCGCTGCCCCCTCCATCCACCACCCCCTGAACAAAAAGCAACCCTCAGACCCTCCTTCTTTTTTTAGAAACATTTAAATTATGACATAAGCTTTGGCTCCGAGGGTTTTCAGTGAAAGCCACGGTATTTTCTTTCCCCTTTTCAAAACAGAAACCATACTGCTGTATAATCAAATTTATCTCGTTCCTGATGAAGGAAGAGAGTACGGGTGTGAGGTGACCAGAAGCAAGCCTGGGAGCAATCACTCTAAAGGTACTCAAGGCAAATATCCTTGGCAGTACGAGGTGGCGTCCGACTGGGGAGACCAAGCAGAGACCAAGTGGGCCATAGCTCTAGCAGGGAGCATCACCCATGGCAAGTCCCACCTCACCATGTAGATGCCACCTCTGCATCCAAGCAACTACTTCTCAGCTTTCTCTCCCATTTTATTATGCTGTTCTCCTCACTGTATAGGAAACCTAGCAAAGGGTGTAGCTCAGTTCTAACATGTCTGGTTTACAGGTGGGAAAAGTCAGGAAGAAGCAGCTACTTTGAGGTTAGTAGCTATCCTTGAGCATCTCCATTTTACACTGGCCTACTCTGGCACAAATTCAGCTGAAGCCAATCATAGAATCATAGAATTGCCTAGATTGGAAAAGACCTGTAAGATGATCTAGTCCAATCGTTAACCTAGCACTGACAAGTCCCCCACTAAACCATGTCCCTAAGCGCTACATCTACATGACTTTTAAAAACATCCAGGGATGGGGACTCCACCACTGCTCTGGGCAACCCGGTCCAATGCCTAATGACCCTTTCCATAAAGAAATTCTTCCTAATATCCAATCTAAATCTCTCCTGGATCCTGTGGCTCTGCCAGTGATGATTTGAAGATGATGCTCCCAAAATGGAGATGTCTGGATTCACCGGCTACTTTTGCAAACACAGGTTCTGCAGCAGGGACTTGGCCATCTAAGCACTAACATAACTTGAGACAGGCAATGAGAGGTGTGAACCTGTGAAGCTGACGGATTTCTAGTCTCAGTACATACACCTGAAAAAGGTCCCAAAATGTGGGCACTCCTCACAAGCCCGCTTTTAAGCAAAAGAGTTAAGCAGCAGCAGTTGCAGCAGAGCAATTGCAGGCCATGTCCTACCTCACTCCTGCTCCACCATCACAACCCAAGGCTGCCTGAGGTCTGGGGGAATAACAACTCCCACCAACTGCAACGGGGTCGGGGCCAGACCACACAATTGAAGACGGGACCAGCACGGAAAAGCCCAGATGCACTCAGTATCCTCAAACTAGGAAAACACAAGCAAACTTCTTCTGCGGGGGGGAAACAATCCCCAAACCCAAGAAATAAGTGAAAGGTCACTCCAGAGCTACTGGAAAGCAGCTGAGTTCAGCAGCCGCCTGTGCAGGGGCTCCATCACCTGCACAGCTCCCCCATGACAAATTCCCTGCAGCTGGGAAACAGCCTTGTCCTCCGACCTTGAGGAGGAGAAGGGGTGGCAGCGCTGGAGGGGTTGCTGTGTGCTGATAAACTGCAGTGTGGCATGAGCAGGAGGTGGGTGCTTACAGGTGTAATGTTCTGCACAAGACAAGGATTAAAATAGTTGGGTTTTTTAAATACACAGAAATAAAAAAAAAGGAAAACGAAGATAACAAAGTGCTCTCTGGGAGACAAGGCTGGTGAGGGACTCACTGTGCTGTTGTTATTACAAGAAAAGGATGGGGTGGGATGTGCTGCAGGTGTCCTTTGGAAAAATGAAACCAAAAAAATGTTTAACCGGTTTTATGACTTGCAGGCCATATATGAGATACATGCACATTGCTGTCTGAGCTGGGACAGATCTTGTAGTTAATGGCATCCAAACTTTGCCTCTAGAGTGTGGAGGAAAAGATGTGAAGGTAGGATTAGCTTGTGACTTATCTTTTTATCTGGATAAGCATCACCTTTTGGGCCAAATATCTCCAGCTTTTGGGAGCTGGGATCCCATCCAGAGTCTGTCTGAGCTGATTTACTCCATGGGCTGTGGGTATGGCTCAAGGTTCAGATGAGACCTGTGGGTGCAGTAGTGTCTGAACACCTGGGCACCAGAGCAGCTTGTCACATCCTTCCTGGGGCATATTCACGGATACAGCTGAGCTGCTTTTGGTCACCTCTTAAGGCTAGAATTAGCCTATTAAACACTTGAGTTGTCTGCAAGTATCAGGTCGAGCTGCTACTGGGCACAGGGAAGCAGTCAAAGGAGGAGGCAGAAACTTCCCAGCCAAACATCAGTGTTGGCTAGTGACGCATGAACCCACACGTGGCAAATCCGACCATCATTTTACAGAGACAACGTCTGCCTGGGATATACAAGAGCTATCCAGACACAAAACAATGCACAGTGAAGGGACAATCACCCTAACAGAGACCAGAGCAGAAAAACATCACCAGCACTGGTACTACATAAGGCACCAGCTCCAATCCTGCTGCAGACCAGCCCTGCCAGCCCCAGCCTGCACCCCGTCTGATACCCCCCTGCTCTCCTCTTGGCTTGGCAGAGCAGGTGTAAAGCCATGGGACTGCCAAGCGAACGCAGCCATGCTGCGTCTGGCTTGGGCTGGCTCGCACGCAGCCTGCTTGGATCCCTCTGCATCACGCTTGCCCGTAATTTAAATTCCAGGATCAGCATGGGCAGAACTTGTTTCAGGCTGTGTGCACCCCAGCAAGACTGCAAGCAGGACACGGAGCTGCAGACGTGATGTAACACTGCCTCTTGGTGTCAAAGCCCCGGTGCTGTCCCCAGCAAGGCGAGCGAGCATCGCTCCTGCTCAGCACCCAGGATGGAGGTGCGGCGGCAGGAGCTTCATCTGCGCTCTGGCAACAGAGGGGAAACTCCAGCTGGCAAAGTGGCATCACCTGCTGTCTCTAGTACTGTGCAAAATAAAGTCACTTTGCTGCCAGATTGGCTTTGCTGGGAAAAAAACAGCAACCCACTGAGAACAAGAACAAGAGAGAGGGAAGAGCGTGAGAGACCACGCCAGCCAGCAGCATTTTTGAGGGCATGCCTCGGGTTCCTTGATGTGCACTCTCAGGTACCTGGGTCCCAGACTGCATGAGGAAATTAGGAAGAGGAGACCGTATTTTTGTGCAGGAAGCATTGCTTAATCCCCTGACCAAGAAAGCAATTCTATTAAGTGCTTTCCTGAAGTGGGGCTTATGTGAAGTGTGAGCAAGGGCCTTCCTTGACTCTGCTCAGCTCCAGCCTGCTGAAGAGCTTCAGGCACGTCACATCACCTCTCCCTGGCTCAGTTTCCCTAGCTAGGACATGGCCAACAAGAACAAAAACATTTGCCTTTATCCTGACCCATTTCTTCCCTACAAGATTAAAGAAACACCCACGCCAAGCAATGAATTTCTTGTGTCCTGGAAGGGGAGAGGGTTCAAACCCCACTGTAAGAATCAAATCAACACAGCCCTCAGCTTTGCAGCCTCCAGCAAAAAGGTGCTCTGTACCATGGAGAACTGATGAACAAAACAAATTACTCCAACACAGTAGCACAATCCAGCTTTTGCTGGCTTAAAGGTAAAGCAAAGCCAGCAACGCCTGTGTTGATATTTGTATTGCATCTCTTGTACTCGCTCTCCCGTTAGTCAATGGGATAAGACTTGGACGGATCTATGTTAGTGGCATTAGGTTTCTACACGCTCAGAAATAAGAATACTCTCCAAGTCTGTAACTGTAAAGGGTTGGTGACAGGGGACTGATGGTAGGAAAAGGTGGAATTGCAAAGGTCCATTTGTCTACCAACAGACAAAGAGGCCAAACCCCTCCTCGCCACCCCATTACCATTTCCAGGAAGAACCCCACATTCACGCACTCCCCCAGCTGCAATACCCTACACAACGATCTGTCCATGCCTCCTCCTCCTCCTCCTCGCTCCCCTAGTGCCAGCCTTCCCCCAGCCACCCCCAGAGGAGTAATGCAAATGGGCCTGGACCCAGTCAGGTTTGGGATTTGGATGCTGGGAGTTTTTAGGACAAAACCAAGAATGTTATTTCAATCCGGATGTCCTGAGGAAGGGGTGGGGAGGAGCCAGCTGCGGGAGGCAACAAAGGCTGTTCTGTTTCTTTTTGTGGCATGAGGTATGAGCGGAGAATTTGGGGAGGATAACTGGTCTTTCCAGCAAAAAGGAGGGAGATGCTCATACGCTTGAGAAACATTAGGCAAGAAGGTTCCACTGTGGTCAGTGGAAAGGCACCTCCTGACTCCAGATCTGTCCCAGGTGGCTGAATACTGGTGGCAGAGACAGATCAGAAAGAGGATTCAGGCAGAAACCCAGCTTTTAGAAGGGTGATGGCAAATGGTCGGTATAGCAGCATTGCAGCAGCACCTGGAGGCCCTGTTCCGATTCACCTAGGCTGGGCTGTACACAGAGATGGCGAGAGAGAGCTTAAAACCTGATCTTATAAAGGGGACAGGCAAACAGATGAAGCTGAAAGTGAGACAGAGTGATCTGCTTAAATCACTCAGTAAAGCAAATGGCAAAGTTGGGAAGAGCCTCCAGCACCTTGACTGGCCATGAAGAAAGCATGAATGTCTTCTCTTTGGCTTTCATATGTGTACGCTCCTAATGCTGGAAACTTCAACAGGAGCCCAACCTTCCTCCATGCATGGGACTTCATTAATATCAGCGGAGAGAGAGATTATCTCCTTCTGCGGAGCCCCTGACCTCCCTGTACAGACCATCTTTTCATGGGGCCAATCCACCTCCACTGTAGCGACCCGCACGTAGCCCCGATGGGCCCAGAGAGCTCAGTGCTGGACTTACTTCAGCAAAACCAGCCACGCATCTGAGCCAGCATTTGGGCAATCTGGTTCTGAAGCAACCCTAAACTGCTGAGGAAGGACGAGCCTGCACTTAGAAAACAAGCCTGGGATTTAGCAAACATTTGTTCAACTCCTGACTTGCCTTGTTTGAGCTTCCGCAAGCCAGGAATGCCTGAAAAGAAACTACAGCCATACACCGCTCGGCTTCAGGAAGCTGGAGAGCAGGCGGAATAGAAGAGGTGGATTCAATGAAGCAGCACAGCTCCTGTGCACACAGAGGACTCAGCCAAGGGCTGTAACAGATGTGTTTTAACCCATGCCACTGAGCTATTTGGGATCTGTCTCCGATTGCTCCAGTGCTCATTCACGTGTCTTCCTGACGGAAGACCAACAATAACAATTAGTATCATATAAGGAGCAGCGGACTGCTGCCAGCATTAGCACACTCTTGAGCACCAAAGGTTTCCATTCCACTTTTTATCCCAGCTATGCGCAAGGCAGAGGTCAGTCAACATTAATCAGCCTTGCTCGGGGCCAGCTCCTTTAGCGCATTCAGCTTGCTGAATTGCAATTGCTGTCTCTCCGTGCTATGATGGGTTCCCCCTTCTCAACACTTTTGCCTCTTTCCTTAAACTTACAAAAAAAAAGTATGTTCACTCTTAGCCAGCATACGATGACAGAAGCTAAACCTGGCCATGCTGGCGATGGCCTCCAGACCCTATAAGGGACGATGATGTCTGGACAGGTCTTGGTGGGTCTTAGCTGCAGACGGGAGCCTTGCGTTGTCATTCTGAGGACTAACTGAATCCCCTTCCATCTGATGGCAGTGCCCAATCTTCATCCTCTAGGAAGGGGTTTCCACCTTTCCAACACTCCTGAAACATGCTCTCCCAGAGCCTTTGAGCTGGTTCAGGATCACCCTGGGAAAACCCTATCTGATCCAGCAAGGGGAACGCAAACTCGAGGCTCCTTCTCAGCACATGAACACACTCCAAGGAAAGGCTCTGGAAGGGGTCCTGATGACTTCCATATTATTTCCAGTAAATTCTGTGCTGATTCTTGGCACAAACACCGGAAATGAATAGGCTAGGTCAGGAATGTAAATAAAGTGAAACATTGGGATTTAATCTAATCTATAATTATAGTATCTGTGGTGCAGGGAAGAAGTTGGTGTGTTTGCACTGCAGCTCCATTGAGGAGTTGGAGGGGGTTTTCAATTCCCTTTCCAAAATTTCCCTTTTTGGCTGAGGGATACTTGGTGTCTCCCCAAGTATCTGAAATGAACATGCTGGGCTGCCAAAGCTGCTTTCCGGCAGCCGATCAGGTACAGCTCAGCAAAGAGGCATCCCCAGGCACTCAAGGAACGACAGGATGAGAAGCTGAGGTGGATGAGCTGGGCTGAGGGCTCAGGGAGGCTCTGAGATGCACAAGAGAAGCTCCCGTTTCCACAGTGAAGAGATCAGCTGGGTTTGTAGGGTGCTGAGCTATGTAACGACCATGAGCAATGTAAGCTCAGTCCTCCAGGCTGAGTTTGACCTCTGAGAAAAGCCAGAGCACTTTCTCTTGACTGGTGTTTGGTGCTTGGTGCATCACAAATTGCCTGTCACAGCATAGTGCTCCCAGGCTCTCAAACCATCAGTCTGACTGGCGTTAACTGCTGTCCCGGCTGGCTGTTCCATGCAATATGAGCACTTAACAGACACGCAGACATCTCTCCCTCTGCCTTCCTCACCCCATCCTCCTCCAGATCCACCTGGGAGGAAGCTTGACAGACTGCTCTCGTCTAGCTGACCTCGGGGGAGAACAATCTCCTCTCCTGTGATGCATTTTGCAAGAATGACAAGCCTTTTGTTTTTTAAGAGCTTAAATCAAACTCGACAGTCTTCAAGGACCATCCTCAGTGTCCCCATGTGCATGCACACGAGTGCATTCACATGACTGCAGCATGGATCCCCACGCATGGGCACCCATGTCTGACAGACCAGCAGGAGTGTCCACGCGTGTACAGGAGCCTATGGAGCACATGCATCTTTGTTGACATGAACTATTTTCCCTCCGAAAACCCTCTGTGCCAGGACTAGCATCTCAATGTACTACAGGCAAGAGGAAGAAAAGGGCTGACAGGCAACACGTTGTCATCAGGTTGAAATTGCAAAGGACAAAGAAATAAGTTCTCCTTTTTTTAGTTACGTTTTGAAATTACAGAAGTCTCAAAAGTAGACGAATCAATCAGACTTTGTTTACTTGTTTGCTCGTAGAGCATTTTTTGGTTTTGTTTTTCATACTCAAGCCCAGCTTTGATTTCAGGCTGGTAATACTCCAAACAAATGGTCAACAGCAGAGTGTAATTGCCGTAGGTACTACAGAAGAAAAGGGACAGGATGTCCGACACATTTACAGAGCAGAACAGACTTCTACGTTCTTACAGTCCCCTCTCTCGGTTTACATGATGCTGCAGACTCTGTGTGCTCACCTAACAGCCTAGAGAAAAGCACAGGTCTTGCCGAGTAGCTATAATCAGGATTATACCCAGGCCAAAGCCTTCCAAGATAGCTATTTTTCCACAGAAACAAATGAAACAAGCAGAAGAAATTCAATTTAAGAAATGACCCTGTGCCCGTGTTTCTGTTGTTGTTACGTCTGCGCGGGCTCAGAACAGAGTGTTAGCCTCACATTTCACTGTTCTGGCTTTCTTCATGCTGTGTTGCAACTGTGTGGACATCTGAACAGAGGAATATTTAATGTGTGTGCCTATGCACAGATGCTAAGTAAACACGTGCTGGTTAGGTCCCAGGCTGGAGCCAATGTGCGTGTGTGCGTGCTGGATATGCATGCACCCACGGCAGCGCACGCCAGCACGCTGAGCAGTAGGTGTATGGGTCCACGCAGGCGTGCTGGGGCATGCAGCAGCAGATGCCGAGGAGGGTGTGCTGTAGTGTGCCTGCACGTACACTTTTTTTTGATGCCCAGGAGTGTGGGTCCATGCCCCACAGGTGCCAACATCAACATGTGTCCATACATGTGCGCTTAAGCATGCACAGCCCTGGGAATGGCGTGCCAAGCCCTGCTGAGCATTAGCTGCGGGACGGAGCCAACACTGTACATCACCCCAGGGCCTGTCCCCGCAGAAGGACAAAGTCCAAAGCTCCTTGATGCCAGGGGACTGCTGCCTGCTGGCTGCCTGCAGCCATGGCTCCTCACGAAAACCTACGGTCCCTCTTCTAAGGGCACCCGCGGAGAGCAGGAGCTGCCCAGAGCCACCCCCCAGGACACGGGGCATCACCGACTCTGCTTACCCCCTCCACGGCAATGTGCCTCACGACTGTGAAGCAGAAGCCTGGCTTTGAGTGAGGGGATGACAAAACCCTGGACAAAGCCTTCCGCCTTCCACCCAAGGCTCTCCCAGCCCTTTGCAGACATCAGGAATTAGATCACAGAGCCCCTAAAGCG
Organism: Sagittarius serpentarius; assembly: GCA_034782735.1. Taxonomy (NCBI): domain Eukaryota; kingdom Metazoa; phylum Chordata; class Aves; order Accipitriformes; family Sagittariidae; genus Sagittarius; species Sagittarius serpentarius. The sequence continues at coordinate 11,545,276 of JAVKLA010000052.1, forward strand.
ACGGGTGAGTGCAATTATCCCTGCCCAGCAGATGGGGAAGATGATCTGGCAGCCCAGGCTGCCCAAGAGCCAGACCTTCTGGCTCCCAGCTCCGTGCGTTCACCTCAGCAGCAGCCTCCTCATCAAACCCGGTGGCTCTTCCCTCGCCCAGTGCCTCTGGCAGCCGCAAGCCGAACGGCTGAGAGCTCACAACCGGCTGATTTTATGGGCAGCGGGTTATTAGGAAGCTCTGCGGTTGCTCCAGCCTCTCCCTGGCACCTTTTCAGAGCAGCCCAGTTCCCAGAGATATTAATAATTATATTTATGCATTATATATATTTAACAAGGAAACATTTAAAGTTATTAAATGGGAAGAGGTATCACTTGGAGCCCACTCCTGGACACAGCCCTGCTCAAGAGATGTGTAATAAAGGCTTCTCCTTCTTCGGAGGCTGTCAACATACTTAACTGGGGGGGGGCGTGGAGGGGGAGGCAAAGGGAAAGTATTAATCAAGATCTTAAAAAGTTCTCGCTGACAGACCATTTGCCAGCTCTTGCTTTAAATGCTTTTGTGGTCCCATAAAAAGTTTCATTACTCACTACAAAATGTGTTTTAATTATTACAGTCGCTCTGACATTAAGCCCTGGGTGTTTCTCTCTTGCTTACTCTGTCTCTCCTCCGTCTCCTTGCCTTTTTTTCTCTATTTTTTTTCTCTCTTACTGTCTTGACTCATGGTATCCCCCTCAAGATAGAGGATGCCCTGGCTAACGAGGCAGTTTGAGAAGCCCAGACCCCTCCAAATGACCCTGAAGCAGAAGTTAATATTCAGATCCTGAAATTATCCCTTTGCTTTGAACACTAATCACTTTGCAGGATTCAAACAGAAAATCCAGTCCCATGTGCTCAAAGAGTATCTCAGAAGAGTCAAGTGAACAAGAACAGCAGCACAGGTGTGGCCAGCCATCCCTGCAGAAGTAACTGGGCACTGGGCAGATGCATTTGGTCTCTCCGATCTGCTGTATGTGCCCTACTAATACAAACAGCAACTTACATAAACAACACCTACCACACTTTCGACATCTGGCTATTTCGGTCCACCAGGCATTTGGCAACTTGCTTCAATCTGACCACATTAGCTCAGTTCATCCATGAGAGACAGCCCTATTCACCAGGCAGGGACCTGGAAGCCCAGAATACTGAAAATGTGAGTTATTCTAGTGGAGTCTCCCACAGACTCCCAGTGCCTCCAGCTCTGTACTGGCAGACACTGGTTTTCAATTTCACTAGCTGAGCCTAACACCCAAAGCAACACGAGGAGTGTCATCATTTGCCCCATTCCTGGTGTAACATAGTGCTAACCAAAAGGGTCAATAACAATTAAGTAATAGCACTGGAGACCCCTCCTTGCCCCCAGCACCTCCCCACATGCCTCTCCTTACTTGTACAGACCATCTGGTTCCAGGCACTTGAAAATGACTGAATAGAGGCTGGTTTCAGGGACATCTCCGTGGCTCCTACCCGCTGCCACACAGGATGTTGCAAGGCCAGAAAGCAAATCATCCGCAAAGCTCAAGGATTCTCCTGGAGAGCAAAGAGATGAGCAAGACCAAAACATCAATACAGGTGCAAAATTATTGCTGACCATTTTAAAAACACTGCAGGAATGCACCTACACAGCACAGGCAATCAACAAAGTCTCGCTGGCTGTGGCTGGTAGGAACGGCCCCGAGTCTATTTGGAGAATACCGCACATGGACAAAGCAAGTAGAAAACACACCTGGGCCATCAGCTGTAATAGGGACCCACCGCAGAAACCAGGGCCAGTGCTAAGTCTTCGCTTGGCCAGTGGAAGGGTGCACTCACAGAGCGTACAGGCAACGTGTGGACTCACTGCAAACACCACATGCGGGACCACCACCCAAGGACAGGTTCCAGGTCCCCAGAAGAGCTGGAAGGCTGGCTAAACAGGGCTCTCCTGCCCTAACTGCACATTCAGCTCTTAACGGGGCGATGGTCTTTTTCAAAAATCACCTGTTACAGCAAAATGTGTTTCTGCTGTTAGATTATCAGGAAAGGAGACATTTTTAGAGCTTGGATGGAATTACTCTCAATGTGCTGGGGTTTTTTTTGTGGTTTTTTTTTTTTTTTAATTCAATGAAAATCAGTAGCTTTGCATTCCCTTTCATGTGCACTCTGCTGGCTCCTGGAGCTCTGACTGGAGCTCCTTCAGCTGTGCTGAAGAACACTCGGCCCTTTACAAGCATTCGAAGGTAAAAAATACTAATTAAAAATGCTGAAAAAGTTTGGGTTTTTTTTGTCTTCTGGTTTATAAAGCTTATTAAACACTCAGATCATGACCCAGCTGAAACTGAAAACATTCCATTTATTAAGCTTTTTGGGTCTGATTATCCACTGCCGTGCAACCTGTCTCCTTGCAGTGGGCAGGCTGTCTATCAGTTAGAGCTCATTGCGTTCAATTCCCATTTTACCTCAGTGTAACTGAAAGCCCAAGGTACCAAGCAGTAAAAAAACCAGAGCAGGTGCCCTGGTCGTGCCCCCATTCCCACTGATGGGAATCAGAGAAAGGGCTGCTGCAGCTGATAGAGTTATGCTGGTATAAGCAAACCTGGACCCAGATTGCTGTGCCGGGTACCTTGTGCATGTGTAAATGTCAAGACACCGCAGCAGAGGGAGGAGGAGAATTCCCTTCTCAGCACTTTATTTTTCTAAAAGCAAAAGTGACTGAGGACTACTGAAATGAAGCACAAGTCTAGGTTCTTGGTACAGACCGTAAGAAACAACCCAGTGGTATAACCAGCCCAGAACATCTCACTGTGCGGCTGGATTGCCCAGGTAGAAGAACAACCCCCCTCCTCCCCAGCCCCCCCCAACCGCATTTGCGTCTTGTCTCAAAATACACAACTCGGTAACAAATGTCCCCCTTGGCTACAGAAAAGAGCAGCAATAAATTCTTTTCCTCCCTAAAGGAATCCAAGCCTTAATTATTCATTTTAATGCTCCCAGCACGACTTATTCTTTCCAAATTTTTTTTCAGGCTGCTCTGTCACCAGTATCTGTAGTTTAACCCAGCTCCCAGCCACGGGTCTGTACCAAACCCCAAGTCAACTCAATGGGCAGGTTGGGTTGGCAGCGGTAAAATCACTGCTTGGAAGTCACAAGCACTGACTGGCCTTGAGCAAGCCCCTTTGCTCTGGGTTTATGGTTTAAACAAACAAACAAAACCCTATTGCTCATTTCCAACTTTCATTTGTGTCTCTTTTCATATGACATCGGGCTGGATTGGGGAACTCCCTGTCACCAGAAGTCATTGTGAACAGACACTGCCGTGACTTACAAACCAGATGACTCAGAAACACGTAACGAAGACACGGGACCAGATTGTGTTGCTGAACTAGAGCAAGAGCTTTTAAGCCTCTTCAGATCTCAAGCAACCTCCCTTCTGACCCGAAAGAAACTTCACGGGGAGACAGATCATCCCATGGGTGCCTGCTGTGGGACCTCACTCCTTCCTCCAGAGCACTCAGGGCTGACAGGCAGCCGATGAGGGGTAGCAAAGAAAACAGCTGGGCGGGGAGACTGTGATGAGCAACTGGGCAAGGCCAAGGGGAGGTTTGGACTGGCAGTCCACGGGTACAAGGAGCATCAGCCAGAGCACCTGTGCCAGGGAGCACAAGAGATGGGATGGGAGAGAAAAACACAGGGCTGAGACAGGGAGTGCAGAGGGCGGAACCAGACTTGCAGGAGACTGGAAATGGGATGGAAAGCGTCAGATGCAACCACTGAATTAACGTGTATATTAAAATTGCACAGGTATCTCTCCTTAAGGCACCCACTAACTTCTGGGTGCTCGCCTTTGCAGCGTCATTCACGGTCTTTCCGTGTAGCTGTGAGGAGAGAGGAGCCGGCTGGCAGTGAGCAGTGCCTCAAAACACAGTGGTGGCTTGTGTCACGCAAAAGTCTGGTTTGCCACGGAGTCCGATCAGACCTGCCTAAGTTGCGGAGTGTGTTCCTGTCCCCCTGTACAGGAGGAAACGAAGCTCTCAGGGTCTGCCAAAGCAGTGTCAACTTGGGTTAAGCCAAAACCCTTGCAATAAAATCCCTACAGCAAGAGGGTGTTTTGTGTTCAATCCTGAGCCTCCGGGGAACTTTCCCCTCTCATTGGCCCTGCTACAATCAAACAAAAGCAAAGAGGTTGTTATGAAAATAGCAAAACAGATGCTAGCAAAGGTGCTGAAACCTCAGCCCCAAGGCCAGGAGTCTTTCTGCACCTGCATAAGCAGCAGTGAGATCGCTGGTGGTGCCAGACTGCACAGACCACGGAGCAAAGACGGGCTGGGGTAAGGGATGCCCCAGGGACACACCGACTACCCAGAGCTGTCAATCCGCAGCGAACGCAGGGAGCTGCTTTTCTGTGCTCTCCCCTGGATGAAGCAGAACACATGGCAACTTTATTTGTTCATCTTGCACAAGAGAAATCTCTTTGTTCAGTCCATGGTGTTCTGAGAGCAGTTGAAATGAAATTTCCTGAGCCTTCCCGAGGACCAGAAAACAAGTTACTTCCTAGATTTAGGCTGGGACCTTGTCAGTGGAATGAAACTGAGGCAACAGGTGCATTTGCTGGCATTGCAAGAGGATGACGGACCACTAACACTGCCCTACCAAGGAAAAGTGGTCTTGGGACGTTGTAGCAATAGAGGAATACTGACCTAACTGCACGAGGCCACGGTGAGAGCTCAGAGCATACTGCTGCTCATCTCTGCTTATGAACAAGGTACAGCGAAAGCAGGAGAGAAGGCTTCACAGGGAAATAACAAAACCCACAAGCAGAGACTTTACCATACAAGCAGAGACTTAAAAAGGCCAAGTAGAGCTACATGGTTCTGGGAATACATCAACAGGGCAGGCACTCAGATGGAAAAGAAATACTTAGGTTAATGGGCAGTAATGGCAAGAGAAAGTAAATTGGATATGAATAAACGGTCTACTCCTGAGAAGGGCAAATAACCTAACTATGTTTTAAGAAGGAGTTTGATGACTTTATAAAAGGGATTATATGGATAAGTAGCTTGTGATGGAAAGCAAAGGGGCTTCTCTTTCCCGTCTGGACTTGTGTTCTCGCACACCCCGCCAGCAAATATAAAGAAGGATTTCAGCCTCCCAAAGCAGCCCTGAAGCACAAACCTTCTAGATTGCTGTAGTATCTTTGCTCGCATTATTAAATTTCAGAAAGAATCCAAAGGTTCTCTGCAGAGTAAATGATAGCTAAGTAGATCATCTCAGTGGAGTAGGAGATATTTTATTGACTAGACAGCCATCTGTGTCCTTCATTAATAGTAATAAATAATTGATGTCATGCTAAATAAAGCAATAAGCTGTTACAGATATCAAGGACAAATGACCAGCTCCTGCGAGAATGCCTCACCTGTGTTCACTTCTCAGTAGTAAAAAAATCGCAGACCAGAGCTCAACATCACTGTGCACGGAGCAAAAGATGCTACTTGCTGCACACCGGTTACAGGTAATGGAGCCACTGTGCTCAGCGATGGGATGCTGATACTCCTAACTGTACACCAAATCCCTCCAAGACTCTCTTCTCCCTCACTTCCATGCCGCTGCCTTCCCAGGCCTGGTCTGCCTCAAACCATCCAATTCCCCAGGCAGCTTTCGAAAATCAGTCTCTGCTCTACTAATGACTGTCGGGAAGACGTAGCTCTCTCCAGGTGGCACTTTCCTTCTCTCTCCAGCACAGCCCCTCGCTACTGCCTCATCCTCTTCCGCGGACATGGCTGTGGAGTTTGGCAAACCTCCTCTTTTGGTTTTTTAAAGATGCGATTCTGGTGTTGTGGTGAGTCAGAGCTCTCCCTAAAACAGAGGAAAATAACAGCACGCTTGGAGCTTGTGGGGGGGAGGTTAGCCCTGTTTTTTGAAGCTTTGCAGACTTCTCCTGGCCACACCAGGTCTGGCCACACCAAGGCATATAGGTTAACCCACCGGTGATGGCTCTGGAATAGCCACCTGGGAACTCAACTTGATGTCTGGTCTGGAGGAGGAGGATGCCCCCGACTCAGCTGCCTGTCTGCAAGGCTGAGCCGGCAATCTGCTCTCGAGCGAGCACCTTTCTAGTGGCAGAAGGCTCAGATGGGCAGGAATGGGGACTGAGAAATGAAAACGGATGGGAGCAGGCTCAGACCGCTCGCTCGTAGCCTCCAACAGTCTTAGTCTGCCTCAGTCCTTCCACTGTGGCCTCTGCCAGCGCCCAGCAGTTGCGGAGGGCAGGCAGGATGAATCACCTATCAACCATCCCACCGAAGACAACAAGAGTTACGGCGTTGAATTCAACCAGACTAAACAACAGAGCAAGGCCAGGAGCCTCCAGGAGGTTAGAGGAGCAAAAGGAAGCTCTGGGACCCTCTCAGGCGTTCCCCCACCTTCAGCCCATGGCCCTGTGCCAAGAGCAGCATGGACAAAACCCAGGTGGTGCGAACCAAAGTGGAAATGAAGACGAGAGGAGACCTCGCTGCTGCAATTCACCTTCAAGATTCCTAGAAAGAGCACAAAGGGGAAAGCAGGAAGGCACCTATGTCTCTGTCTTGACAGCTTCTTTCTTAGACTGGATGAAACCAACCCGGCAACGTTACCAGTCACTTTCTTCTGGTTGTGGTTTCCTCTCTCCGTCTTTCTCCCTTTTGCTTTTTTTTAACCTGTTTTCAATTTACTCTTGTGGCATCTCTGACTGTGACCTCATTCTGGTACTTAAGGGGGAGGGGGAAAAAAAGAGAGAGAGAGAGTGTCCTTTAAAAGAGAAATGAAAGAAATCATATTTTATTTAGCTTGGTTGGTTTTGAAGCTTTAGCAGAAGAAAGATTAACCTTTTCTGCCTAACTTAATGAAAACAAGGAGAAAGCCTGTATGGATAAATAAATATCTGTGTGGGTATGGAGCAGGCACGATCGTGTTACAGCCCCGGTGGAGCTGTAATGGGGAACAGGCGCGTTCCTGCGCAGCGGCTCCCAATTCCCGATCCATTTTCAAGGAAAGAAAAACAGAGTAGAATGTCAGAGGCCCAAGTGGGCATAAATGAGGGAGCCCGGGGAAGGCAGATGGGGCCCAGTGAGGACCTCCATCCCCGGCAGTGAACTCCGGAGCAATGCCAGTGAAGCAGATGGAAAAAGAGACCTTACTCTACTTTGCTCTTGCCAGGTTTTGGTTCCTGAAATGAGGAAACAAATGGCATGCTCAGCCCTCCAAGTTTGTCACCTTTTGGGGGTCCTCGTCCTACCCTCCTCTTCCTCCAGGGCTCTGCCTCCGAGGAGGGGAGGTTCAGAGGAGGGATGTGAGCAGAAGGCTTGGACCAGGTTTTTGGATGGTTAGATGGGGAGCACAGGCTTGCAGGGTGGGTCCTCCACAATGAGGTTGTACCTGGGTTTAATGTGCTTTGGATCTGGTGCTTGGTGGGGGAAGGCAGCGAAAGGTACTTTGTCTTGGAGATGATGGGCTGATTTAAATTAGTGTAACGTAACTTTAGGCGACGGAGCTGTTCCGATTTACATCAGCAGATGGTCTGTCTGGCTGCCTAGATCATTAAAAGCAAACCGTCCCTACTGATCCTGGTGGAAGGATGTCAAAACCTCCTTCCCTACATGGCTTGCCAGATTATAAAAGAAACAAAAAGGCCTAGTTATTACTAAAAAAATCTTCTGCCCACATTCTGGGAGCATCCATGCATGCCAGCCTCTCGTGTTAGATGGGAGCCTAAGCCCCACACCCAAAAAGCCTGCAGCCTCTGAAATAACTTCTTTGTCGTGACTTTTCTAAGATTCCATCGGGAATCCCTCTGGCTGGGCACAGGTGGTCTAGGCTGAAACAGAAAAGCCGGTGATTACGCTGTGCGACTTTGGGCACAGTTTATGCCTCGCTTGCCAACTTGTACAAAGGTGCAAATTGCAGTCCTTCTCTGAAGGACTTCACCTTGCCTAAGTTACAAATTTTGGAGGAATTTGCTTCCTATGTCTATATGCTACTAGACACATGAATAATGATGAAGAGCTCTCCTCTGGGCTTCCCAGGTCCTCTGCTGATGGAAGACTGCACTTGCAGATGACTAAATTTAAGGAGCAATGCTTTAGCTAAGCTAAGAGAAAAAAAATTGCATTTCAGCGCCACAAAAGTCCCTCAAATGGCTTCGCTGGTGCTCTCCAGGGCTAGAACTTGTGACCACGTGGAACTGAAGGATGGGCTGTCTTGCACTGTTCTTACCAAGAGCAGCCAGTTGAACAGAAGGAAATGGTCTTAATTTGGATGAGCTGCAGTGTTCTAAAAACATAATGCACAAGGCTAATCATGAGTGTATTCTTCTTTTAGGGTCATCAGTAGGACTCGCTGCTCCTTCACCTGAGCTCTCCACAGACTGCTTATCACAGTTCTTCCACAGTCAGTATCTAAGACCTCAGAAAAACTGCTTCAACTCATGTAAAAACGCATCACCTCCTCCATCTCCCCCAAGGCAGTATGCTGCTGGAGGAGAGTGAGAATTAATGCATTTCATTCTGTGCTGTGAGCCCTCCAGTATTTCTCAAGGTTCACTGGGTTGCTAAGGGTCAACCACAGCCAGACACAAGCTGACTCTGCTATGCTTGGAGCCATCCAGGCATGAGCCAGTTCTAATCTCAAAGCCACGTATTCACATCAGCATGGTGGAGAGTCCAAGCGAATTTATCTGTTCCCTTGGAGTTTGTTTTGGGCTCTGCGGCGTGTTAAAATAGTTAGTTGATTTCAAGGCAAAGTGGGAACCCATTTGTGCTGGGAGTTGTGCAGACACAAAGCAAAGACATGAGCTTTGTCCTCAGATACTTCTTGTCTGGCAGAAGATTTTGTCCATCACCACAGATCTAGTTGCCACTCTCATTTTTGCTCTCCTTTCATTTTTAGCTTCTTTTAAATTACAAATTTCTAAACAATGGACCAGTGGTCCAGACCACTTGGTGGTCCCCAAGACCTGTAGTCAGCAGTCTGTAGCAGATCCAAGGGACTGCATGGAGCCTTATGCTCACCAGGAATCCCACCAGCCCTGCTACAGCCCCAGAGCCACTCTTCTACAGCATAAACTGATGTGTCAGATACTTCAGAGACAGCAACAAAACCTGTATCATAGCCTCTTTCTTCTTAAATGCACAAAGCTACTGCACTCTTGCGGTTCCTAGGGGAACAAGCTACTATCCAAAAACGACTCCCAAATTTTGGATGCAAAGATGGCAGCAAGGACCTGGGCTCCACCAGTCCAGAGCACTGCGAGGTTCCATCTTCTGCTGGGTTTAAGATGACTAAACTTGCAGGGGAGCGGCTTTCATTGTGAGACATGTCAGTGGGCAAATCCTGGGATCCTTCCTAAAGAAAGGTCAATGAGAAGGTGATTCTGGCCAGTCCAAGTGCGCCCTGGTGATACACCTGCAGTGTGTCTGACATACAAACTTGCCTAGCACAAAAACTTCCTAACCTGCCTAGTACGTGATGGTCTACGAAGCAAGCAGGGGAGACGTGCCAAACAGCAGGGTCATGTCCTTCATTTCCCGCTCTACCGAGCAGTCTCTTACCTTTATTTTCCGCTCTTTATGACCAAATGCTCCAGTAGTTTAATGCCCCACGGAAGCCCACTGGCTGACTTGCACCCGCTGGAGATCAAGCCTTACCCACATATGCAAATACCATACTAGCAGGAGGGGGAAAGAACATCTCCTAGAAAGAAACTCAGTGTGCAATTAATTGCTAGAACCGTAATTATCCCGAGTGATTTTTCACTTCTCCTTGCACTTATTGGGAAAATGAAATTTTTTGACTTCTTAGATCAGCCAATTTCTTCTATAGTGCCACTGTCGCCTGACCCTGCTCCCAGTCCCTTCTTACACTTCATGGCTCAGTGCTGGAAAGTGGACCAAACCTCTACCTGTAGTGGCAAGCAATTTAAAGGAAATATTCTTTGCTTGGTACCGTTTATTCTAAATAGAGGTAATATGCATAGATGCTGATGAATTAGTGATAAGACTTCAGAACAGTATATTCCAAAGCACACACAACAGCAGCCAGATCTGCAGCCTGTTAGCCAGCAAACACTTACAAAAATTGGTCCTGATGGAGGGACCCGCATGGAAGCAGACCTCTTATTTGGCCCTAATATGCAGTTTTGGACATTTGAGAATGCAGGGGCAGATCCTCAGTTCATAAAATCTCCTGTAGCTCCCTTGAAGTCAATGGAACAATAACAATTTACACTAGCTGAGTTTCTGCATCCTGGCTGTGAGCTATTTGGAACAACTACACCATAATGATTATTACAGATATTTCAGATCACTTGTCTAGGTCGGACAGGAAAGTACCACCGCATAAGAAAACAGAGTTGGTTTGCTATGATTTCCAAAGATTTATTGACCCATATCTTGCAAACATTTACACATGTTTAGCTTTATTCATGTGAGTTGTTCCATTACACTCGTGTGCCAGATAAACTAATGTACATGCTTGCAGGACCAAGGTTAAAACTTGTGCAAACACAGCGAGTTCTAAATATTTTTTGTAGATATGTTCAGTTACCTCGGATTCAGACTCGAAAGCATGTCATTTGACTGTGTCTCTTATCATAACTCTCCATTTATCTGAGCAGGTATCGCAAGAGAAGCCAAATGCAGAAAAAATAATCAGGATAAAACTGAGAAAAGAAGCAATTATCTGACCAAACTCAGAAGCTAGAAAACACCCGCTCAGTCAGGACTAACGTATGCAAGCGTTGACACCAGTTCTTGAACAAGGAATTAGCTGGGTTACTAGAGTTATATTCACAACAGCTTTCTTAACACAGCTAATTAAATCATCACCTTATTGATTTCCCCATAATGAAGTTAACATTTTTCTTCACAGTTTTGATTCATTAGAAGACACAAGTCAGTGAAGAGGAGAAAGATCTGGGAATCTCTTGGCCATGAGAAGACTAATTCAGCATCCATCACTGTACCTGCAATCACTCCATCTTTTCCACTAAGACTACACCTTAGATCCTGAGACAGGATCTCCTGCACCACTGCACAGTCCTGCTGCTCACAAGGACAGAATACAATCTCCAGTTTCTTAAACTGAGCTGATTTTGTTTCCTTGAGGACAAAACACGTGTCAACAAGGTGCCTGACACCAAGAGACTTCAACGCACTTCACAACAGCCATTAATACCTCCGACAACGTGGCAGCATTTACATCCCTCAACCAAGACGGGAGCTCCGTTACGATACACACCTGCGTCGCAGAAGGCTGCAGCGTCAGGAGAGGTGGCAGGCAAAGGAGTGGGGACGCAAAGAAAGGAAATTACTTCTTCGAGATAGCAGGCAAAAGGCAAATTTGAGGCTATAACCCAGAGCCCCAGTCCAGATCTCTAACCACTAATAGCTGGCTTTCATCTCAGAAAGACTATTAACCCTTTTTTACAAGTGAGCAAACTCCAGGTGCTGAGGATACCTGCCGTAAGTGCACAGCAGGATGCTGGCATGGAAGGAATGCCTTCTGCTCTGAATTTTAAGTCAAGTTTCCCAGAAACCAAGACAAATCAATCCTGGCATCCACAGGAAATGGGAGCTGTTAGCAGCCAAGACAGCTCTGATGGACAATGTCCCCTGGGAACCAAAGGCCCGCTGTGGTGGGAACAGTTGTTTGACTCCTAGATGTCCTTGGCAAAGCAAGGTATCTGGGCACGTTTCCCATCCCCAGGATCACCGATCGCTCTAGGACGGTTAGTTGGAGGCACGTCATCGCCAGCAACTGTGCAACATCTTACCATTCAGACGACAAAAGACAGATTCCCAGAATGAGCAGAGCAGGATTAAGCCAAGTGGTAAATGGATTCCAGGGCTGTTCAAGGATCTGCGCTGATGAGGGAAGCCAGTGCCAGGCAGCCAACCCGGAGCTCATACGGTGAGGTTATCACTTCCCTCTTTTCTTCAAATCCATAAATAGAACCCAAACATTGCTTGGGCCATGTTAGAGAGATAAGGTGAGTCTCTCCCATCCCTTGCAAAGCCTGAAATAGAAGCCCCACTACTCCCTATCCTAAGCATCAAGCGCAGGATGTTGACATTTAGCAATAGGGAAAATTACCCAAACAATGAACCCTCTCAGGTCTCTCTTCTCCCCTCCCTTCCCCTGGTCCCCTGGAAAATGTTCATAAAGTGAAGTGGAAAAAAAACCACAACCCAAACCCCAACATCCAAACCCCAACCTTCCTAAGGCTGTGGAAATAACATGTAGAGGAGAAGAGTGAGTCAGGCTCTGCTAACTGTGCACGGGTCACCAGTCCTGAAGGCAGAGGTGATTCACCAAGAACTAGAAGGTAGAAGAGACTGAAAAGAGGGTGCGGAAAGAAAATTGTATCCAATAAGAGAAGGAAATAAGAAATGAAATTGTTCTGGGTTGCATGCACCTTGCTCTTTATCGAACACCACTCAACTGGAACTGACCCAGGATGACTCACTTGATAGTGGTGAGGTTATTCCCCTGGTGTGTTGTCGAACCTTTCTTTATGAGAAGGAGGGCAAACAGGCTGTAAGACCTCAATCCATCCCCACCCCCTGCTCTTCCCTCTCTACTTCCCCTGCCTGAGATGCTCAGCGGAGCCTTACCTCCCTGCTGCCTCTGCTTCCATGGCTCCTTTCCTGCACCCATTCCCTTTAACAGTGGCAGCATCATGGGACTCTGTTTTCCCCATAAAAGATGCCTTCAAGGAGATGAGAAAACCAGGGTCTGCTTAGGAGCAGGGCATGCCATGGGGAGGCCCTCTTGGATGCCACTGGCACAGAAAATACATTGTCACAAGAGATGGAGAGGAGGATGGGGCTCAGGTGCCAGGGGAGAGAGAAATCTGCCAGCCACAATGTTCTCCTGCTATTCCTCCATTCATCTTTCCTTCTCAGCTGTGCCCCCTCCACTTTTATTTCGTAACCATAAAAATTCAAACACAAAAATCTTGCTCTGAAAAAACTCTAAAAAAAAATAATAAAAAAAAGATCCTCCCTCTCAAGTTCACAATGAGAGCTGTAAAACTTTTTCTGCTTGGAAAATTCTCCCGGTCAGTTTTTCCTACTGTTTAATCCCTGCTTTGAGTTACACAGAATGAGTAAACACATTTTATAAGGTTCTAATTCATACCTAACCCATACAGTTTATAGCTTAACATAGTAAAATATACACACACACACGCACACTTTTTATACATATATATATATACACACACACTCACACATATGAATAAAATAGCCTTGGTCCCACTCCTACGAGCCTCCTAGCAGCAGGTCTGATTGCTCCGGCATGTGCTCTGCTATGAAAGCAGCCTGGCGTGCTTAGGTGTGAGTTAGCTGGCCCGGGGAGTAGTTTCCGCTCCAGATTCCTGCAACCTCCTTTGTAATAAATAATTAGTCAGTCTCGTTAAGGGAACGGCGGGATCCACTGCTCCATCCTTGGAGGACTAAGGAACGCCACCACGTGGTATCCCAGGAACAATTTTTGTCCACTTTCTGCCCAGCGAGCACCTGGAGCAAAGCCCCATGGCAGAGAGACAGCCGAGGCTGGGCTGGAGGAGCTGCGGGGAGCCTGGCTACCATGCGGCCACGGCCAGGCGCCAGGCAAGGATGCGTCTGTCTGAAAGGCAGCTCTCTGCTGGCAGTGATTAGAAAAAACCTGAAGGTGGGCACTCAGTCAGAAGATGGCCTATGGCGTGAACATCACCAGCTGTTGCTCTGGAGGAAGGCAGGCAGTCTGCACACTAAACTCCTCCGTGTAACTGTGGGTTAGGGTCAGCCCCGATGGGGTGTTGAAAATGTCTTGCCCTATGCCAGCCTCCGCACCGAGCTGCTGGAGAGGTAGTTCCTCTTCTGCAGCGAAACCACATCCTTCACCTTTGCTTGAGACGATGGAGGCCAGTCGTGATGTGTTGCGGATGGCATTAAGGCCAAAGAGCTACCTCAACCTCAATCTCCCACTCCAGGTGTTTGAGAACCAGCCACCACCTCCTGCCTTTACCTCCCCAGAGGCAGAGCTGACTGATTCGCCCAGTTAGATCTGGGCTCTGCTTCAGGTCCCTCTGCTGCTTCAGCCTTTGAACCCAATGTGGGCAGGCGAGATGGAGTCCTCTTGACTGGTAGTTAACCATTAGCTAATTCCAGCCAGGAAAAATACACCGCCTGACGCAGAGAGCTTGTGAACAACAGCAAACCCCAACAGTCCACAAGAAGGTCTACCTTACCATTTCTGACGGGCGCCTGCGCAGCTCTGGCACTCCCAAGCATCCCCAGGGTGAAAAGCTGTGCGCATCAGACCAAAAACTCAGCAACAATACTCCCAACCTCTGCAGAGGGGGAACCTTATCAACATGTTGAGCTGTCTGCCAGTGGCTTTGAATTCGGCTGTAATCCGAAGGTAGGAGATTTTTACAACTATTGACTAAGGAATTGCCTCTACCATTGCTCTGGAGAAGGTGGCTTCTCTTGAGCTTTTGTTTTGAGTTTTCCTGCTTGTTTCTCCCAGCAGCTTGCTATTAAATTAAACTGAGCGTCTCGTACAGTCCCATACTTCTGTCACAGAGAATAACTGTAAGTGATTAAAGTATCGTTTCTGCTATACCTCTGCAAGACCACTCCAAGAGATCGTTTCCTCAGAGGAAAGAGGAACAGAGACACAGAGAGAACCGTGTCGGTGACACAGCCGAAGCTTCTGCTGGTACAAGCCGTGGCAGCTCCGCTGCCACGAGTGGGAACGGAGCAATTTGTGCCAGCCGAGAGTCTGGCTCTAAATCGTGCTTGGTGCAGTGCAGCTCCTCTGAGCAGGAAGACAAGACAACAACAGAGATACCCAGAAAATGTCCCAGACACTGGATTTGGTAGCTCTCCAGGAAAGCCTTTTCACAGCATTTGTTTGATTTATGGGATCCACTGCCCTGACCCCTATGTATTCCCCTGATGGTCTTTCCTCTCCCAGAGGGAATCCAATTAACCAGCAGAGAAATCAGAGTGACAATTAACTTTTTTTCATTTTCTGACTCACTGTCATACCTCCCATCATCTTGTTTTCCCTCACCCCTGCTTATTTACCCCAGCCCCAACCCCTCTTCTATTCAGAAACCAAAGAAAAAGCAGGAACAAACAGAACCCCCACCAAAAGGCCAGGGTCAATTGGAAACCTGCACTGCAACAACACAACTGCCTGGCCTTAATCTCCTCAACTTTGTCTTTTCGCCCTCCAACACAGCCTCCACTCAAGCTGTCAGTAAGCCAAATCCCAGCAAGCAAAAATGTGTTGACCCTTGAAGTCATTTTTTTAAGTCAGGGTGCCCCTGCATCCTTTAAGCCCTCGAGCAGCCTTGCACAGAAGCCACCTCCCAAACGGCAGTTTGTCTCCAAAGACCATGCTCCGGGTCTCTGCTAGCAACCACAGCTACGGCTGCCTGAACCACGTCCCCAGGGGAGCTAGCACCATTACCACTCCTGCTTTTCTCTCTCTTTATTCCTTCTGCCCGTTGCTGCTGTTAAAACCAAGGTTCAATTTTTCAAGTGCAAAGATTGGCTTGAAGACTCAGTCTCTTTTTTCTGGGAGCTTTTTTGATACGCAGTCCCTCTAAGGCTGTGGAAAAGCACTCCGGGTCATCAAGGTGAAATCATGGGCACCATTCAAGCCCATCTTGGCCAGTTCTGTGACAACTTGTCACTTGAAGGCACAGACAAAAGCCACTGCTCAAGCTAGCGGTTTGAAGTTGCTTCCAGCCACACAAAATGTGAGATGTGGGCTTCAGGCCCCATAATGCTATTTTCATTTTCCTCCTCCTCCAAGAAAATAAACCGAGTGTTTATTTCCTGAATGCTCTGGTCTGAGAAAGGGCAAAACTTTCCTCCGGGAGCCAGGTGGCTGGAAAGGGAAGGCAGAGGCAAATATTTGCCGAATTTGTCAATGAGCTCTTATTCCATTTTTCTTATTAATATTTATTTAGACATAATGTGAGGGAAACCTGCTCAGACCACAGCAATGTGGGAGATTCCACTGTTATTCTCCTCGTGCCAGCTACTGGCGGGGAGGGAGGAGAGAAGGAAAAACAGAGACAAAGAGAGAGTGTCAGGGAGTTCACAAGCAATTTAGAGAAAGTCACGGGCTTTCGTCTTGACTTAGCAAAAGATGGGATGCCTTGAGAAAGTCAATGCATCTACGGACCATGTGATGGGTGAAAGAGGTTGAATAGCTTGGCCTTCCTTGCTGATATTCAAGGCACAGGTGTAGCTTTGAGAGAGAAAATTATCTCATTATAGAACCCTCTTTTTTTTTTTTTTTCTTTTAAAGGAAGGAATCATTAATGACACGGAGACAAGGAGAATAAACTGCAACCCCAGGTTTAGTAAATTGTGTGAGACGAACCTGATGTATTTCTTCAATAAGACAGTTCATTCCCTAGACACGAGAAGCGTGGTACAATCTAATTTATCTGGGTATCAAGAGGCACCATGACACGACATGGGTAATTATTAGGCAAGCTTGAAAAGACAGGAATTAGCAGAAGAATTATACAGCAGGTAAGGAACTGAGTAATGGACAAATGAAAACAGGCTGTGCTGAAAAGAGAGTGATGGGAACTGTGTTATAAGTAGCAGAGTTCCTCAATGATCAGGCTTGTAATCAATCTTATTTCTCACTGGAAATACAGCAATGATATTAGCACCGATGAAGTGAAATGCATTATTGTGCACAGGAGATCAAAGGATCAGTCAAAAGAAATTAAAAGATCTTGAGGGCTATAGTAATAAAAGTGGAATGAATTTTAATATTTAAAAATGCAAATTAACTTAAAGATAGACATTAAAATAGTTCTTTTGTTAGCGGGAACGAAGGAGGAGGAGGAGAAACGTCTGGATGCACTAGCTGGTCACAGCACAACCACATGTTGCTGCTGGAGGAGAGCTGGAGAAAAGGAAAGGAAATTCTTGGATCAGCTTAGAAAGGGTCTTCCAGTTCAAATAATGAAGAATCAAGTCCTTTGACAGCAAAAGGCTGATGTGGTGCCCCACTACCAGCCTTGCCATCAGAGAATCACAGAAAGTCTCTAGTCCAACCTCTTCAAAGCGGGGCCAACTGCATAGCCAGGGCATGGTTCCTTGGGGCTTTATCCAGCTGAATTTTGAAAATCTCCAGGGACTCCTCCAAGAGCCACACAGCTGGTGTACAAATAATCACTGCTTGGTAGCAGAAATCCCACTGGACTGGGGCATCCAGAAGGAAGGAAAAGACCTGGATGCATTTCTGTAGGGCTTCAAAGCCCCAGCACTGCTGACTCCCCAAACCAGTCGGGTACGTACACGGCTGTGAGCGTGTCCCCTGTTGCCCTCCACTGGATAGAAGGAGAATGTCGCACTGCTGTGTCATGTCTGGGGACAGCACATCCTAAAAGCATCTCCTCTTTCAGCTGGGGTAATAAGTCTGTGCTCTGGGAATAGAGCAGCTGAACTCTAGCTCTGTTTTTGCTCTGACTGTCTCGTGTAGCAACAGCTGGGGGACATAGGTTTGCTCAAACCACAGCCAGACGATTGGAAATAAAAACGATATTCATATATTAATTAACATCTGGTTACTCGTCTAATTACATGATACAATGTGCATGAGTTTTTTGTTCCCTTCATATTTTATGCATTGAATGAAAACTAAACAAATGTTGCAAAAGCAACAGTGCAAAAGCAAAAAACCAAACACTACCCAAGTTTGTACTTGCAACACTTACTGACACATCAGTTTAATTAACATGTAAAGAAGGACATGACTAAACCATGATGACGAAGATGGTGGTGACACCAAACTGGAATTAACATCCATCCTGATCCAACCTGGCCATTTTTCATTAAACTGGGCTTCTCTTTACACATATTCTTTTTTTTTTTAAAAAAGTAATAATTTGTTAAACTGAGCAGTTCAGGGCCTGATTTAGCAAATTATTACTTACCCATTTTCAAAAGCCACTTTTAATGAAAACCGTCCCTAAAAATTTCAGCTGGACTGTAAAGCACCATCCCAAAGGAAAGGAGCTGATGTCACCCTGCCTGCGCAACGCATCTGACAGTGTCTGATGTTTTCTGCCACACTTTGGGCATGGAAATAAAAAAGAATGAGGGGGAAGGAAAGACAGATTAATTAAGAAAAGTCATCACTCAGGTTGTCTGGCAGTAGCACATTACCCCGTGTGTGTGGCCGTCCCCACGCGGCTGGCGGGGGCAGGTGACAGGATGCCTGGTGGCCACCAGGGAGGTGACGGGGACAGTGTGCGTCTGCGCCAGGATGCGGGTGGGCAGGGAAAAGAAAAGCTGAAGGCTTGGCACTTGGTTCCAGGTTACGTTTGGGTTTTTATAGACAGGGGGGTTGAGAGGGGAGGCAGAGGGGAGAGCAGAGCCCCTCCTCCTGCCCCACCACAGGCAACCTGGGGGAAATAAATACCCGACACATGCTGCCCCACTGAGAAATCCAAACAGGCTCTTACGCGATTAGCCACTTTTTCAAAAAGGCTGCAGGCTTCATTAAAAACACACCAACAATAAAAAACCCCAGCCCTAGGCTCACGAACTCCTTTCTGAACCCAACAGCAAGAGCGGACTAAGAGGAGTCCCGGGGCTCGCAGAGGTGGAAGGTCACAGGGTTTCGGGAAGCAGCTCGCACAGAAGCGGGGCTCCCCGGCACTCACCCCCACCAGTGCCCGCCCCGCTTGGGCACCAGGCCAAAACCACAGCTCTGTTGGATGCTGATGCCATGGAGGGAACATAAAGCAACTGCTCGCCTGTCGGGTGGACTGGTGTCCATGCTGGAAGCCTCTTGCCAGCACAGCAGATTCGCACGGGTGCAACTGGGGTATGAGCACACATCTCGGATGCGAGCTCTGAAGGGTTAACACCACCCTCGGTTTGCTAAGAGGGACCAGAGGCAGAGAGGATTCCTCCCCTCGTTCAAGTTACCCACCCTTCCCGCAGACCATCCCAACCACACGAGCCCTGCCCCGACGGCAGCGAGGTGCGACCCAGCTCCCCCAGCCCATCTCACTGCAGCGCCTTCTGCGAAGGTGACTGGGCAGGCTCCCACCACAAACAGTGATTTTATGGTTGGCCTGCAGACTCCCATAACCCAACACAGACATTTCTGTCCCTTACTGCATCTCTGCATGAGGCCAGATCCGTGCTCAGCTACCCGAGAAGAGGACACCCAGGAAAACTTCCCCCCAAAGCAGAGCAGGTAGCACGGCCTCAGCAGCCTGGCCTAGCACTTTCCGTACGCTCAGCTCCTACCACACTGCCAAACTTTAACTGTTTGGGTTGAAATTTTCCACACTGGGTATCTGCCTCAGGCTGAATTTTTTTTGGAAAGTTTCAGATAAAACAAGTCCAGCCAATTCCAAGAAGGCAGCTTGGGAAAAAATATAGTTTTCCTCATGTTAAAAAAAAAAAAAAAAAAAGTCAAAAAACCAAAATCAACTTACAACTTTTGTTGTGAAGCCCCAGTGTTCAGAGCCGGGACTTGGCATTTGGCAGACAGGGTGGTCACTGCGTTAACGACACGGCTTCGTTGCCCCTGTAGAAATTTCATTCAAATTGGCAGCACTGCAAGGCCAGCAGTACTCAGTTTGCACAGACTCCCCAGGGAGGTCGTTTGGCTTCTCCTGAGTTCCCCGGGATGCTTCAGCCCCTCACAGCTCCTGCACTGGACCACACCATGTACACATCGCTCCCGAAGGGTGGGTGAGCGTGCCCCGGCCGAAAGACAGCCCATAGCTTCGTCACTACTTACTCAGGGACTGAAAAACATTGCTTAACGCTTCCCAACTGCCTGGTGCCTGCTGCAGCCCAGGCAACGCGTGCGTTAAGCACTAATGCAATAGTAATGCAGGAAGGGCAGAGGGTCGTGCAGGGGCTGCAGATGAAGCTGTGCTGCGTCTTGAAGAGGGCTCTGCAAGACCACCACAGGTGAATGCACAGAGAGATCTCACTGCGTGGAGAAGGGCCTGAATTAAAGGGCTTCACCCATCTCCTGCAGAAATGCACTGGGGAACATCAGTGACTTCTGTGGGGCAGGATTCAGCTGTTATAAAGGAAAAACAGATAAAAGAAAACAATAAAATCCAGTAATAAAGTGAAATAGAAGCTTCTTAGCAAATTATGACCTATTCTGTGTGAACAGGCCTCGCTGCTTTGCTTGTTTTACTGCACTGGGGTTTCTCTTCTATTAATTTTCTTAATTGCAAGCGGTAACAATAACCACACGCTGCCATTTGCTCAGCAGGTAACCCCGCTGGCATGGCACGCAAGTAGAAAGCAGAGCAGCTCTTAGGCTGCCAAATAAATCACTTTGGCTGAGATTTACTTCCCTTTAGCCCTCTCCAAATGAGGCATCTAGTTAGGTTCTTCCTTTAGTCAACAGAAAGGTAAGAGTATCTCCTGACGGTGATTCCTCACACCCAGACAACGTTAATGAAGACGTGGGAAGCATTTCCCATAGAGGTAACCTTTGCAGCTCCACTCACCACTGTGGGAGTCTGGCCATGCAGGTTAGGCAGAGGACGTTAATGAGGATGTGTCCAGGCCTAACGATACAGCTAAACCATCATGGAAACCACCAGTCTCATAGTCAGACTCTTCTACCGTACACGTCGTCAAGGAAGCACAACTGAAACGTGGACGCGGGGTAAGCTTCAGAAAGGACGGTGAGACACCATCCCACAGGTCCACATTACCCTCCATGTAGTCTGAACTACTCTGATCAAAATCGCAGCCAACACAACCCACCAGCACATCTCCCGCAGAGCCACGTGGACATCGGTGCATGGGAGCTTGCACCCACAGGCTAGGAGCCCGTCACCCTGGCCAGCAGGCACCAAGCAGGCTGGAAAGCCCAGGTAACTAGCAATGCTCAAGCCAACCCTTGTCTCCAGGGCTGCGTGTGCTTCAACTCTACCTTCCCAAAATGGGAATAACAAGAGTTCCCTGCCCCAGAGATAGTTGCTGAGGAAAAAAAAACAAACCCAAGACCTTACAAAATACTGATGGAATATCATCTCAGGTAGAGCAAACAGTCAGCCCTTCATCCGCTGGTGTATCCCACTTCCCTCACTCAATTTCCTAACACCATTTAGCACTGAGTGGGGCTTATATCTCAATCCCTAAATTGGATTGGGACACTTGGTACGTAAGAGCTTGTCCTTGTATCTCTGCCTGCTCCGTGGTCTTCAGGACTGCTTCAGTCTTCAGGGCTACTACCCTCTGATCCTTCACCAGCATCAGGAAACGTGCCAGGAGGAAGGAACAGAAAGAAACGCGGAGGAGACAACCGTCATCTGAAACTCTGGCATGAATGGCGCAACTCATTGCATGTCAGGGGGCTTGGGAAGGGATGGTGAGAGCCGGCAGGGTGGGCAGTTGCTCAAAGGAAACCACAGAGGACTGACCAAGCACTTGAAAGATTCCACGCATACCTCCCAGATATGCCGGTGCGGTTACAAAATCCCTGCCCGGATTGGGTGGCAGCATGCACTTTGAAAAAAAAAAAGGGGCAAATTAAAAAAGGAAAGGAAAAAACAAAACCCCAAACAACCATTCATGGGACACACAGAGGGCTGCAAGTCCTCTGCTTTAACGAGATGCCACAGGCATCGCTGCCTTGGAATTTGGGCTATGCTTGCGGTCCGTGAGGCGACTCCCCGAAGCCTTTGGTCACATTAAGCAACATTACATGATAATGCTGCAGCACTTTCAGGCTGAGGGAGAAGGAAAACAAAACAGATGACTCTGGATGGAAAGGCATTGCTGTAAACCTGGGAGGGAGAAGAACATTCTTTCGGATACTTTTTTTGGCTGGTTGCGTCGTCCCCTCCCGCCTCCCACCTCTGTCTCCCTTTCCCTCCTCCTCCTCTTGGAGAATTGGTGACAGAAGGTTTTTTTACTAATATTTCCGTATTAAATAGAAAGGAAGAGTGTGAAAGGCCACGCGGAGTGGTGGCAGCTAGACAGTGGAATCTGCAACTGAAGGGTGGAGTTGGAGTACTGGAGAGGTGCCGGTTATTTATAGGGTATGAGAGAACACAAAAAATGTCTGGCCCCTTTAAGGCCCCTTAATCCAAACAACCAATGGAAAGGGAAAAAAAGGGAAAAAAAGAAAAAAAAAAAGAAAAAAAAAGGGAAAGAAAAAAAAAATGAGGAGAAAAGGCATCTCTTCACCAGACTGCAGAGCGTGAAGGAAGACCGGGTGATGGCCTGGCACAGTCCTGCCCCATCCCTCCAGCCAGACCTGCGCCCCATGGCCCTCAGTGCCGCAGGACAGCATCACGCTTGGGCAGCGGGACCGGCGACCGGCGTCGGGGCGAGGAGCCCTGCGCTCCCCAGGCAGCGCCGAAACGCAGCTGCCTCGAGGGTGGGACGTGGCAGCTGTTTAAACCATGATACAGCAGCGTTGGACGGGAAGCGGAGATGAACGGCGCATTCAAGAGAAATCAAAAGGGAGAAGCTGAGAGCATTGGGAATACAGGCTGGAAATTCCCTTTCTTCAGTCGGCATTCATGGAGCAACCGAGGATCTTTGCACTCTGTTTCAAGAAGAAGAGTCCGCGAGATGTGGCCATTCACTGTCCTCACTCACTTTGGGATACATAAACTTGGAGGGTCATCTTTAAGGCCTCTTCATGGCTGGGTATTTCAGTGCAGATGGGGATGCTCTGGCAAGGCTGCTGGTCAGACCCTCGTCACGGCTGGTTTAAGCAGCGTTATTTAGCTCTAGGCATGGAAGACCATTGCTTCCAGCCGTTTCCTAGGACTCCCGACAGATTTTAGGCCAGCTGAGTGATGCCCCTCCTCTACAAGATGTCTTTCCTGAAGAGGAGTGAGAGGGACCTCAGTGCAAAGAGCTGCCACGCAAACCACAGCAGTTTTGTGCTCTACACAAAACTCATTTTTCCTTCTTTCCACAAGAAACGCATAAGGTTATGCCTATCTTTTCTAAGCAGACATAAGGGAATTGTGAAGAGGTCCTGGAGGACACTCAGCACTGGGGTGATTTAGTGTACAACAAAGTGGATAAGTCATCAACTTCGATGAATATACACCTGGAACCAGGGAAACTGAAGACAGCCAATTCTGGGGATAGAAAGGGGTCAGTAAAGAGATACAAGTGCTCGAGCAGATGACAGTGACACTAAATCCTCAGGTCTTTTCACAAGCCCTGCTCTTATTCCCTAGGATCCTGTTGAACCCATGAGCCTTCACTAATAGGTTTCATTCTCCTCTGCCAGTATCAAGTAACAAATGTCAGATCTCATATGGGAATCACTAACAACATAAAAATGAGATTTATATGGAAAGATTAAGTTCAAAAGAACAATTACAAAACCCAGAAAGGTTCTGTTTGTACCCAAGCACACACAAATAAAATCAAAGTCAAAACACTGCGATCACCATCGCCCGTGACCTTCTCCCACCATCACTGCAATTTTGAATGCTGGACGCTGGCTACAAATTAATTTGCTGAAACTGAGGAAAATGCTTCCCTGATGTGTAAACTTAATTTGATGACTCCTAGTTCACACAAGCTGCATGCTAATACTCCCTCTAGCACTCCTTTCATCTAAGACAGGAGCTCCAGGGCTCTAGATCTGCTCCCTACCTTCCAGCCTCGCGAGAAGGATGACAGCATTGTAATATCAAAATCCTTAACTGCCAGTTGGTGACGCTGGTTTAGTTTTTCTGCTGACGACAGAAATGCCTAAAGCATCGTAGATCTGGAAAAAATGGAGGCATGGAGAGGTGAAAAGACTTGGCCACGGCGAGGAGAGGCAGATCCTCAAGGGGCGTAAATCATTACAGCTCTTCTGATGTCAGCACCCCAGGGAGGCTGGACCGGCATCAAGCAGAACACCGAGGAAGAGGAGGGCTGAGCTTCTTCCTGCTTGTCACAACGTGGTTCCAGGAAACTCGGACCTCAGCTATCCTCCTGCTCTGGACCTCAGCCACCGGCTCATCCTGCTCGGAGAATCTGTCAGCACACCTCAACCCTCCAAAACTGGGGCTTGAGCCAAGGCCCTCGAAAGGGAGCAAAGGAAGGATGGGAGACGGAGTCCAAAAGTGTCTTTCCGCCCTAAAGGTGAGCCCTTTGGAACAGGCTCGAGTCCCATTCGCTCCGCCTGGGGATGGCCTGCCAGTGGCTGTTTGATATGTGGAGTGAATGAAAACGTTACCCCCACGCAATGATGTTCCAGCACCTTTCAGCACCAACTTGTCTTTTCCTTTATCTTTTTTTGTTTTAAACACAGACTCTCGGGAAAGCAACTTAGCAAACCAAGCTGCAAAGCAGAGACAGAATAGAATGGTCTTTTTTTTGGCTTCTAATACAAGAATGCAAAGCATTGTCTCTCTGGGAAGAGAATTAAGTATGGGCAAGTGTTTTGGCACAAGAGCCACAGAGGAGAGTGGAAGGCGAGGATGAGGCGGGGGAAGAGGAGGGGAGGGAGAGCTGGGGGTCAGATGGATGGTTTCGTCTTTTATAAATCTTGGATGGGGAAGAGGCACACAGATGGCTTTGTGTTTTACAATGATTCTAATAAATCAACTCCATAATCATAATCAAAATGCCCTTGTCTCTCTTTTCTCCCCTCTTCCATGGATCACAGCTGAGCAACAAGGCTGGAGCGTGCGCCTGGCGAGGGAATGGCAAGTACTCGAGACAAAACCAGACTGCGGCGAAAGCAAGGGGACGCGTGCGAGCGAGCGTGCAAACCTGCGTGCCTCTGCCTGCACGTGTGACCGCAGCTGCGTGTGGGAGCCGTCACAAGCGCTCGATACATCAGTGTGTGGGTGAACAAATGACAGGAGCAGGGGAAGGAACAAGCGTGGCGGGGCTTTGCAGCATGCAACGGGCAGGGCAAGGGTGGGCACATCCCCGCAGCAGCCTGGACCATTTCTAAGCAGGAATGCGCCCACAGGTGTAGGAAGAAGGTCCGAGTGGGAGAGCGAGCCTGCAGCTATCTGCAAAGAGACGAGCTATCCCGACGGCGGGGGAAGGAATGGGAAAAGGCAGGGTCTCGTCTCTCCCAGGCGGGAGCAGACGTGCCGGGGAGGAATGCTGCGTCCCCGTTCCAGCGCTCGGTCTTGGCTGGGAGGAAGGTGCAGCCTCTCCTCCTCCAGCAAGAGCCACTGGGCCTGGACCGCGGGGGGAGCAGAGGCTCTCGCTGTCAGGGTTTTCCATTTGGAGCTCCACGTGGCACGAAATCCCATCGGTCTCCTTGCCAGAGGGAGCCAGGTGGAGAGAACAATAAAAAGCAGAAGGCGCGGGGCGGGGCGGGATGGTCCAGAGCGGATGCAGAGGATGGAATTAATCAGCTGTCCGGGAGGAATATTAGAGCTCTTCGGCTTGTCGTCAACGCCTTCTCCTCCTTCCCAAAGACAGACACAATGAGAGACCAAGGAACATTTCCTATTGTTACAGGGGATTTGTCCACAAGGTCCAGCCCCATGTGGAAGTCATTACCGGCTGGGAGTGGTAGGTATCTCGCACAGAACACGCAGCTAGATGGGATGGGGGAGAGCAACGGGGAAAAAGCTGAGAGACCAGAGACGATGTGTCCCTGTCTAATTGATTTAGGCACCTCGAGGGAGACTCACCATAGCAGCCCAGGTCCAAGTCCAGGGATCGCTGTGGGCTGAGGTACGAAGTGTTTTGCTTAATGTCACCCCTTTGACCGAGCCAAAGTCCTGAGTGCTCCTGCGAGAAGCCATCAAGGGTAGCTCAGCGCCAACAGGGATGGATTATGAATTTCACTACTGCTACCGAACGGGGAAGGAAGGGACAGTTACGCCAAGGTTTTCTTTTCCCTGTCTCCGATCCTCCCTAGATAGAAAACTGAAGAGTGGCTGCAGCAACAGCTGTACGAAGCATGAGGTGAAGAGCTGACCACTGCCCACCTGCAAGTCCTCCCGCTCCAGCAGAACTTGGCCTTCAGGATCATCCATGGAAGAACGTAATTATCCGTGGGTGAGAGCCCAGGACTGAGTGATCAGAGAGAGTCAACACTTCTGGGCTCCCAGGGGAAGGCAGATCCTTTTAGACACATGTTACATCTAAGCTCAGTCGTTTCACACTAAATCACACTTAAGTCAGCAGCATCTCCAGAAGTGGTGATGTCAACGTCCCCAGGACAGCCGGAGGAAAGGGGCACCTCAGAAATCAATGGGAAATCAACATCCCAACTCGTCTGCTGCTATTTCTCAGTCTCCCTGCTCCTAACTTGTTGGGCACCGAATAGGATTGAGTCACATAGATGTTGCTGTAGGTAAAACACAGTCTGGTGTATGACAAAGCTGGCCTCCCCAGGCCCCCCAAGTTCACTCATGACTTCCTCAGCCATGAACGAAAAGATAGAAACGAAGTCAGTCATGCCAACTGGGGTAAAAAATAATCGTACGAAGCCCGGTTTGGCCATTTGGTCTGACAGAAACCACAACATGCATTGCAAAGAGAAGGGAGAATGCTGGGGGCCAGGGGAACAGGCGATAGTCAGTAGGCAGCTCGGCATTACCTGGTCAGCAGAGCTGTTACGGAAAGCGGGCCCAGAGGACACCTTTTGGGCTGTGTGCTAAATGCTACCTGTCACTGCTGGCATCTTTAATGAAGAAATGTTTCTCCCAGGGATCTCAACCCACACTGAACGAGCAGCCTTTAGGCTCCCAGGAAGAGGAGGTACCACTTTTACCTGGATCACATGGGAGCAGTCACACAGCTCCTTTAAATGCTTCCCTCTTTTGAATCAGGCTCTCAAAAAACTCTCAACATATAAATACACAAATGGGGAGCGATACCAACACTGAAGGCTGTCTAACCATACCCTAACCAGGTTTCTCTTTCACACAGTTGACTTGTCAAGTTTCTACCACTGGTCAGGGTTATGGCTTGGACGGAGCTGATCTGCAGGCTGCACCTGGGCAGGAAGAGGTGTCCATCTCCAGACGATGCAAAACCCAGTGTCATGCGATTCCCTTCACAAAACTGTAACATCCAGGGGGAAAGGATTTGAGAGAGAAAGTAGGGCAGGCACATAGTCAGTGGGACTATGGGAACATAGTCAATGGGACAAGCAGTGTCTTCTGGGGTTTTCAGAAGCTCCACGAATGTCAGCCAAGAACAACCACACGTGCAGATGGGCACACGCAACCGTCTCAGACCACACGTCCCCTAACAGCACCGGGGGAGCAGGAGACCGCTGCTGCCGGGGCAGACCAGGAGAAGAAAGGACTCTCAGCCACCCTCATGTGTTGTAGGACATCCAGGACGACGGCCCCCCAAAAGCCTCTTTTGCACCAGACATTAAGCAGATTTCTCCAACCTTCTGCCCTCGCTGCACAGCCCTCCTGCTCCAGCCCAACCCCACCACACTGTATTTCTTGCCTGCATGGAGTTGAGTGCACACAGAAGCCCTCACAAAACCAAGCACGGAGCTAGAATGCTGTGCTACTCTTTTTTTTAAAAGTAAAACAAAACAGACAACCAAAAAAACCCCCTTGTTATACTTCCATGGAAATTATCACTGGGAAGCTCAGGATGCTCAGCTCATTTATCTCCAAGGAATTTCTTCCCAATTGAGCAGGATGTCCCTCCGCACAGGACAGCATTCAGTTGGGTACTTTTACCAGCATGAACACTGCGGCTTTTTCTTGTAAATAATGTGAATGTTCTCCTCTATTTATGTCCTACAAATTTTTACCAATATTTATGCATCATAACACATAGCCCTGATCCTGCAAAATCTCGAGACGGGCAGAGCTTTGTGTATGCCTGAGAGCTCCCTGGTTTCAATGAGCTATTCATCAGCAGCTTGCTGAAGAGGTTGAAGCTGTATTTATGTTTTATGTATGTGGAAAAATTATTACGTAGCAATAGGGTTCAAACAGGAGCCCCCAGATTCATCAGATGTTTGACTCACTTGACTCACATGCAGTCTAAAATGGAAACAGGGGATGGGAAACACAACAAAATGTAATAAATATGTCTTTAAACATTTCAGATTATTGAAAAAAAAAAAATCTCTCTGCAAGTTTTCTAACTTTTGAAATCAGGAATGTGTATTCTTACAAAGTTAGCCTTAAAAGTAGCTCATATTTAATTTAAAATTGCATTGTTCCTATTATACCTACAAAATACACACAACATACACATGTATAAAATACATTATCACACTATAAAATATATATTTACATTATTGAAATTAAATTTAAAATTAAAATCAAACTGAAACTAAATGTATTTGTTTGCCATATGTCTTTGGAGGACATACTATCCTCATTCCATAATACCAAAGAATATAAAAACAAAAGCTGCACATTCAATTCATGTAGCTCTTTTCTCTCTAAACTTTTTTTTCTCTTTTTATACATCAACTGAATTTTTAGGCAATCTTTTTGACATTAGGTACACACTGTCCACTGAGGTACCACAAATACGGTATGGGTTCGTCCCGTCCGGCCGGGCCAAGCGCATCACCCCCTCCGCCCAGCCGGGCAAACAGCAGCGATGCCACGAGGGCTCAGCAGGGTGAAGCAACCCCAGCGCTGCCTCGCTGGCATCAGCATCATCTCCTACAACAGCGGAGAGGCAATGGCCACCGTAGGGAAGGGCAGACACCGAGTCCCCATCGTCACCAGCCCGCAACGCGGTGGCCTCCCAGGGCTCCTCTTTGCACAAATGCTGCTCGAAGCAGCCCATTCGCAGCACCAGCTCTCTCCCACCTCCCCTCCCGCGCGCTCCCCCCCGCACCGAGCTTTCCTTCTCCTTGCCTCTCTCTCTCGTTCATTCTCCCACCACAGCTGGTTAAAATTACGCTGGAATTTTGTTTTTCTGTCAAGTGAATTTGGACCTGGTAAATCCCTCCCAGCCATTCCAGTGGCCTCCCAACGAACATTGAGGCTGCATGTAACACACATGATTTAAGAAAGGTGCTGCTGGAGCTATTTCTGAGCACGTTCACGATGCAGGGTTCAGGGCAGCCAAGAGGGGCTCCTGAAGCTTGCAGACACCCGGGGAAGGATGTTGGGGTTTCCACGTGAGGAATGGGTGGGGGAAGGAGGAGAGGTCCGAAGGCACGTCATGTCAGCTGGAGCGGCTCACCTTGCAAGGACGATGAAAAAAAAAAAAAAAAAAAAGCAAAACAAAAACATCCCAGGCCTGGAGAAATCCCAGCCCTTTTGTCTTGAGAGACCACAGAGGCAAACATGAAAACCCTCCGGTGAGCCAAGCCAACGGGGAGCTGTGGTACAGAAGGAGAAGGACATGTTCTTGGCTGACCTGGGGAAGCTAAGGGCTTGCAAAAACATATCATAATAAATCGAGGTTACGAGCGTGTACCTGCACACATGTGCTTGTGGCCGGCACAGTACGGGGGGCTCCCAGTTTGTGCCTGGGGGGCCACCAGCTCTTGGTGGTGTTTGACCCACCTCTGCCTCGAGTGGGCAGAGCACAGCGCAGGGAAGCTCCATCTGCGTGGGGCAGCGGGTGGGGGAAGCCAGCCGGGGGACGTGCCCAAGCCCGCCAGCCTTCCCCGCTCACCTCGGCACCTTCGGTGGGGAATGCAAAGGGTCTCAAAATTGGTGTCCCCCCCCGCTGCAGCAAGAGGCTTGGGCCACCCCCAATGCACTACAGGATCTCCCCAAGAGACCAGGCTGCAGTTATGAGCAGGACTGGTTAGGAATACCAGGTCAAAACCAGTTGTCCAGCAAAAAAGTCCTTCTGGTTAAAAATAACAAGTTTAGACAGGCGTACAGGTCAAAGAAATTTTGGGTTGGGGGAAACAAAGTGAGGCAATCCCTTTGATAGTGTTGAAACTGCCCCATTACGACATTTTTGGAATGGAACAATGCAATTTTAGCTTTCAAAGTTACTTTTTTAAAGACAATCACCGACGGTTAAAAATCCGAAGTTTTTAAAAGGTCAGGAAGAGAAAAAACTTTTCACTTTCGCACAACAAAGCCTCTAAATTAACCCTAAGCAGGTTTTATGAGGGGGCAGGGAGTGGGGGTAGAGGGCTGTAAAGGGGAGGTTTTATTTAATGGAGTATTTCAAATGATTATAGGAGGGAAAGAAGGGGAACGGTTCCTTTTGGTCATAATTAAATACACGCATCTTGTGTATATATACACACACATGTACGTACGCATACACACCTCGCTTCCCTTCAGACCAAATACCCAGGCGCTCTCCGAGTTTAATTAATACCTGGTTGTGCCTGGACAATTCCCGATCCCAAAAGAGCAAACCAAAGCATGAATTAGGATCTAAGGGGCGAAGCACCAGCTTAAACTCCCCCGATGCGTCAGTGGCAAACTTGCAACCAGAATCCAAGGAGCTCTGGGTATCACTCACTGCAGCATGCACGTGGCCAAGTACGTGAAGGAAAAGCTATTTATAAGGTGATGACTGAACAGTCGAAGAGCCGTCTACATGGGCTGGGTTGGATGTGAGCATGGAAGAGAGGAGAGAGATTGTGTGTGCACGTGTGCGTGCCCATAGGCACGTCTATGCCCACCTCCTGGATGGGGCTAGCAGCCAGCACTGAAATTACCAAGAGGAGGTGTAAAGAAAAGAAATAAAATCAAAGACCAAATCTTGGTACTAGTCCGTATTTCTCCACCCCCTGCCCCAAACATAGCAATAAAAATGGTAAATTAACTTTAAGGCATTTTTTTTTCCTCTTAGTCTAGTGCAAGCTTCAGATGATATGAGAAGTTTTTATATATGATCTAGATTTATGGCTTTTTTGTTTTTCAGTTAAATGCTGGGTTATGAAAGAAAAGGAAGTAATGATTTGATCATAAACAGAAAGCACACAAACAGAAAATCATTTCGGTATTAATTTTTCAAACTTGATGGCTGCATTTTGATATCTGTATAAATATATATATACACAACAAAGATATAGACCCAAACGCTGTGCTTATACATCATGTTCATACACTATATCTATGTGTACTTATAGAGAATCCACTTACTGACTTTTTTTGCTGTTTGAAAACATGCCAGTAAAAAGCCAAAATGTCAGTAAACACAGTGGATGTCGTCACCGTTTTCCCTTTTCAGGTTGGTTTCCCTGGTGTACAAAGGTCAGCTCCAGCTCCAGCACAAATTATTACTGCCTATTTGACTCATAATAACATATCCAAATAATAACCAACACATGCTGGATGCTTTATGGATGGATAATTCCTATCCCAAAGAACTGGCAATTTCAACAGTTTAGATGTACCAAAAATGGGAGAAAAGTCTCGTTGCCCAGGTGGTGTGGCAAGGGGCAGAATACATCCCGTGCCCGAGGCAGCTCAGAAAGTTTGCCGGACTGAACGGCCGCTGCCCGCACCTCCGCACCCACCCCTTGCTGGACCCAAGGCAGGAGAAGCGCCCGGGGCAGCCTCGCGATGGTCAAACCTCTGCTAAAGCCCAGCAAACCTCTGGATGCTTTGACTCGGTGCGGAGCTGTCGTGCTTCAGAGAGCCAGGCGGGTGTAGAGGAGCGGTGCGAGCTCGGATGAATGGGACACTGCCTTGCCTTTGCAGGACCGGGTTGGGCTGTCACCCGCCCCTGCTCTGCAGGACCTGCTCCGGATGAACACGTGGCTGAGAGCCCACCAGCCTCTGCGATGCCCCTCATCTCTCCCGCACGTGACGAGCACAAGCACAAACCCGGACCGTTCCTACGAGCCCATCCTCAGCCTTTGCTGGCTCCGTCCCTGACATGTAAATAATGACATACCATTTCCACAGCTTTCCAGCCTATTACACTGCTCTTTGGACCTTGCCTCCCATCAGAACAGAAAACCTGTGTCCCTGCGTGACCCTCCTGGCGCAGCCAAAGCAAACCAACGTGCTATATTTGTTTTTCAAGCCTGGGCCAGGAATGATTCCCGTAAGGCTCAGCCTGGCTTAATGGAGCTGTGTCTGTGCTGTGCCTCTAAGCCTACATTTGGCCACGGGGCCAGAGCTGCTTTTTCGCCTGGCTCGGGTAGGATGCAGCGGTGTTTGCTGAAGGTAACTCCGAAGTGAGAAGAAGCAGCAGAAAGCGACGGTGGGGCCGGGGAGGAGGAAGAAAAAAAGGGAGATCAGGGAAAATGAGGAGGAGGGGCAGCCGGAGGGTGCTCCCAACCTTCCCAATGTATTGTGGCTGTTCCGAGACAAACTTGGCTGGACAACAGGTTTCCAGCGAGGAGCGCAGCGAGAGGACAGCCGGGGCTGCAGCCCGGCGGGAGCCGTCGCCGGGACCTCCTCGCCACGCCTGTGTCACGCCGCCGCGCTCGCCCCCTCCAGCCTCTTGCTCAACCGACGCGGCAGCCGGGATGTTTTTCTTGGAGGAGGCGGCCGCTGCAGTTGTTCGGGGGCAGGCTGAGCTGCCGGTGGCTAGGGGTGCCACAGAGAGCGGTTCGGTGCCGGGGGGCTGCTGCTGTGACTCACGGTCCCGCCGCTTCACCCCTCTGCTTCGCGACAGCCCTCGGCTCCCTTGTGCAAATGGGGCTGTCCCCAGACTTGCCACCAGCCGCCGAGCTGCTGCCGTGGCAAAAGCACGGCGCGGCGTGCACCAAAGCCATTGCAGGGCTGCACTGCCTTTCCCCACTGGCCCTTTCCCCACAGGTCACGCTTCTGGGCCGTGGCTACCCAACCTCCTCCCAAAGGAGCATCCTCAGGACTGCTCACAGCATGACAGACGCAGACTTCACTTCTGGGTCCTTCATCATCACACGCCTACCCCCAGCCAGTCACTTACTTCAATCACTCCCAAAGAGTGATGAAAGAAATCTTGCCCTAAGGTAGACACATGAGATCCTGAGGGTTTTTTCATCATAATAAAGCCCTGTCCTCTGTGTCTTGTGAAGCCTCTTTCCACCCTGCATGGGCACCTGCTTGACTGCAGGTCTGCAGTGCAAAGAGTGTCCTGGATGCTACCAGAGTGCCACACGCAGAGCCCCGCGTACAGACCCTCCCAATATCAGGGCATGGAGGGATTGCTTTCCCCCCGCGAGTTACCCTTTCCCAGCAGGATTTCCCCACTGCCAGCACTCAGCAGGGGAACAAGCGGGTTTGTCAAACCAATGATGTTTGCAGCCAGTTGAGTGCACGGTCATAGCCTGCACTTAGTAGGCAACGAGATAGTAGAGAATTTCCTATCAAATCCCGCTAATTGCATCAGTGAGGTGCAATTGTTCCCCTACACTAGAGTCTGTGCAGACACCCGGGCACCTCGCCCTGCAGCCTGGCCTGCCCAGAGACCTGCACACCAGAGCAGAGCAAAAGAGTTAAACTGGGCTCAGCACAAAAAACCCCAGTGGCTCGACTGCTGCCGGACAGGAAAAGCTTTGGGGAGGATGAGGCTGTTGGACTTCTTAGTTGTTGCTCCTCTACTTAGTGCTGAAACGTGTCCAGAGCAAAGCAGGAGAAAGAAGGAGAGAGACTGAATCTGCAAAGCTTGGCTTAAGAGCCAGAGCAGAAGCTGAGCTTGCTCGAAGTTTGGATGTATTCAGACCGGGAAAAGATTCAACTCCTTAGGAAGAGAATGGCCATGAAGTTTGGAAGCAGAACTAAACTTCTATTGAGTTTGTACTGTTTGAATTACTGTTTTTTTTTGTTGGGACCTGTAAATGCTGCTGTCCCTGTCCTCTAAGGAAGCACCCGTTGCTGCTCGCAGGCGGGACCCCAGGGCAGCTGTACCCTCCGCACCCACACCGGAGCCCACCCGAAATGCAGCCGCTTCCAACACATGGGGGAAGCAGATGACCTTCGTGTCCAGGACATGGAAGAGTAATCAAATGCCACTGCCCTGTGGCCAGCATTACTCTGCGTTCTCCAAACAAGCAACCTCTGAGCCCGGCAAACCTCATCAAGCCCGGCCATAAGGAGGATGAGACACATCTTCCTCTGAACATCCTCAAAACCAGCAAACAAGCTACCCAGAAAACCACCGAAGAAACACGTCCAGGAGGCTTGGGTGCGCCCGCACATCCCAGACTCCCTCACTCAGGCAGGAGGGGAGACGAGCATGCCGAGGCCATGTCTCGACCGTGGTGCCGAGGGCTGGGGGCTCCCGCTCGCCCCCGCCATGCAGGCACCGGTGGGCAGAGGTTTGAAGAGCAGCTTCAGCGCTGCAAGGCTGCTGAGATCCCCCGTCCCTGGGCAGCATGGGCAATGGGGGAAGAGGCATCTGAACTTTTAATGGTAAATGTAAAATGTTTCTAATACGACAGAACCTCCACCCAGAGGGTATTGAATGACTCAGCTGTGCATAAGGAGCCCTTCGCCCCCGAGGAGCGTGTTTCAGGCCAGCCGGGGCACGTGGGATCACAAGTCACCGTTTGTGCTGGGGTGGCAATTAAGAGCATTGAGTCAAATTCCTGACCATGGCCACAGCCGCCCAGGGGCTGCGGCTCCAAAGGAGCCACGGTGCCCACAGCAGCCCAGCGAGCAGCATCTCAGAAATGCCACCTCCGGCCAAGAGCCCCCGCCGACCCCCCACCAGCACCCAGCGAGTGCGTGGGCATCTCCCGCAGCCTGGCCGTAAACACAGGACATCGGCCTCCAGCCGGGACGTTCTGGCACCTTTCCTCAGCGTGGCGTTCGGCAAGCTACCATTACGTCCCTGCCACCTAACCCCTCGCCGGTCCTGCTGCGGGGACAGGGCACGGCTGCGGCGGGGAGGCGGGGGGCTGCAGGGCACGGCTTGGGCACGACCACTCTTGCTCTGAAAGCCTGGATGGGCAGGAGGACAGACAGAGCCACAACTCCACCTCAGCACTGCCTGCTCCTGCCTACCTGCCTTGGGGAGGGAGAGGGGAGGCGATGGCCCCCGCGCCGTGCCCCTCAGGACCTGCCGGATGGTCAGCAGTAGCCAATGCTGCACCGCTGCCCAGCGGGCACCGCGCCATCCTGCCGGCAAAGCAAGGCAAGGCAAGGCAAGGCAAGGCAAGACAGGGCGCACACGGGGAATGGCAAGGCTGGGGCTGCCTGAGCGCAGAGCGACCCAGACGGGGCCCCCTCGGCTTCCCGGCCAAGGCAGGACGGAGCAGCCCAGCTGCTCGGGCTTGGCTTCTCCTTGCATGGCAGCTGGGGGGGAGAGCCAAGCGCGGGGAGAGACGGGGAGCGTGTGCGTGCGCGGGGGGCTGCAAACGTCCTCCCCTCCTGCCTTCCCTCGGCTGGGGGGGGTGGGGTGGGGAAGAAATAAGGAATTAGTAATTAGAAGGTGAAATCAGGACGTAAAAGAAGCAGAAAATCGTCTCAAAGGGTGCTTTTTCTTTTTAAAGGTTTCACCAAGATTTTTGCTTTTCCCCAGGGTGTCCTTTGCAAATCAGGCCTCACTGCAAAGGCTATTGGATATGACTCTGACGTCAGCAGGGAAAAGGTCCCCAGACTCTCATTAGAAAGGGGAAGAAAAAAAAAAATTGTCCTTTTTTTTTTTTTTCCCCTGACCAATTTAACCTTTTCAGAACAATAAACAGGCTGGTTACAGGACGAAACCAAACAAGCAAAAGGGCTGTGGGCTCCGCTTCCCGGGGACGAGGGAAGGCGTGTGGTGGGCAAATGCCAAGAGCTTGAGCTGGCACTGTGGCCAGGCAGCCCCCGTGCTCCCCATCCTGCCCGGCTCAGCACCGAGGGGCCCCTGGGCAGCAACACCGTGCCCACGCAGGGGGTTGTTTTTAACCCTTTGCTAGTCTGGAAACTGAAGCTCATTTCACTACCTGAGCCACTGTGTTGGCATCAAAAAGGGGTGCTGCAATGGTGTGGGATACAGGGGAGGCTGCCCTGGATGGGGAGCAGGAGCAACCAGCGGTACCCAGAGGCAGCAATGAGTTTCGTTTCTGGCTCTGCTGCCGATGCAGCCTGCAGTGCTATGCTAACCAGTGAGCGGAGTGAAATGCTGCTCTGTCTCTCCCCAGCACCCGTTCCCCAAACATGCAGTGCCAAACCAATTTAGTGTAACCCCGTCTAGCTGAAGGGGGTCGACGGGTGAAGTGCCACGGCAGCGTGTCCCCAGCAGCTCCCCAAGTGCCCCTTGCAGACCTCCCACCTGTTTTGGAGGATGCTTGGATGTCAATTTTCACATGATCCTTGCACGCGGGTGCCGTATAGGAGCAGCAGCATATGGCTAGCAGCAGCTACACATGCTGGAAAGGGAGGAGCTCCTCATTGCAAAAGTAAGACATTTGTGTTTAGAGCCCTTGGTTGCCATTTCGGGGAACAACAGAGGTGTGAAAGAGGCCTTAAGGGGCCAGGCTCAATCCAGAAGGGTCCCAGCCATACAGATTGTGCCCAAGTCTCTGGAAAATAAGAAATTTAACTTTTAAGATGGTGAAGGGTCACACCTAAAGGAAACAGGCTTTTCCGAGTTATAAAAATGAGGCTCGTCAGTCTGCAAGCACATGGGTCAGTGCTGATGGAGCCTGGCCTGCGATACTCGGGATGGGCAGTGACCCAAAGGGAACATCTGCTCATCGCATGGTATTTTGGGCCCGGTTTTCCCAGCCTGGGATGGGCAGGTCTCGGCGAGCAGATCTGGCAGGGCTGCTCATGAGAACTGGGCCGCTGCCCTCCCGCAGGAAGCAGAGGACAAATCACTCTGAGGTGGGAAAAAGACGCTACGAATGGCAGATCCAGCTGACGGAGGAGGGAGGACCAAAGGGCTGCGTGGCTTCTCCAGCCGCCCTGCTCCACCGGCTGCCCACGCAGGACCCCACCGCTCCTCAGCCCCTGGGCGGGCTTGCTCTCCTGGGGCGTGCTGCACAGCTCCCCTCTCCTCTTTCTGGGCGCCCTTCTGCCCTGAGCAGCCCCTTTCCCTTGGCCCTGTACCATTTCCCATGCTGTCCAGGCAACGAGAAGACAACTTCCCACCTGACATGGTGGGACTCTGCTTTAAACCCTGCCCTGCACATCCTAAAGCCACAGCTCACCCATTCCGTACGCTCTCCCGTCCCACTCAAGGACTTTCTCCTTGGCCCTCATCACACTACAGGGATGCACAGCGCTTCTCCCTGCTGCGGATGCCAGAACCGCGCTGGTGCTAGATACCAGTTGCCCCAGCTCAGCTGTGCTGGCGAGGGAGAGGACGAGAGGTTTGGCCAGATCTCCACCCAGCCACGTCCCTCCAGGGTGGAGAGGGAGGAAGCAAAGAGGCCGCTCGCTCCCGGCCGCCTGGCCCCCGAGCTTGGCTGGCCTGCACAGGGGCGTGTGTGCAAACAGGGCTCTTCCCTCTCGCTTTTCCTTTTCATTTTGCACTTCGCCGTCCAGGGCGGCAAACGCAGAGCCCATCAGCCCAGAAAGCTGGGATTGCTTTCCCATCGCTCCCCCGTCATTAGCACCGTCACATCCGTCCTGCGGCGCTGCCACCCACGCTCAGGCTGAAGCCTCAGCCCTTCCCTGAGGTTTGACGGGGGTGCGCTGGGCTGGACGAGATTTTGGATGGGTTGCAGGGACCTTTCTGGGACAGACAGATGATAATCCCTTTGCAAGAGGGCTAACACCTCTACAGGTCACGTCCTGGACATTTTCTCAGCTGCCACTGAACGCAGGGGGAGGTGGAGCTCAGCAGCAGCAGACAGGGAAAGCGGTGCTGTTATTTTTGGGATTAGGATGCAATCTCCTCCAATTGCCTTCCCCTGCCGCTGCTGCAGTCCCTCCTGGCCCGGCCACGGCTCAGGACCAACTCAAACCCTGTAGGTTTGTCAAAGGGCATCAAAAGGTGCTGAACTTTGTCAAAGTAGAGGGGGCAGAAAACAACTGGGGGGTTTCCGGCTCCTATCGCTTGCCCCATCTCCAGCCTGCACCTTTGCAGACATTCATCTCGGCTCCCCCCGAGCTCGGTTCTCCCCTTTCACTTCCCAAGCCCGGCTAAGCCCCCAGTCCAGCAAGGCCAGCCCAACTCAGACGTCACCTTGATTTTACCCCAACGAAGCTCACAGGGGTATGCCCACCCGCCAGCGCCGAAAGTGGCTTTGTGCTGCAGGGGATAATCCTTGGGGGGGGATGGGGGGGTGGTGGTGGTGGTGGTGGTGATAAACATCTCCTCATCCCCATGGAAATTGAGCCATGTTCCTCACATACCTCTGCTAATTCAATTTTACACTGTGTGAATAGACCTGCCAAACCTTTATTATTCTTTCTTCTTGAGAAGTTTGCAGCAGAGCGGTACGGCGGGCAGAGGGGAGGGTGGGGGGCACAAGGGAGGGGTGGGCTCCCTCCTGCCTCTCCTGAGCCTGATCTCTGCAATAAATGGTCCTCTTGCTTGGTCCTCTTCAGGCATGTTTCATTACTCTCCTTTGAACACATGGGGCTGAGGATGGAGGGGAAGAGAAGTCTGAGGCAAATATGTAATTGCTTAGAAATACCTGGGGCAGGAGGCAGTGGATTTTGGATTTAGGTGAGTGTAACGGAGAAAAGCACCCGGAGAGCATCCTCTGCAGTTCCGCTAACGTAGCTTAGCCTGGCCTGGCCCGGCCCACAGCTCGTCCCACTTTTGGTCTCCACTCCTGAGATGCCCCAGCTGGGACTCCCAGCCCCGCCATGCCTCCTGCCCCAGGCACAGGTCGAAGCTCTCTCCCACACCAGCCGCCCCCCCCACCCCACCCAGCACACCTCGGTCCTGCCCTGCACTGCCTGCAGCCTGGCCAGCGCTCATCCAGGGTCACACATCGGCACTGTCACGTCTGGTCACCCCAGCCCCTCCAATCCAAGCCAGGACAGTGGGGACACTCGGGGCTTTGGCACGCACCACTGCTGCAAGTGCTGGTTCTGCGGCAGGGACCTGGATCAGCGGGCAATGCTCGTGAGCAATAAAAATGCTGCAAAAAGTCCTGGTAACGTTCTAGAGCTACTTGCGACTTGCAGTAGCATCTCCAGCTAAATCGCTCTGTACAACCCTGATCGATCACGCAACATCTTACACAACACAGGGACTGGTTGCAATGGGAATGCACGAGTGCAAGAAAACTGAAGAGGTGCCTCTAAACAGGGGTCGTCTTTTAAAGTCCATACGTGAGAAGACCCATTCAGAGAATACGCACAAGGAAACCGCCAGCTCAGAGTCAGTCTGCATGGAAATTTCCTGGATGGGGAAATACTTGCACAAGCAAATGGGTTTTCACAGGAGACTTGGTCTGCTGGAGCCCTCGGTCTGGTCCAGCACCCACAGCTGACACTGGGAGGCAGACAGGAGGGGGCCTGTTGAGCCATCAGAATTGGAGATCTAAGCCTCTCATAGCAGCTTTCCTCCTCACTCGGGGACAAGCCCCTCAGACGTGGTCTCCTGCACAAGAAGGCAGGTCATCGTCTAGAACAAAGATCGGGTACTCAGTTTCCAAAAGGAATCTGATTTTGAGCCTTTTCTCTCAGGAATTTATCCCAAGTGGAACAGGGATTAATGAGTTCTGTTGGTGACCAAATGCAACTGTTTGACCGGAGCTGGAAAAAAAGTGAACCAAGACACACAAATTACAAGACACTTGACGAAGCTACTAATGAGGGTGTGCAAATCTCCTCGAGTTCCCAGTCATCAGAGAGGAGAGGCAGGAGGGGGATGAAATTTGGAAACTAGTAAGTAAATACAGTTATTAGATATAAACACACATAAAAGATGGAATTCAGTATTGTTTGCAAGATTGAAAAAAACTATATGGGAAAAGGTCTAACATGCACAAAAAGGCTAAACTTGAGGGCATTTTTAATTTTATTATTTTACATGTTATTGAAGCTTTGATGTATTTCATACCTCCAAATGGCAGGACCTACACTAAGTAGTTTTAATATCTGCAGCCACACTGGCTACTTGAAATGCAAATTAACAATGTGTTCAAGTCCGATTTAACTTTCACATTCAATAACTCAGGCTTTTCCCCTTCTCTCTGCCCTTTTTTTCTCATTTTGTTGTGAGATTACCCACTAGTTTTCTTTTAAACCTTAAATTACTCTTATGCATTCTCTACATTAGTTCCACACTGAAGCTATTTGTTTGGGATTAGTTATACTTACCTAACTCGAGGGGTGCTGGGAGGATTACTGGGAGTTTGCAAAGAGCTCTGACAGTGGAAAGCACTATCTAAATGCTAAGTATTACGAAGCCAGATGAGCTATTTACTGATCCCGACAGGTAATACCCCCCCTCCAAACTGGACGCAGAAATTGAAAGAGCAGAATCCTTTTTTTGGAGAGACAAATAGCGGCAGAAGGCCAAGCCAAGGTCCACAAATAAAAGAAATCCTAAAACATCAGTTAAGGTCAAAAAAGGGTTGGGTTTATTCCTGGTATGAATAAGCAGGACCCAGAGCACAAGCAGGGAGGCTGCAGGGGTGCAGGAAGCAGAACCACACCTTGCGGGATCTCCCTTCCAGCCTTGCCCAGCGCTTCCCCATCATCCATTACGTAAACCAAATACCCAAACAGCTCGTCTGGCAACAACTTGCAGCCTGGCTCTTCAACAGAGAGATAGACTGAGCTCCTCTTCTTTACAAAGATGAGTTTTACTGATGCAACGTGACCTTTTGCTGGGCAATGGTATTCAATCGTTTCACCTTGCAGTAGCACCCTGAGGTCCCAAGGGAGATAGGGTCTCGTTGGGACAGATTTTATACACATACATACAAGCAGACAACTCCCAGGGAGTTGGACTTGATGATCCTTATGGGTCCCTTCTAACTCAAGACAGTCTATGTTTCTAGGAAATACTGTCGCCATCATAGTCCCACATGGGCTTTGTACAGACACAGATGACAAACCCCGCCCCAAATCAACCCATGTCTTCAACAAATTCACCACGACCGTATTTATCAAGGTGGGAGGGTTAATGGGAACACGGTGCCTTCCCTTTCCCAGAGCAGACACTACACCCTGCACCTACAGCTGAATCCCTCCCAGACACGGCCAGGAGAATCTAGACAGAGAGGAAGGAATGAGGGAGTGGGGCAGGGGGACGAGGAGAAAACCGGCTGTCTATACATATGGCAGCTTTTTGGGAAAGCTTTGAGAAGAGCTTTGAGCAAACACGATGAGGGGATGGGGACAGTGCAAGGATCCTTGTTCAGAAGCCTGCATAAAATTTATATATATAAGCAATAAAATTTAGAGTGCTGGGAAAAAACTCAGAGATACTCAAGAAGTCAACAGCAAAGGGAAAAAGTGATGGACCCACACTTTAGAGTTGAATACAGGCTCTGGGGTGGGATTCTTCCCCCAGAAAAGAGCCAGTACAAAGCCCCAAGCCCTCCTGTCCCCAAGTCCTCAGCTCCTGGCACAGGCAGAGAGGGAACAGGCACCCGAATTCTGCCAGTGAGAGCCTCCACAGGGAGACACATGCCAGGACAGCCCTGCACCACAGGGCTGAAAAGGAGGATAAAGACAGACCATTTGGGTTTTTCCTCCATCTTCCTACAGTGATTTCTCCCATTGCGCTGACACTTGGTCATCAAGTTGGATTAAGGGGTCATGAATCACCGACATCTTGCTGGTGGGGCTGTGGCAATTTTGGTGCTGCTTTGCTTCCCACCGTGAACAAAGAGCTTGAACTGCCTCATGAGGGAAGCGTTTAGATCCATTGAAGATTATTTTCCAACAAGGGCCAATAAGGTCTTCAGAGCTGGCTCAAGACTCCGGCCGCTCTCTGCCGGACGCTTTGGCCAGCTAGCAGAAAGCAGCACCACGTTTTGCAACCCAGCTACCTGCAGGACTTGTGCTCAGTGCCAAAACCGGAGTGGAGAAACACTCTCTTAGAAGGCCATGGCTAGAAGTTGTTTTCTGCTCTAGGGATGAGCCACTTCACAAAAACTGGACAAATGCTGCAGTTGTGTTACTCAACCTCCCAAGCAGAGAGATGGCAAAGACAGGCTGGGGGAGAAACTGTCTGCAATCAAACGCGACTTCACAGGGAACC
Organism: Sagittarius serpentarius; assembly: GCA_034782735.1. Taxonomy (NCBI): domain Eukaryota; kingdom Metazoa; phylum Chordata; class Aves; order Accipitriformes; family Sagittariidae; genus Sagittarius; species Sagittarius serpentarius. The sequence goes on from JAVKLA010000052.1 coordinate 11,587,231, forward strand.
GAAAAGCAATGTCCCAAGTCTATTTTGCACTGTCCCCCACGGAAGGCTTGCAGGCTCCTGGCTGGAGCCATTCATGCTCAGCAGCGCAGCGAGGGATCCCAGAGAAGATGCGAGGCTGCTGCTGTGCATGTGGGACGAGGCGGGAGGAGACCACTGCGAGAGACACGAAGATGCGAAAAAGAATCTCAGAAGTGGAAATTTGTGCAGAAAAAAAACAGGACAACAAGCTCGGCGGGAAGTGATGGGGACATGCAGGAGGAAGGATCAGTGGAAGGTTGCGTGGGCAGCCAGATGGTTATGATAGTGCGTGAGGAGACAGGCAAATTGGGCAGAGGTCTCGCACCTCTCAAATGAGCCATTGGACCATGAGGAGGGCAGGGGGACGGTGATTGGGATTAGCTGGTGACTAATGGAGGACTGTGTGTCCAAAAGCTGGTCCTTTTTTCCTTGTTTCCTTCTCCAGGTGTATCAGCTGGCCTAAGAAGAGATATTACCTCCCCTAACAAACCACATCTCACTAAGTATTTCTCCAAAGTGGAATTCAGCAGGAAAAAGAGAGCACAAGCACCTAGAGTGCATCCTTACAAATGCAGCCTCCACCCCATGGCTGGACACTGCCACCGGGACGGGAAACCATCCACAACTGGCGGAAAGCGAGGAGACAGCATCCTCCAGCCCCCACGCTTCACCCACTGGGGACCAGCTCGTCTATATTGTTCTTTTCCCCAGCCAAAACTATTCCATGAATTTGACCTTAACTTTTGCAACAGTTTGGGGGCGATGAACATGGCATTCTTGACGTAGCTAATGTTTGTGAAAAAAACAAATGAAAAAAGAAATAAATAAGCAAACACCCGGCCGCAGACTGCGCTCGGTTTCACTGTGGTTGACATTTACAGCCTGCGGTGGCTGTGGTGAGGATGACAAACTGGGGTGGCCAGCGGTGCTGCTGGGGCAGCCGGGCAGGGCGCCGTGGGCAGGGCTGCGGGGCCAGCGAGGGGTTGGGTGGGCACCTACCCTGCAGGCACCCCTCCCAGCCCGCAGCATCGCTGCAAACACTAACAGGCTCTTTTCCTGGGAGGGGAACCTTTGCTTTCCCAGTCATCACAGTGGTGGGACGTGCTGGCCTAGAGATTCTTCTGGAAAGGCACGGTGTTGCTTTGTGGGGGTAATGGCTCGATTCAGCCTTTAATTCCCTCTGACAGAGCTGAAGTTCTGTTTGCCCGGTCTGCCTGAACCTCCTACCCGGCAGGGGTAGGTCTCTCCATCCCCCCCCATCTGCTCAGACCCTGGGCAAGGAGCTGCCCCAAGACACACCACGGCTGGTACAACGGGGCTGTCACCCCAGCAGGGACCTTCAGCCCCCGACAGACCCACAACACTGGGTTGGAGGACTCTCGGGAAGTGCTCTCTTAATTATTCACGAATCAAGACAAGCTTCCTAATTGGGAAAAAAAAAAACCTCTCGCTGGAGATCAGCTGCTCAAGACACGTTTTGCTGATTGCTCCTACCAGCAGAGAGAAGGGGTAGGCACTTCGCTTTCTCTGCAAGCTTTAAGAGCACACAGAACAGCGTTTGTGAGACAATTTGGTGGTCACAGAGGACTGGGTTTTATTCCTGAATTGAAAACTGGCTATTAAACATCATTTAAAGAACAAAATAAAAATAAAACAGCAATTTCTTTTTTTATTCTCTCCCTACCATCATCATTAACCTCCTATCTACATAATATCCCTTTGCCAAGGGTCTTCAACTGAGTAATAAAATTTTAGTACTTAAACCTTATCAGTGCTCTGGAAGGCAGTATTCTTCTTGTTTCAGAGAGGGAGAAACCAAGGCACAAAGAACTGAAATGACCTGCTCAAAGTCACACTGAAAATTATTAGCTGAGCCAGGAATAGATTCCCCGAGCCCTGAACCCCAGGAGGCAGCGCGCCCACAGGTACGCTGCTCTTACAGGCCAATTAGCTTTTATTGAAACGTTTAAGGAAACATTTCCTTTCACAGACTCTGCCTGCTAATTTACTCCCAAGCTTTGTCATCTGTGAGCGAAAGTGTCTTAGTTTTAGGCTGTCACAGAGCAACTCAGCCCCTTCCCTTGCTTGAGACAAATGTGCGTTCAGTAAGTAAAGGTATCTGACAACACAGAGCACCCCGCGACACGCTGGTTAAAAAAGGGCTGGAAGAGGTTTTTCTGTGGGTCCCTGCCTACTAATTAAGCCTGACTGCAGAGACTTTGTCAAAGCAGAGGGCTTTGCACGGAGACACAACCATGGGGACCGCCGGGGCTCTGGCTGCGGAGGCACGCTTTGCTTTCCAGCACGCTGCTCTGTTTAGGTCTGCTCAGCTTGGTGGGGCAGAGCTGATTTTTCACCTATATCTCAATGTCCTGCCTTCACAGGAGCCAGGAGGGACAGGCAGGCAGGGGCAGAAGAGAGAAGGGCAGAAAGGATGGGAGCGGGCGAGCCCGGCGCAGTGGAAAAGCAGACCCTCGTTTGCTTTCCATCTCCCGCCGCTGAGAAACGGTTAATAGGTTGCAAGGTTTCCACCCTTCCAGGACGGAGCCTTTTCCTCCCCTTTCGAGTGCCCCCTGCCTTCCTCCTCCAGCGACTGGGAAGCTGTGACTGCTCTACACCGCTGACACCTCGGCTGCTCTGGAAACCCATGAACTGTTTGAGAAAGGTCAGCTGGCAGCCGCTGCATCCCTTTTCTCCTGCCTTCCCAGCCCCGATGGCCTTGGGCAGTGCAGGAGCCCCCTCTGTAGGCAAAGACCCACGTTTACCAGCATCCCCTGCTTCCTGACATGTTTTATCGGCAACACCCCCTCTTCGTCCACCCCAACCCAAGCCCCCGCCATGGGGCCGGAGGGAGAGTGGGACTGTGGGGCTCCGCGCCAGCCGGGGATCGGGTCTCCGCTCCACCGCCCGTTAAGAGCTGGCCCCGTTGCATGTGACATGAACCGAGGCTGGACATCCAGCAGGACGGCGGATTTGCCATCAAAACAGCCGGTGTCGTGCCAGCTTGCTGTTGGCAAAATAAAACAAACACATCTCTGTACAGCTCTGGGCCTCAGTACGTCTCCGAGGGCCAGAGCTGCCCTCTCTCCAACCCCTCCAAAGCAGTCACCTACTTTTCTCCGGTCTCTTGCCAAACCCGAGCTCCCCAGTGCTGCATGAGCACTTTCCCAGCCCGGGTTACGGGGGCCTTGGTGCACTCCTTCACAGTACAACAGAAGGAAACGACCCACCCCCAGCGCTCCTTCTCCATCCTCTCTCCTGCACCTCCTCGTCCCAGCACTGCACATCTCCAGCATTGCCACAGCTCCCCCAAACCACAGCCTCAAACCCAGCTCTGGTTCAAAACGACCCCGTTTGGCCCACTGGATATGCTGCAAAAATCCACCTCCACCTCCCCCCACCCCCACCCCCCCACCCCCAGGCACTTGCTGGGGCCAGCAGTGAATTAAAGGGCAGATGAACACCAGACTGGAAGTAGCCGAATCAAAATTCCTGCCTGGATGCAAACGAGCTCCATCCTTCCCAAAAGAGGAGTCTTTCTGGGGGTAGGAGGTTAGCAGTTGAGTCAAGGGCTTCTGGCAGTTATCAGTCAGTACTCCTACGGAACACTTGGATCACAGCTTTTAAGAAAATGTGTGAAGTTGCCTGTGTTTACTGCTCTCTGTCCTCACCAGCTACAGTGCCTCCTCCTTGGAGATGCTCAGCCCATGTTCACTACGTCCTTTCTTAATACGGCCAGCCCTTCCACACCCCTCCCGCTCAGCCATACACCCCGTGTACTCGCCAGCAGCCTCGTCAGGATTTGCTAACCTAGAGCAAGATGGTCTCTAGCTGGGAGAAACATACACTCTTACCCGCTCCCGGCCCCCTTTGTATGAAGCCCCAAGACGTGCTATTGCTCACGCAGACGCGTGCCCCATGACAGATGGGGGGGGGCAAAATTAGAAAGGAAGATGATGAAGATCTAAAGCCGATTTGTAGGCACCCTGAAATAACTTGATTTCTCTAGTGTCCTGGGAGCACTTCTGTCCGAGACGTAACATTACTCATTTTCATTTGGAGAAGTTTCAGCATGTAACAAAAATATCTCAGGCTCAGTAATGAGGCAAGAAATCGTGCTTACGTAGCTGAGCAAGTAACATCACTCAACTTTCCTGTCCTTGTGGCGGAAGAAAAATGATTGGAGAATAAATTAATCCTAATAAATGTAGGATTCTGATCAGGCATACATAACCAGCAGCGTGTCTGCAGGATGAGCAATTGATGAAGTCATTGCTTCAAAGGTGCCTTGATGCAATTAGTCACTTGTAAAACACGCAGCAGAGGAGAAAATCCCGCTCCTTTTGTTAAGGAGCATGAAAATGCTCCATATGTCGGAGTGATTTATGGGTTACAGTGCAGCAAAATTAGAGCACGCAGCAATTAAGTTCGTTCTCTCAGAGATGAAAGGCCGGGGGGAGAAGAGTGAAAGGATCGACAGGATGCAGAAGGGCCAAATGAAGGCAAAACGCCAACACCCCATTTCTGTGCTGTTGGTTTTTAACAGGGATTATTTCCCCTTTGCACAAATCATTGCGGGCGGCGGCGGGGGGGGAGGGGGGAAAGCGGGCTTCACATGTAAAACTGGTGCCACTGAAGATGAATCCGGTCATTAATCACCAGCATGAGTATCTGTAATTAGGGCTGCCGGGAGTCACAGGAGCAAGAGTCAAAGGCTCTAACGGGATTATGGACAGATCTGGATTGTTTTATGACCAATATTAGCAGATAAAGAGAATCCATCACGTGCTCAGCATGGTTGGCTGATGAGCACGGGGGGCAGGGAGGAAGGCATTTCCCATCCCCAACCCTGCTGCTTGGCTTCGGCGTCCGCTGCACCGTCTGCCCACCACTGTACATGCAGGGAGGAGGGCAGAGGTTCACCCCAGCATCCTGCTTACAGGGTACCCCGGGGGGGAGAGGACCCTCTCCGCAGGCACCACAGCACCCAGGGTGCAGGATCAGCCCATGGCTGAGAGCTGGAGGGAGCTGGCTGACCCGGCCGTGCCGAAGCGGGGTCGGTCCCGGTGCAGCTCGGCATGTTCCCGACGAACGCGCCAGCTGTTTGCGGCTGGAGGATGCAGGCAGATGCCGAGCAGCCGACCCTCGCGGTGCACAGCTGGGGCGAGCAAGGAGCGCCTGTCCAGCTACCCACTTCCCGCGCTATCCCAGCCTTGCCCGGATGAACCGGGTGGCTTTCCCACATCCCCCCCTCCCCTCCATCACGGGCCATCTCTCCGGCTCACACGCTCCCTTCTCCAGCCCCATTCCCAACAAGCCCCAGCATGCCTCTCCGCAGCTGCCCGCTTTTGGGACAGGAGGGAGCAGGGAGGCTGGGAGCTGGGGCCAGGCAGAGCAGGCGCCAAAAGTCCTCCCAGCCCCCCGGGAGGGGAACGCGCAGCCTCTCTCTAGGTCTAGGGGCCCCAGTGCCCAATTGTAAGCAGCTATTGCTGCTTCTCTGAGCTCATCCTTGAGGACTGGAAAAGGTCTGAGAGCTTTCAAAGCAAGCTCCTTAGCTTAAATAAGGAGATAACGGTCTCATGCCTCTGTCCTCAAGAAGCGGGGTGCCGAGATGAGGCTGCGCTGCCAGACACCATCCCACCGTCCTGGGGGTGTCTGGCAGCGGAAGCTCCATCGGCTGCAGGGCTGTGGGAGGACCCCCGGTGAAGTCAGGATGCCAAGGGGGAATAGTCCTCGTAGCCACTGGACGTTGTCCCCACAGGGTCTGGCACAGCCCAGAGCACCCAGATGGGATGGCCGTCTCCCCATCCATGAGAGCTGTGTACCAGGATGGGGCAGACCCGATGGCTTCTTTGATGCCTGGGGGTAGCTCTCACTCCTGCTCGCCTTGGTCCCCAGCAGGACAGGCACATTCGCCTGGGTTTGACGCCCTGCATCTACCAAGACAACACCAAGGTTTTCTAGAGGAACTGGAAACTGAGATCTGAAAACAATCTGCAGCGAGTGTGAACTTTCGAGGCTTGAGAGCAGGAAGCACAGTAAATATTAACTGTACATGAATTTAGACCCCTTGCTCTTAACTGGCTCTTCTGGATTTAGAGTCCACGCACAACTTTTGGCCGTTACTGCTGAGTGCTCCCAGGCCGCACAATGAAGTTGGTGAGATTTACCGATTTCTGCAGATGACAGCACAGGATAAAGGAAAGCCAAGTATTATCTGCGACTGAGTACAAGCCCTCCTCTCACAGCACAGCCATGCTGCTAGCACCTGCGCTCCTGCCCTCAGTGTCCTCACGAGCGTGTACACATGTGAGTGTGCCACAAAGGGGGAGATGGGGAGTGGGGTCCCTCAGCCACACCTCAACGCTCCCGACTCCACCGTCACCCCTGGCAGGTGTTCAGGGCCAGCACTGGGGAAACAAAGAGTGAGCCTCATTAAAGTCAGCAAATTGACCTACCTGCATAGGACCATGGGTCTCTCTGGAGTTGAAACTGAGGTCTTCTCTGTGGAGGTAATGCTCATATTGGTGAGGCCAGTCCCAAGGACAGCCCAGCCAAGGACAGCAGAATGACTGTAGGAGCCTGGCTGCTATGTAGGAAGGTCCATTGCCATTCTCCGAGCTCCACTGAGTTATTTCCTATCCCAGTGTCACCCTGTTTCATCAGGATAAGTCATCAAGACCACCATGAAAAACCTCAGGACCTTGCTTCTGTAGTCGTGATCAGAAACTTCCTTTATTAAATTAATGACCATCCCTATCTGTCATCTCACTGTTAATAAAAAGAAATGAGGGCTAGATGGAGCACTGCAGATCAGGGCCTGGAGCCAGGCTTGTATCAGCAGAACTTGCGTCCAGCAATGCTGCAGAGCTGCTCCCGGACACAGCACGCAGCAACAGGAGGAGGTATTAACCCACACGCCAAACAGGTCTGTGGCATAAACATGGTGGATTTCCCTTCTCCAGTACCCCTCAGGATGCTGCTTCAGTGCAGCATCCCTCATCAGTACAGCTCTGAAACACGCATTTGGCCACGGGGACAAGCTCATCTCACTGTCTCTGACCGGACCAACACGACATCCTTCCTCAAATACATCTCTCACATGGGACAGATGAAAGCATGCACTTAAATGCTCACCTCTAAATGAACCCCTCTGGGATGTATCAACCCCTTCCCCACGACTGGCGTGACATGGGCGAGCAAGGACGAAGATCTTACTTGGTCCAAACACCACCAGTTCAGAATATGAAGTTTTTTCTATCCCAGGGATCCTGGGGACATGACGCCCATTTGAAAAAAGATGTCCTCTCCTCTGTGAACAAGCCCCAGCAGCAGGTCAGCACCACCCACCCCTCCCTCCAGCAAGGGAGAGGTCATGGTCCTGTTCTCTGGAAGAGCAGGATTACAAGGGTAGAAAGAGTTCAGAGGCAGTCGCTCCCAGCAATGACCAAGTCAACCCGATGCTGAGATAAGACCGCTCCTTGACCCCACCACGCAGGCCCCATCAGTGGGAACCCAGCAGGGGAAGGCTGTAGAATATCCACTCTATCCCCCATAACCCAAACTAGCCACAGCAGTATTTCCTATTATGTCTCCATAACCTAATCTGACCCCCTCTAGGGTCTCCCGATTAATATCTGAGAAAACTCACAAATCCAATCACCCAATTACAGGGAGGAAAGGTTTATCCTATCTAAACAGCATGAAATGTAACTTAGACCCAGCTGCCCCCTCACTCGTAAGAGCCAGATCTCAATCCCTAGCAAGCTGAACAAACTGGGAAGGGGTCACAGGGGAGATGGGGAGGGTCTCTCCCTGCTCTTGTATCATATGAAACCTGCAGGAAGAGGAGCTATTTTAATTGGCAAATCCCCTGACTCAAGGTTTAATCCCTCTCCATTTTTACTTGGCTTCCCTCACACTAAAGCAACCTGGGGAATAGATGACATGCCCCACCTTGAGCCACTGCCGAACAAGAGGAGCCCCCATTGGCTTGGTGAACAGGGAGGCAGGGGACGATGGTCCTCAGGACACACAGCGTACACAACCCAGCTCGGGAGATGCAGGGACAAAGATCTAGTACAACCATGTGCCATCTAACATACATGCACCTGAGGAATGGTGTGGTTTCGAGTAGCCTTGATGCTGGCAGCGCTGGGCAGGCAATGGGCAGGATGACAGCCCAGAACGCCTGCAAGGTCCCCAGAGTACCTCCTGTACTGGGGCTGAGAGGTCTCAAACAGGACCGAATAGGCTGTCCCAAGGCAGCCTTTGTGCCTCCTTGGATCCCTTTCCTATCCTTATTTCCTTCCAGAGAAGCGTGGAGGGATGCTGTCTGACTTTTTGGATTGTATTTCAGCCACCTGACAAAGCTGAACACATGGGAAACCTCAACAGCAGCCAGAGGACTGGAAAGCAGATTCCCAATACTGTTCAGGACCTCATCTCAGGCTTTGGCTAGAAGGAGAGGAACATGCAAAATCTCCAGGAAGATCCTAACCTGGCAGGGAATCCCAGTCTAGGCGTCATTCAGAGCCCATCCAAAGGGAAGACCCATGTACTTCGGTCAGCAAGCATGCCCAAGTTTCCTCCCACTGCAGGGTTGTGTTGCATCCACGGATGCCCCACAGCCTAAATTTTCCAAATAGCTCAGGGCTTCATTGCCAAGCGCCGGCTTTGCAAACACAGACTGAGCTTCCCTCCAAATTCCAGCCACAATTTATTGATTAGAAAAGCCTGTCTAGTCAATAAAGGCTCCTATGAAAAAGTTCCACTGAACTGCACTCACATGCCATGATCCGTCTGACTGTGTTAGCAGCCTTCCCTTTTGATGCTTTCTGACATGATGGATTTGTGGCCTTGACTTTTGCAGATCAGGAGAAACTTAATCCTAGAGGATAAAATTACAGACCAGTAAAAAACCCCTCCATGACTGGCCTCATTAACTGCCATGTAAGAAGTTCAGAGCCGCATTAGCTAGAAGGAGGCATCTACAGCTGTCCTTTGCCTTAAGGGAGAGGTAGCTCTGAAGTGCCAGCACAAAGCCCTTGGCAAACACTGTGCTCTTGAAGTGCGTGACACACTCGTGGCACCATCCAGGCTGCTCCATCCCCCACAGTCAGCGGGGAACGGGCGGACAGTCCCAGCTCTCCACCTATGAAGTGATCTGGGAGAAAGCGAAGATAATGCCCAGTTCTGTCCAAAAGGTGTCTGGGCAGACAAAAATAAAAAACCTGGAACAACCATATGGAAATGTGAATTAATGAAATATTTCAGCAACTGACTCAACCCTAATTGAGAGCTGAGAACCCTCCACCTCCCTTCTGCTTTCCAGGATACAAAAATGACACTGGTAGGTGGAAATAACTACAGCTGTCCCAGTGGGAGAAAAATCAGTGCTTCACAGCAAGTGTAATGGCCAAAATTAACCACTTGCTTGGTGCCATTACACAACACATCCCAGGAAGCAGCTTCCAAAAACTTGACCTTCTCTTCAAAGGCTTCTTTTCGAATCATCTTTCTTTTTGCTAACAAGTGAAGTGGGTTCAGCACTCAAGAAGGGTACTCCGGGTGTTTAAAACATCTTTACCCATGTGCTAGTTACAGGAGAGGCAGCAGCAACGACAGCTTCCACGCAGAAGCCCTGGCCAGGCTCCTCGCACACAGGCACTCGCAGATGAAGCTCTGCTGCATTTCCACCCTCAGCACGTAAGCGAGCTCCTCCTCACCGAGTGGTGGTGGTGATCAGCCAAACGCCTGCCCACCGAGAAACCAGCTGCGATCCACCAGGCAGATCACCAAGAAACAAGGAGGCAGAGACAACCAAGCAGTGAGCAGAAGACTGGCAATGGTGGGTCACCAGCTCCTGACCGCATCCTTGACTTTGGTGACCTTCAAGGATCTCTTCTGAACACGAGTCAAACACACAGACGTCCCCTGAAAGAGCTGTCTATCACTGCCAGGCTGAGCACGAACCTTCCTGACCACCAGCCTCACTGTGCTGAGAGCAGCCGTCTGGTATCATCGATAGGGAGAGCAGAAGAACTGCTCTCCTGAAACCAATGGAGACTGTGGTCTCTTTTCCAAGTCTCAGTTTGTGATCCACCAGCTGCTGAGCCTACGTCCCCTGGGCCAACTTACAGATAAAAAAATCACCTACAGAAATGGCACCTATATTAATACAGGTGCCATGGCGCTCTCTATAGGGAGAGCTTTGCCTCCACAGGGCTTTACAGAGGTAGTCAATACCATCACCCACTCTCGAGATCATTAGCATCATTAACAACTGGTTTAAACACTCATGCTTTAACATCCTCCACATTTCCTTGGCATGAATTAAACCTCTGGATGTTCACGTATATACCCAGCTTCTGGCTGGACCTCAAGCTCCTACACTTTTCTAAGCTAAGCTCCTACTACTGTCTCCAGTGCCCGGCCTGTTTGGAAGTCGGGACTCCAAAGATGATTTTAAGGCATGTAATAGGAGTGCAACCTGCTTGTACAGAGATTGCTCTGACTCCTTACTGACAGGCACAATATTTGTTCTGGCCAGATAGTTTTTTCTCTTCTTCTTCCAGCCTATCACTGGTTTTCACACGGCAGTAGCAGCACAGCTTGCACACGAGAGGCTGTACTGGAAGTGACGGTTGCCATAGCTATATCTATACAGCCCTGGCCACCCAGACACGTCAGAACGCTGCTCTGCAGAACAGAGTTAAGTTATAAATAAGGTAACTCCGAAGACTCAGTTTGGAGCACAACTTGCAAGCGTACAAAACACTAAGCCTTCTGGTTTGACCTCTTTCACTTTCTTTTATAGACGTGATGCGTATTCAAAGACTCCTCTGCAGAACAGCGCTGCTCCAGAGAAGCCCGCAACGCCAGCGCGATGACGCGCACAGGTTTTATATAACCATACTCTCAACTTCTGTACATCATTCTACCCAGCCTATTCCCCAGATGCCCTCCCCAGCTCACCTGCCAGCTCTTCTCCACACCACCGTCCTGTATATAGAGGACCCTAGTATACTAGAGGACTCTGACCAAGCTGCCAGAATCTGCATTCTCCTGCTCTGAGGTCTACATGATCTCCAAGAAACTCCTTCAGCAGGCTGTGTTTCTGTTCTCCTCCTTCTCTGAGGATTACAAGCTGTTCTGGATGAGGGCTACATCTTCTATGAACGTGATCATGGCCCAGCCAAAGAGACCCAGGAGCAGGCGGGATCCCTTGATGTCATGAGAAATTATAAAGCTTGGGAGTCTCTGCTCAGACCTCACCTGTTCTTCTGGGGCATGGCATCTCGTGACCAACAGGAGCACTGCTGTATAAAAGCAGATGAGTAGCGTACTTTTTCATTATATTCTTTATTCAGCGAATAGCCCGCAATATCCCTAACTACACTGACCCAGCTGTCGACACGCACTGAGCTGTGGATGCGGTACCACAGAAGAGGGAGGAAACCACAGCGTAAGAGCCTACGCAGAACAGGACAGAAGACGATGGGCTGGGAGAGAGGCAGAGCCTCACAAGCCTTTTGTGATCTGCTAGCAGCAACACAGAGCAAGCAGCACGTTGTGGCAACGTCGCGTTCGCGCTTGCTATCGCCATAGCATACCATAGCGACAGCAAGTGACGCTTCGTTTCTCTCCATCTACCCAGTTCTACCCACTGTGATCCTGCAGCAGAAGCAGGAGGAGGTGGCTTCACGCTCAAGGAGCACCGCTATAGCATGTGCTTTGCATGGGTACAGGGCTGACCACCTTGGTGGTGGGGATGACTGGGAGGTGCAGTGTAGTTCAGCGGTCAGCTTGTGGGTCCTGACGGAGGAGCGAGCGCAGGGTAGGGCACAAAGCTGGGGGGATCCAGGACCTGCACTCGGAGGCGAGTACAGTTCGATGCTGAGGGTCTCGTGCTGAAGTTAATTCACTGCCCGGCTCTTGTGATCTTGGGAAGGCATTTTATCTCTGTCTTGCTTTTCTTCCTCCATTTGCACAGCAAGGGAGAGCCCATTCCTACCTCAGAGCGTGCAAGATCTGACTTATCACCAGCACAGTACTTTGAGATACTCTCACAGCTCACACGCTCAAACCACCACCTCCCCACGCCTCCTCACCGTCCCCCTGTGCAGGCACATGGCAGCCACCCCCCAAGCCCCCCACAGGTGTGTGTTCAGAGACCCAGCACCAGAGCTGTGGGCAGGAGGGGAGGAAAACTGCACCGGGGAGAGGAACATTGAGAAAGGAACTGAGCAGCTCCCAGAGATACACAGCATCACAGCAGCAACACGGCCACCACCCCAGGAGCGATGCAGCCCCCAGCCAAGCCCACGGACCCCAATCCGTCACACAATGAACGCCCGGCCCATCCTTCGCCCCCAGCCATCCCCAGGCCTGCTGTGCGTGTGCTACAAACACAAATTCAAAGCTCTGTTTTATTTTTAAACATTGCATGCTGCCCGCTCACAGCAGCCGCCCCAACCTGCACCGGCACCCAGGTGGGTCTGACCTCCCAGGGGGGCCCCAGAGATGGTCCAGGTGGTGTTAAACCAGGCACAGGTCTGCCTGTCCCCACCTGAGGATTTCACCCTTCATCTTTCAGATGAGGCCTCCCTCCTCAGCTCTCGGCCCTAAAACCAGGGCAAGGATCCTCCTGTCCTACCCATCACTGGCTGGAGGATGCAGTGCTCCCCATGGAGGACTGTCTCAGGCAGTGGGGCTCAGCTCATCCAGGGGATCTTCTAAGCCAAGGCCACCGCAACAAGCAACAGTGATACCCCAGGTCCCCCATCCAGCACAGGCAGGGACACGGCCTGGCTACAGCAACCCGAACAGACATAAAAAGCGCTTTGCGCCACGGTCATGTTATCCCCTCGTCCCTCCCCCTCATCCCCTTCGGAGCTTCTTAACTTCAGAAACCTTCCTCCAGAGGAGTGTTGGAGTGACAGAAAACATTTTCCAAGCCTAATATCAGTTCCAGATGTTCACAGCCATTTCAGTTTGTACCTCACCCTGTAAAACACATTTCTCCCTCTCCCTCTCTCAAGTGCAGCGCCTGCTTCGTCCATGACATAATGTGCTGGCGGGCTTGGCCGCACACACACGCACACACACACACACACACACGCTTGCGCCCTCTTCGAGAGCCCCATGTTCAAACAAAGAGCATCACTCAACTACAAAGCTGTCGCACACATGGAGTTACGAGTAATTTCCACAAGTTTTAATAAACAGTTTGGGATGTAATTGCTCTCCGTCTTCTCTGCTGGCTCCCGAGCGGAGAGCCGCTCACTCCCCACGCGCTGGTGTTGAAAGCGTGGTTTGTTTCGCACACAAGTTCACCTCCTATTAGCCTCAGACGGTCCAAGGGCTGTGTTTTTCTAAGCACCAATAATAAGCCTCTTTAAAAAGCACGTACAGCCAGGGGCAGCCAACCCGTGCGAGCTCCCGGCTCCTTCCACCCTGTCCCGCAGCATCACTGCCCCGCGCAGAGCCCAGCAGGGAGCAGAGGGGATGCACGTTAGACCAGCCTCAAAACTCCCTCCTGACTCTGCTCCAAGAAGAAGAGGAGCAAATATTTTCCGGCTCAAGGGAAAGGCTACGTCTTCCAGTTGCATAGCAAGGGGGAGGCCAAGAAGTTCTGCAAGGGTGAGAGGCTGGAGGCTTTTGGTGGGCAGGAGGAAGGCAGAAGGCAGATTAGGCAGGAGCCAGGTACCATCTACTTGCCACAAGGCTGAAGAGCAGGTTGGCACAGCTCTAGCCCCAGCCAGTGCCAGGAATCCCAGTAAGAAATGGCTACAACCGCAACAAAACAAACACAACTCCCGTACAAGCACAAATAACCCACACATTTAAACGCAAGAGACCCAAGGGATGAATGGCAGCAGCCTCAAGAGCCCTCAAACCTTGCAGCATCCTCCCAGCCCAGCGCTGCCACACTCCGCAAATACATGTGGTGCACCTCCCAGCAATGGGAGCAACCTGCTCCCACCTGCCAGCAGCCAGGAGACCAATGGGGAAGAAAGAGCTGCCAATATCCATCAAAAGCCATCCAAATTTCATATCCCACATCCCCCTCCCAAAGCTTCCCCCGCTTCTGGGGCTGACATTGTTTTTGTGGGTGCTGCTCAGATGTGGTGGAGATGTGGTGCAGCATGACGGGTCGGTGATGGTGGTGAGGGGATACCCATGGTAGGATTTTTGGCTGGGTGAAGCACGGTACCAAGTGAAGCCTTTGAGAGCTGTAGCAGTCAGCATCTCTGCAAACCTATGCAAGGTATTTGCAAGAATCAAGTCATCTGGCATTAGGGGCCGGTAGGGTAAGAAAGGAAGGAAAGCAGGAATGTAGTTTGGTTATAAACAACATAGAAAAAAGGGAGAGATTTAGGATTGGCTCTTCTCTTTAATTGTTAGTGGGGTCATTCTGTCCCAAACAGTCCTCCAGAGCAGGGAGAGGGGAGGGCAGCTCCCCACAATGAATTCAATTGCCTGTCAAACACATGGCAGTCATAAAAGGAAAATAATAATAATAATCTGTATTTCCTACTCTGGCTGCCAGGCAAAGATCCAGCCACTTCAAAGGAAAAACCCCACGTTTCCCCAGTCTGGCCTCACCTGACCGATGTGTGAGCAATCTGGAATCTCCATCCAAAACAAAGCCCCTCCTTAGGTGGCTTTTTTTCTCCGTTACTGGAGGGTGCCCCTCCAAGATAAAGAAAAAGCCTTCTTCCACGCCGGGAAACTAGAAACATAACCCAGGGGCCATGCCCCCATCGGGCAGCTCTGGAAGTGGATGCTAGCAAGGTGTAGGAGAAAGCTCCTGTGGGACAGGACTGGTGTATGAGCCAGGAACCAGAGCTGCTTCTCGCAGGGGTGTCCACCAACAGCCAGGGCCCCCCAGGACGTGGGGCTCTGGCTCTCTGCAGCCAGAAAAGTCCAGCTCTTGTAGCACAACAATTTTGGATATGGTAGTAAGAGAGGCTGCAGAAGCAGAAAAGATGGGCCTGAGATGAACAGAGAGGGTGAAAATTTCCCTGTGTCTGTGAGCTGGAGCAGTTTCCTCTGTGGCAGCCCACAGCAGCAGAGGGCTTGGCTCAGAGGGTCTTACCAGATTAGTGAGGAGAAGAGAAAAGCCACCACCACAAGCTGAGAAAGCTTCCCACCAAGACCCAAGGACTGCCTGTGTGCAACTCCTGACCTTGCTCCGAATGATCTTCCCGAGACTGTCTTCCCGACAGAGAAACACAAACGTCTTGCCGGGATGTCCAGGAAGCCCCTGCAAGGCTGCCTGAGTGCAGCCAGGCTCCCCCCTCCAGCACCAGCCCCGTCCCCACCTTCAGTCTGGTTCCTTGTCCTTGCTGGCAGCCCGGACACGCACATCTCGCTTCAGCTGACCAGGCTCCACCTTAAAACAAGTGAGGTTTTTAATCACCCAGAGCAGTAGCTGTTGCAGATCCTCGCTCCAGTGACAGGTGGAAACCTTCTTCCTATGTTCCCTTACCCGGGGGGAGATGAAATTAGGTGCTGCCAGCGTCTGGGGGAAGGAGCCTTCACCCAAAGGTAAATCTCTGCTTCGGTCAACACCGCTGGCTGCCCCTGATATGTCACATGAGCTTCCTTAACAAACTACATCCAAAATCCTCAAGCGAAAAGCCGTAGGAGGTTTCGCCTGGCTTTCTGTGCAGCAGTAGCATCACTCAAGGTCCCAAGTGCTATTTTCTGAAATACATCATTGATTCACCCAGATCAAACCCCATCCTTCACACCCCTCCACCTTGTCCAGCAGCTCCTAGAACGTGGCTCGAATTGCTGACGAAGCCTTTGCAAGGCACAGAGCACTCAGTCCAAGCCTGAGCTGGGAACCAAACTCCAACCCAGGGAAGTTTTAGGTTCCCCTGGAGAAGTTTTGTGCTGCTTAAATGATCTCCTTAAATATTGCAGGCTTTGAGTTACTTCAATAGGTACACAAGGCAACTTAAAGTGTCCTTTCAAGGGCCAGCATGCAATGCAGTACTCCCTGGAACGGACCAATAGAGCCCTTGAGGCGCTGAGGGCTGACCTTCCTCCCTCACCCACCATCCTGTAGCATTTCAAACTGATCAGATCGAACAGTCGCTTCGGTCAGAAACTCCAACTCACAGCTCTCCTACCCAAAAAGGGCAAATCATTTCCTTCTGCCACGCTGCGTTTTTGTATTTCCCCTTCCCCTCAAATACCCATGCCTGCAGAAGCCTTCAGAAACCTCTCCTGAATGGAGCGGTTTTGTTCCCTCATGTAACACCTTGGCTCTACGCGCCGTTCTCCACAAAAGCAGCAGCTCCCAGCCAGGCAGGGCACAGGATGCGTCACCGTGCACCCTCTGCGCCAAGAGGAGCTTGCCCTCGGCAGCTGCACCCACCTGTGTAGAGGTCCGTGTCCGTGTATTCATCCACCTTCTTGTGCTGCAGGACCTAGTCAGACACCTTCGTCCCAATGGCAGGCTGCACGTCCAGCCACTCCAGAGAGACCACGGTGCTGGAGGGCTCCACGTTGGGGGAGAGCCGCAGGCTGGGCAGGGAAGAAACCAAATAAGACATCAGCTCCCTTTCTGGGGAGGAATTCCCCTTCTTCAAGCAGCACAACCCCAGGCAGGGCTCACACTCATACACAGGGATGTGCACACAGACTCACAAGGACGGGGGCACAAGGGGAGAGCAGGTAGCTGAGCACAGAAGAACTTCCAGTTGAAGATCAGTTGGGTCCAGCCTACTGCAAAGTCTGTTCTTACCTCCCCCTGCTCCTGGAAAAGCCTAGGTCATGCAACCGCAACCATGCAACCCCAAATATCCCGTCTAAAGGAGACTTCATCTCCTGCAAGAACTGGTGAACTTCAGCAGCCTCACGGGGAACCCAGGACCAGGTGCCCAGGAACAAAAGAGAAGGGGAGGATCCAGCTTAACCTTCATGCAGCCCAGCTGGGTTAAGTCTACAGGAGAGGAGGATCCCGTCTGCATCACCAGCGAGCAAAAGGGAGGGTGGGAAGGAGAGAAGGGGCAAGTGTAGCTGTGAATTTACCCAGCAGCAAATGAGCAAGCCTCTGACGGGTGTGAGCAAAAGCCAAAGCAGGGCAGCGGTGCAGAAGCTCCTGCCTGGATCAGGGACCACGTGGGCAGGGGTGAAGGCAGAGCAGCTTTGTGCTCCCGGCCATGCTAACGCAAAGGAGTCTGCTCTCTTTGCAACAGGGTAAATGACAACGTGAAGTACAGGACTACGGAGAGTCCGGCTCCAAATGTATGAGCGTGCTGGTTGAACTCAGGATGGGAAATGACTCCCCTCTGAGGATACTGGCTCGCTAAGAAGGTGTTCTGCTCCTTGTGGCTCACTGGAGCCAGTCTTCCTGCTTTCTCAGCTAATTCCCCATCAGTTTGCTCCTGATTTGCTCTTGCTCTGACAAGCCACAATGAATTGCACCGTAATTCCATTTCTTTCAGCATTTGAAATCCCATTCTACAAGCCCTGCTAATCAGGTGATGAAAATCTATAAGGAGACCTTCCAGGGCCACAGCCAGAGCCAGGATATCCTAAAGGCATCAGTCACACAGTGAAGAGTGCTGGACTGTGGCCCTGGGGCTCCAAGGCGAGAGGAAGGAGGTGCCCATGGGCTGAGCCTGCAGGAAAGGGGCTGGTGCCGGGGAGGGGGGGGGACCGTGACCCGTGGGAGGGGCTCGCACCGATACATACACAGGCGGAGGAAGAGGGCTGCAGTTCGGGAGTCCATTCTCATCGAAGGCGTTGAGGTCACACCTGCACCAGTCTTCAATAACATCGCCTTTCCCCGAGCACCAGTATGAGCTCATCAGGGCTCCCTTGAAAGCCTGATGTGAGAACAAAAAGCGTGAACACGTGTGCTAAAGACTCAGTGAAATCCGGCCAGTGGCTTGGCTGCACAGTGCTGAGCATCAGGGGGGATGTGCGCAGAGCTCCGGGATTGGGAAATACGGCGGGGAGTGAGGGGGGAGGTCCTCCCCAGCTCTGCCACAGACTCCCTGCACGGCCCTGGGCAAGTCCCTTCACCTCCCCGTGCTTTAGCTCCCACATATCAAGCGATGCTGGTTCATCCCTGGGTGCTGCTTTTGGCGTGGGGCTGGGGAGCGTCTGCACGACCCTACAGAGGGGATCTCCTGCATTGGCGGACTGAGCTGCCTGAAGAAACACAAACATAAGCCTGTTTGTGACACTGGACATCATATGTAGGGCACTTTACACTGCTGCTGTGCACAGTGAAAGTCTTCCACGTGCCCATCCTGTAGCTGTTTCTGTCCCCACAAAGAATAAAGTAAATCCTACATCCCCAACAACACAGACCACTTCCATCCTCCTCACAGGTTTGTTATTCACAAGAGCTGCCCTCCTGCAAGCAAATTGCTGCTTTATTCGCTTGCATAAGGAATACTCACAGGCAAAATAGCAGTATCTGGAAGAAAAAAATAAAATCCTGTAAAATACTTGCAGGGTGTTCCCCAGCCAGGTCGTCCCCTCTCCGCAGGCTGTCCCCAGCCTGACCAGGAACCCTCCTGACCGCTCCTGATGATGCCAACGGATCCCCAGAGTAACAGCTGTACATCTGCTGGGGTCTGAGGCTGAAACACTTGGACTGAATTCCCAAAGCCCTCCAGGTTTAACCCTGTGTTGTCCTAGCTGCGCTCATCCTGCAGCTCGGGGCGCTCAGTGTCTGTCCCCGCGCTGCAGGACGGGGCATCCCTCGCACCGTACCCCCCCGTAGTTCAGACTGCATGGATTTACAGTGGTTTCTCCTGCTACCCTTTGCTTGTCATACCTAATTAAACCTCCAGCTTGGAAGACAGCATCTCTCCCTGCACACACACACGGCCAACGTTCAACCCGACCCTGCGAAGCCACAACGCCCTGCTAGAATAATCGTAACACCAAAACTTCATCCACTAAAACAAACCTCTCTGTACCGCTTTTGACCTTTTAAAAGGCACATTTCGGGGTTGAAATGCCTTCGTGGGTCCTCATCCACGTAGAGCAGCCTCGCTGCCAGCCTCCGCGCAGCCCAGCTCCCAGCAGCACCATTCCGCCCATTCAAAGCCGCCTGCGGATGCCTGGCCCCGGCGATACCGCCCGCACTGCCAGGTTACGCCTTAAAGATAAAAACGTGCCCTTTGAGGAGGACAGGTACAGCTCCAGCAGCATTTAGAAGAAAACTGTAGGAAAAGCGCCATCCCGGGGAGGTTTCTGAAAAGATGAGGTATAAATAGAGCCTGACGTCAGGGCTGCCATTGTCCCGGGTTTTGTCACTCTCCCCAAACACCTCCAGCGCCTTTAACGAGGCGCCTCGAGGCTCTCGCGTCTGAAACATTTTCTGCTTCCAGGCATTTACAAAATGGGTCTGTTCCAGAAGGGGGGAAAAAAAAAAAGGAAAAAAACATGTGGAAGAGAGAATATATGATGTTATTTTACTTTGTTCTTTAGAATGTAATTGAAGCGCCGGGCTGGAAAGGGCATCGCAAAGTAATTGGAGAGCAGAGAGGAAGACAGAGAGGAGTTTATCTGACACATGGATAAATGGGTGCAGAGACACTTCTGCAGAAAGCAGCACGTCTGTGCAGGATAGAAACAGAAAATGATGCATGTAGATGGATGGGGATGTGTGCGCTCTCAATAGGAAGCAGGATAAATACATATGTTGTGGGTACATGTGTGCACAGACATGCCCTGTGGGCGAAGACAGACGCTGGGTGATCCCTGGAAGAGCTGCACTGTCACACCGATGGCACCGCTGCGCTGTCACTGCGTCCCCAGCCCTGACCCCTGCCATTCTGCATGCTCCCTCCCTAGCCCCTAACCCAGCTCCTCCCTGCACATCCCCAACCCAGGGAAGAAATCCCACCTGCCCCATCCGTGCCCTTTAGCCAAACCCAACAGTCAATTCCTTCCTTCTATTTTCTTTTTTCTGCTGGTAAGTGCAAGGCTGGATGAGCAATCCCCTCTGCTCTGCCTGCCCAGCCTCGCATACATTTTAATTAGATCCTGCGGGTACCCAGCCGTCATCTGCCTTGTGTCAACCTTCACACAAACGAGGTTAGCTAATCGATGCGTCCTTCAATTGCACTCATTAAGGCAAGCACACCTACGTGCACTAACCGGGTTACGCTGAGCACGGCTAGCCCCCAGTGCTGGCTGCTGCCTCCCTCCGATTTCCAGCAGCCGACTGACGTCAGAGCCAGGCTGGGGTGGCCATGCAGCCAGGACTCACCTTCTCTCGCCTTCCAATGGGATTTCGAGCCAGTGGTTTCCAGGATTTTCCCATCGGTGCCGGGAAGTGCGTGTTGAAGCGTGGGGAAGTGGCAAGAGTGAACTGATGGGGGGAAGCGGTTAAGATCGTGCAGAAAGAAAGGATGAAGCTCCCCGCATGAAGATGTTCACCATCGCTTTAGGAGGCTCTACACCCTCCGCGGGGACACTGGCCTGCTCTTTGGGGACACGCAGTTGCTCTGCAGAAACTTCAGGACAAATGGAGGGCCTCTGTGAGCTCTGAGGACTCTGCTCCTCCTAGCCCTGAGGCCAGGTACAGCTTTTGCTGTAGTTCACCGCAGCCCACCCTTCCTTCCCTCGGCTCCCCCAGCCTGCTCCAGGCTCGGGCCGCAGTGGCCGAGGCTGCTCTCAGGCCTTGGCAGAGCTCAGCAGTTGAAGTTGCCCTCCCCTGCGAAGGCGACAGCTTTCACCAGCCCAGCCCCAAAGGCACGCTGCAGGCACGTGCTCCTCCACAGGTGCCAACCACAGGAAAACCTTTCCTTCCCTTTCTCCTTCTGACAGCGTAGCCCGGGAGGTACGGGACTGCTCACACAAACCAGGGGAACGGCAGCTGCCGCCCAAACCAGGGGAACGGCAGCTGCCACCCAAACCAGGAGCCCAGCGACACAGGAAGGCCAAGAGCAACGAGCAAAGGATGCAGTGAAGGTGCTGAGGCCCATCCCGTGGGCAGCTGCAGCCTTCGGGAGAGCTTCAGGTGGGAATGCACAGGGACCTCCCTGGTCTGTGGTGGCTGAGGACCGTCTTCCCCTCCTGCCTTGGAGTGGGCACCTCCATATCTCCCATCCTTCCCTGCTGCCGTGCTCGGAAATGTGCCGCAGTTGCTCTCCTCCCTGCCAGAAGACATCACGTACAACAAGAGGACCGTCTCCGCCACGACCATCTCCACATCGGATGCTTCACCATGGTGCTCACACCAAGCTACCGAGCTGGGAAAACCCAACAGGCTCTGCAAGCACGAAGGGCTTCCCAGGAGCAGCCCTGCCTGCTGGGGATGGCAGAGCGGCCCCCCACGCACCGTCCTGCGCTTGCCAACCACTCCCCGGGATCTCAACACCCCTCTGTGCCCTCAGGCAATTTTATCTTTCATTTAAAAGTATCCAAATTGTATTGTTTCCCTGTGAGTCAGCCCATTTAGTTTATGTCCTTCAGTGCCAGAGGGGAAATTTATGAGATGAGAAACTGGCTCGAAACGTTTATTTTCTAGATGACGAGTCATGCCATTAGATATATAGCATTATGAATCATAGGAACAGCATCTAATTTGCTCTTAAAGGTATAATAGGTCTGACTCCCCACACCCATACACACACATATATTGGATTGATAGTTCCCCCATAGGATGGCTAGTTCATTTGTTTTGACACGAGCAAGACTTACAGGACCATAAAGTCCCATCTTACCATAAGTTAAGCCTATTCATAAAAAAAATATTAGGGAAACGAATGATCAGCTAAGCACATTTATCCTACACTCGATCGCATATGGATCTTTCTCCTGTTGTTATTTGTGCTCGGGGGAGGCCATTTGGCCCCATTTTATAGCTTAGACGCTCTGCAACAGAATACAGAAGAACATTTCCTTTGTCCTCTGTTAGGCCTGGCTGATGGAGGGAGAAGCATTAAGTTATTTCTGACCATGGGTTTTCTGTTGACATCCCTGGGGATATAAATTACAGGACATGAAGGAACCTTTCAGATCAGCATTTGCAGGACTCGGCACGCACCACAGGGGCTGGTGTTTCCAGATGGGATACTGGAAAAGGCCTGTGTTGGGTGCTTATCTGTGAATATGTGGTCTTCTCCATGGCTGACAGGGACATGAAAATCTGGCTCAATTGTTTCTTTGAGACTAGGTTTTTTTGTGGTTGGTATGCACACCTCAGTTTCTGGAAAAATCAAAAAGGAAAGACAAGGAGATAAAAAAACCAACCACAAACGAGCACGCAGGCTGGACAGAGATGTGCTGCAGATAGTGGAGATGATCTACAAGCTGGAAAATGTCTACATTTTGGGTTTTGCACTGCTTTCCCTGCTCTTTGCTTGCTTGTTTGTTCTTCTTCTCCATGCAGAAGAAAAGGAAGAAGAGTGGAAGCAGGCTGGGTCATGCCAGCAGACAGGCTCAGCCCTGTGTCCAGGGACGCAGCAGCCAACGGAGACATTTTGTGCCTTCCTGTTCGCAGGAGTGAGATGGTGCCTGCCCGCCACCACCACCGCCTTCCCTCCTGTGCAGGCAGGTGCCAGGTCTCACCTACCAGCAAATCCAATTGCCCAGCGATGCCAGCCCATACAGTGCCTGACACAACCGGGCCACTGACCAGAGCTCCGGGACGCTGCCGTGCTCCAAGCAGTCTGTAGACAGCAACAGCAATACTGACTGTTTGTCAAGGGAAAGATGAAAATGGGATGCAGGCTCAAGCAAGGATTCCACAGCCTGAATGGGATGCTACCATGATGACAGATTGGCTGGAGGAAAAGCTTTCCATGCCCTTACAGTACTGCTCAGTGCTGTTCACAGGAGAAAATGCTTCTCCTTGGTCTTGACATCTTTGGGAGGAGAGGAAAAAAAACAGCAAAAAAAAAAAAATAAAAGGAGGAAAACTAAGGATTTCCCAGGCCAGAGACTCTTTCCAGGATCACGCAGTTCGCGTCTGAAAGTCTGCTCCAGGTTCACAGCAAAGGAGGATGAAGTTTCCCTACTGCTGTTGGCAGGTGATCTCATCTTGTGCTGCTCACACCCTCCCTGCCTCCGGCTGCCTGTCCCCGGGGAGCAGGATCACCAGCACTTCATCCTGGGAAGGCACATCAGCGGTTTGCTGGAAAGGTCAGGGTGCTGGAAGGGACCCAGGGTGGGCAGCATCCTGGTTTCTGTTATTTATGGGATCCGAGGGAGCAACAGAGGACACTGTAAAACCTGGCAGCAGGGGAAATAAAAGCCTTTGCGCTGCAGCGAGAGTCCCGTCCTGGGGAGCCGGCTCCACTTTCACACCTCGGCTACAAAGCTCCCCATTATAGCACGATCGGGGCGGTTACAATGCGGCTATTCTTCCCCTGGTAACGCGAGTCGGATGTGGGCTAGAGCTGCAGCAGGATGCTCAAGTGTGCGAGGAGGAGGACAAGAGCCAATTAGCAGATATTAAAACAAAGCAAAACCAAATAAAAAAAAGACCCACACCCCAGACTAAAAGCAAAAAATCACCTCAACAATACAAATGCTGTCCCCATTCGCCCTGGCTCCCTGTCAGCTTTGGCAGTGGGGAAAAAAAAAATCCCCGGCACCGGCTCTCCACGCCTTCAGGGGCTGCTTCGGGAAAGCCGCGTATGTGCAGGGAACATCCTTGTCCTCCAGCAGCTCTGCCATTGGGTGCTACATGGGGGCCAAAGTGAGCCCATGGCCTTGGGGACACCTCTCAGCCTGTCCCCATAGCATCCTGCAAAACCTCACCCTCCTCCTGCCAGGCCCAGACGGGCAGAGGACATGAGGAGAACCAGTCCTGAGACACAGGGCAATGGGACGGGCCCAGATATCTGCCCTCCTGCACGGGATTCAAGGGGTACGGCCAAACTCCTCCCTGAGAAATGAGTCCCAGTTTGACTTCACCAGCCTCTGCCTCGATTCCTCTGTCCCTCCTCCTCAGGCTCATGTTTCTTCTAGTCCCGCTCAAGCCTAGCACCGACCTCCTGAGGCACGTCTCTGGTCTCCACTTACGGAGGTTTGCTTCCTTACGGGCTGAACCAGGACGGCTGCACAGACAATGCTTACCCAACGGAATCAAGGGCTCCTCTCCAAGGCACAGTTGTGATTTCAAAGCCAGCAGCAGAGCCCAGAAGATGTCCGACAAGGCAACCTCCTGCTGTGGGAGCACGGGGTCTCGGGGCAAGAGCGGCGGGCTCCCGGGGTACTGGACTTCTCAGGTATGCTCTTTTTCATCTGCTCTGCCCTTTGAGGGCAACGCCAACGCCAAAGTGGGGAGGGGGGGTGTCACAGCTGCAGGGGTACACTTGGATACTCCAGCTCCTTGCCCAGGGGCTGGAGAGCCGCAACGGCGAGCCCAGTCTGCACAAACAAGGGTGGGCTCCCCACTGCCCTGACGAACAGGCAGCGATGGAGGTACGATGGATGCTCCATTGTGGGCCCTTTAGACCATCCATTCTGGTAATTCAAAGTTGGTATAAATGCACAGAAGGGCTCCAAGTACACAGTCAGGGCACGGCTCCATCACACTCTGCCTTACAACAGTGAGTGCAAGACAACCTTGACCCTGAGACCTGACCAAGAACCACCGACATCAAAACCAGCTACACTTGGAATACAGCCATCGGAGCACGCGAGCAGCAAAGGCGCGGACATCAGCTGGAGCCAGGAGCAAAAGCGACACCAGTTTGTGCAGCGCCCTCTGAAACCGCCACCACCACTTTGCCATCGTCTCTGCCAGCAGCTAGCCCGCTCCGGGGGGAGGAAGGACACGTGCTCCATCATCATCAGCGCATCCTCAGAGTGAGCTGAGAGTAAGTAGTTTAAAGGGTGGAGGATGGGACAGATGAAAGAGGTGCTGTCCCCTCTCTTTGCCCCTTCTGGTCCATGATAACTCAGCTGCCCATCTGGCCAGGCTCGGGTGGTCACTGGAGCCAGCACAGCACTCTCCAGGGACACGAGCATGGGCCGGGCACACTCGCTGCCTGTGCCTCCCCTGGTCCTCCCTCCCAGCACCCTGGCCAAGGCCACCCTGCCAGCCTGGGGACACTGGAGTGGTCAGCGGTGGCCTTGCTCTGCTCAGCAAGAGACGGCTCCTTGGGGCCAGCGGGTACTCGCAGGCGAGGGGTGGGAAGGAGCGATGGGGAACTTTGCTCCCACCTCGAGAGCTGCCGTCCCAGCCGGTGACCCAGCCCGGGCTCTGCAGGCCCCCAGCATGCAGGCCCTGTTGGCACGAGCACAGCTGTGGTCCACGCACAGGCAGCGAAGCAGCTCTCGACAAAAGCCCTGCCAGGGTCCCAGCTAGGCGCTGGGCTGCTGCCGAGGCCGATGGGGCCGGCGGCGCGGGGACATGCCCCCCAGCAAGCCTCCACACCGTGGGCTGGGTCACGTGTGCTGCAAGGAGGCCGTGGCTGCAGGCAAATGCTGAGATTACTCAATTTTCGAACTAAATCTAGGTCCTAGGGGTCTTCTAAAAATCCAGGCTCCACGTCCATTTGTCTCCTTAAACACAAACAACAGGGGTTTGAGTCCATTTCCCACCAGGAGCAAGACTGATCTCTCCTGCCCCCCTTCCCTGAGCCCCCCTCGCTGCGCCACCCTCTAAGCACTTCTGCAGCTGGCCGAGCTGCTCCACGGGAGCGGCTTTGTGTTTTGGGTTTTTCTGGGGGGGAAAGGAACAGACCACAAACAGGAGGGACCACACTGCTGAACATGCCTGCCCCTTTCCTCCCCACCGCTGGCCACGGCTGCCCTGCGTCTCCAGCCATGCACACGTGCATCCCCGTCAAAGGTGCTCTTGGGTGCACTGAATCTTCCAGGTCTCAGTGCTGCTCCCTGGGCCGGTGCTGGCAGCGGGAGGGATGGGGGAAGCAGAGCATCCCTGCTCCTCCCGGTGCCTCTCAGGGTTGGCTGCCTGGCTCGCCTTCCTGCAGCCCAGCCAGGGGACGTGAAGGTTTGCAGGATAAGCCCATGCCTCTTGGTGGACTCCAGGGCTACGCCGGGCAGTAAGAAGGACGTTGCCCTTTCCCCGGAGTGAGGGCAGGCAGGAGTATGTTGATGGTGGTGGAGGAAGGCCACCACAGCCCGGCGCTCTCACTGGGGTGACATGCGGCTCTCCTCTCCTTTGGCTCCAGGATGTTCACTAGCGGGAAACCAGCCAGTGTCACCACCTCTCTCTTCTCTCCCATCACATGCACACTCAGCGGCATCCTGCCCTCCAGGCGCCGGCGGCTTTTCACCAGCAGAAACCCTCACAATGGAGAGAAGCTCTTCGCTGTGGGGCCTGGCCAGCCACTGACACTGGTGGAGGTTTCTTCCACAGTCCTGCAGTGGAGAATCTCCTCCAGCTTCATCTGGACATGGCAATGGAGGGACCACTCTGGGGTCTGCACTGCTGCAGAGCACAAGTGAAGCGGAAAAGAGATGTGGGCAGATGGCACAGATCAAAACACGACACAGGTTCTAGAGACATCCAGAGAGGTCGCTGCCAAGGTCACAGCTTCTCTGTCTCTTTACATCTTTTGAACTCATGTGGTGAACATTTAGACTGAAGAGCTGCACAGCTATAAGAGCAATGGTGCTATAAACATACTCGGACTAGTTTAATCTCACCAGCTGAGCGGGCACAGTGGAGACAGGACTCCAGCATTGCCTCTGTTCCAGCACACAGTCCTTCTTCTGTGAAGTCTTCCACGCACAGCCACATCGGCCATGATGGCTAGGAAAAAGCCATTCAACAAAGCCCTTCAAAAGGTGCTTGGACTCTCAAACACATTTTCTTGACCCTGGGAAGCTCCTTGCCCAGCACTGCCAAACTCCCCAGCCAGGCTGCGGCTATCGGCAACCACGCAAGTTCTCCGGCCAACGCCGTTAAGCCGCGGGGCAAACAGGAACACCTCCTAGCAGGGGCTCAATCTGTGGTTTTGATTGCAGGCAAGAAGGAGAAGAGGGGCCCTGAGAAACTGGTAGTGCCCTGATACACCGTTTCTCCCCGCTGCTGGGAGCAGGAGCGATGTTCGGGCAGGACTGAGGAGACTGACCAAACCCCTGCCGATCGCACACAGCTGAGAGTTTCCTTAAGCTCACAGCACAGATGTCTCTGCAGAAATGCTCCCTGGGCAGCAAAAGGCAAAACTTGACTCCTGGAGCCCTTCTAAACTTCAAGCCCTTGCTTCAAAGCAAGAAGAAAACAGCAGTTCCCAATGACATGGAATAAAGACTTTTTCAACTTATTTAACGTGGGCAAAACAATATATTTTCACCTAATCTCCCTCTTGGAAATGGTCAGTTTCAGCTGAAATCAAACATGCATGCATAGAAGAATCGCAAATCGCCCAAAGCAGACACCCAGCATGGAAACTTAAAACCCCAGCACTTAAGAGTCTGGCAAGGTCATCAGCAACCGAGAGCATGGCCTTGTACCATGCGGTAGTTGTAAATTTTTAAAAGTGCGTAACTCACTGCACTGAGGCAGATGAAAAGACAAACCTACTAAAAAACCGACACATACTGAAACGGGCAAAACATCTTTACCTATGTCTTGCCTCATCTCTGCTGCTAGGCTTATACGGGAAAACTTTCAGCACACTTTATAGATGTTAGTATCCACTTTATTAATGACCTTGCTTTCTCTCTGTACACATATATAATTATCTATGTGGACATACACGCAAAGAGAAGGATCTTCATTGTTTACAATTATTATTTTTTTAATACTACGGGGGAATTGGGATCTGCTTGCAGCATTTGCTGTATCGGTTATTATCCACCTGAATGGGGAAAAGCAGGCAGGGGAGCGCTCAGCTGTGGATGCTGTGCTCGGAGGTGCAGGAATTGCCTCAGCCCAGGTGTCTGCAAATCTTGTTTATGCCACAGGGGCTGGGACCCGGCCCCCAGGCCTTCTACTTGGTGCTGAAAAAGGACATTTCATCATCCAGACCGTACGTGAGATGCTCCTGACAGCACCTGCCCTTTGGGAGCCTAGCCCGGCGCGCAGAGCAAGGTGGTGGTTTAAACCGGCGGCTTTCTGGCACGCTCGCAGCGGACCAGGGCACACCGCTGGGTTTCAGTGACAGGGCGATGCCCCCGTGGTGGTGGCAGCCTCTCACCACCCCTAGACCCCTTTCCCTTTCGTGGTCACCCTCCCTTCCCGCTCACGGGGGGAGGCGAGGGGAAGGCCATGCCCCTGCAGGCATCCCTCATCCCCGAGCTCACAGTGCCACGAGAGGAATGGGGGCACGTTCCTCCGCCGGCAGCGCTAACCCCGCACCAAACCATCCTCTCTAGGGCATGGGCATGGCTACCATCAGGTCCATCTCCTCCAGAGGGGCAGGTGGAGAGAAGGAGGGACAGGGAAGGCAAAAAGCATTGCCTGTGTCCTGCTGCAGCAAGGGTGGGGACGGCCTGCAGGGACAGAGCGGGTTAGAGAGCCCGCCATCAAGAGAAGGCCACTGCCAAAACAACGAGCCCCAGTCCAGCTGTGTGGGGGGGACAGCCTGCACCAACCTGCCCCCCACCCCAGGACACTCCGCTCTGGATGGCACAAGGTGACCTGTCCTGGCACGCACTGCTCGCTGCCAGCTCCTGGTGTCCCCTCGGCACCTGCTCCAGCAGCGTCCTCCATCCTGCAGCCGCCTGAATCCCTCGCCCTGCCTCCACTAACCCCAGCGCTGCTGATCGAGAGCACCCTGGGGTGAAGGGGGAGCAGACTGACACACAGCACCTTTGCACAGACGGACTCCCCGGGGGTGCCCCTTCACCTCGGGCTGAGCAGGTGGAACGAGGAGGTGGAGGAGGGATGCATCGAACGCAGCCCTCTGGAAGACGGCTGGGGCTTCTCTTGTTTGGTTGCTTCATTGAGGTTTTGTTTGTTTGCATGTTTGTTTGCTGGTTTTCCCGGCGCCTCAGCAGAAAGCACAATGCGGGCTGGCCTCCAGCTGCAGCTGATGGGGCCAGCTCTCCGCGTGAGCCAGGGGAGGGAGGGAAGGAGGCTGCTGCTGGTGAAACACAGGCTCCAGCTCCCCAGGACAAGGAACTTGCAGCCAGGGCCACAGAGGCAGGGTGGCATCGCCACCTGGGCGCAGGGCTAGAAGGGGGAGCTGGTCGTGAGCAGGGTCCATGGAGATCCCTCAGATCCTGCTGGGCTCTGCTTGTTTTCACAGTTACCCCTTCCCTGCTGGCTAACCTACCTCGGGTACCCCCAAAGGAACTGACTTCTTGCAGATTGCTGCCAGGAAGTGCGTCTTTCTTGTCTGAAGGAAACCAACTTTCCCACTGCTCTCCCTGTACCCCTAATGCCTCATCCCAGCACTGCCTTGGACACGCTGGTAACGGCAGGTCAATGCCTACACAAGAATTGCCCAAGGGGAAGAGTAGGCATGGGTGGGGAAAGGATGCAGGATGAGAAAATAGTGGGAGAAAGGGAGTTTGGGGAAAAGAGCTGGAAAGAGAGAGGAACCGAGGTATGGAAGTCAGGCATGGCCACGTGGAAGAACCAGGAGGGCTGATAGACAGTAAAGCAGGAACAAGACCAAGAAATAGGCGAGGAGGGACAGTACCCATAAGGGACCTGGGTGCCAGGAGAAGCACGGGGGCTTTTTTGCCCATGGATCTGGGAAGGGGACAAAGCATCATTCCTGGTGGTCACACCTCCATGTGCTAGGATCGCTTCCCGACCTGCAGCCCTGTGCGTTCCACCCACAGCTGCTGCACGCTGGCTCACTCCAGGCATCTTAATCAAGTGCAGGCTCAGTGCTAATAAGTGACTTTAAGCAGGTCTGTCATTTTTGGACTTGAGACTGGGGTTAGAGGGCTGCGAAGGGGGGTGGGGGGCAGCAGCGAACCGAGAAAGTGGGAAATCAATCTCCATAGGATTAACACTGAAGTTCTTGCAGGAGGCCGAGAAGCCCAGCCCCAGGGAAGGGTGACCTCCAGCTTGGCTGGTCCCTCCTGGAGTAACAGTGACCTCCTGTGGCTGCGGGACTGTCCCAAGGGGCTGGTTATTCCCTCCCACTGCACCAGTGCTTTGCAAAGCCACACTGGAGCCCTGCGGGGCTTTGGCCACCCCTTGCACAGCTACGGCGGAGGGCTCAGGGCCAGGAGTGAAAGACTGACCTGACGCCTGGCTCCTAAGACCCCTCCACAGGACGCATCCTGCACACCGGTGTCTGCCGCGGGCGGACACCGGGAACGACTGTGGCCCCGGCTACTGACGGCATTGCCTTCACCGTACTGAAGGCAGGGAGACACAGGTCTGCGAGGGCTGTACGCGGTGGGCAGCAGGATCTGCCAGCTCCGTTGCTGACACCATCCTGAAGCTTTCCCCACCAAACATGCACACGAAAACACTGCCCTGCTCTGGGAAACCCAACATTTATGCAGAGCCTGAGGAAGACTGGCTCGAGAGGTGACTAAGGCAGGATCATAGCGGTGAAGCTGGCCCATCACCGGCTCACTCACCTCCCTGGTATCGTTGTCCTGGATCAGAGCGTAGAGAGGCACCACTCGGTTGATCTCCAGCAGAACCGGCGTAGGGCTGAGCTGCTCCTTGCCGGGGCGCCGGCACAAATGGCAAGTGGACGGGCAGCGCCCCTTTTCCTCGCAGTGAATCTCCACACCCGAGATGAGGTGGTCATCAGACAGCATCTGTGCTGTCAGCAGGCCTGAGAGATAGGTGATGAAGGGCATGGATTTCAACTCCTTCTTGTTCCCAAGCTCAGTTGTTTCTGGTTTGGGGAGAGGGAAGAAACCAAACAACATTAACTAAATCTCAGCACAGTCACCTTCCCAAACCCAAACTTTGTTGCAGCCAGGATAAATGCAGGTGCTGAGGGTGTAGGCCAGGTGGGCTTAGGAAACCAGAAAGGTCAAGGAGAGAAGGATTAAAACAGGACTTGCAGGTCACTGCTTGGGAATAGGTAGAAAGTGTGAGTATTTCCAGACGAGCACTTCTAGAGTGCCAGAACTGACCACGTTCTCCTCCTTTTTTTAACTTGCATCTTCACTTTCTGCACTTCAAAATGAAACAAAACCTCCCAAGTATATCTTCCCTGCCAAAAAGAAAACCTCTCCAAAGGGACCAGGTCAAAGAGCTGAGTGTCCTCACCCCTGCCCCAACGCCAGCCCTCTCTAGTCCCTGTGGTCCTTAGCTCTCTCTTTTGGGTGACGTTATCCAGGGCACCGAGACAGACCCAAAGGAGGCTGCAAAGAGACCACACTGTGGGATGAAGCCCCTCGGCAGAGGGGGTAAGCGGGTACCGGGACAAACTCACCGCACAGGGAATAGACAGAGGTGTTAACAAAACCAAACTGTCAACATTCTGCTTTCAGGAAATATTCAGGCCTTTGAAACCCGTTGTGAAACTTCCTGGTGGTCTTACCCACAGGGCGACAGACCCGGAGAGCCTTACTTTCTTCTGCCTTGCTCCAAATGCTCACTAAGGACAAGGAAAGTATCGCACCTAGTCATACCCTGAGCAAAGGAGACAGGACTCCCATCTTTGTCCTGCATGTTTCTATTTAAACGCTTTATCTATAGGCACTCGTCTTGGGTCGATCCAAGAAGAAAGGCCCAAATTTCATAATCTGGTGATAGATCAACAGAAGAAAAGCCTTTCTCCATCCTGTGCCCCGGTGAGGCTCCCAAAACCATGAGCTGGATGGCTGTTGCCTCCATCAACAACTTCCCAGTCCCAGGAAGGAGCTGTAGAGGAACAAGGATTGTCTCAATGACCTCAGCTTGCAGTGACACGCAGCTGATCTGGCAAGGCACTCGTCAATTAGAAATACATGTAAACACAGTATTCATTCATGACTCCCGAAGCCCTCCAGGCTAGGGACAGCCCTTCCCTGCTGTCTGGCTGTCAGGGAACACTTCTGTGTGCAGGATCAAAGCTGTCAGGGGAAGAATGAGCAAATTCCAACCAACTCGTCTTTCAGTGGAATAAAAGGGGGGCAGCTGCTAAGATAAATTACAACAAGGCTGTGAGGAGATGTCTCAACATCTAGTGAGACACTGGAGTACGCAGCCATGGAAAATGAGAGTTGGAACGTGCTCTTGGAGAGATTATTTTCTAGAAGAGCAGCTCCAGGCAACCTCAGGCATCCTAAGGGAAACCCATGAAGCCATGATAAACTCGGTGGCTCAGAAACAGGGAAGCTACAAGGTGATACCATGAGCCTCTTCTCGCTTCTGCATAAGAGTAAGGGGTTTTTTTAACATTGCTACTAAACTACATGTAGAAGAGAAAGAAGGAGATGACAATGACACTTCTGGGCTGGAAAGCTTCTTCACCAGAGCTGAAGCAGTGATTTTGGAGATCCTCCATGGGGAAGGAAGTTTTGGAGCCATGCTTTAAGGGAGAGCATGAACACAGAGCTGAAGAGAAAGTGGAATCAGTTATCTCATGATTGGTGATAGGATATCAAACCTCCCTTCCCGAATTATTGGCTTTATAGCTAAGAGCGGTAGATAACTAGCATCAAACGTCTGGATTTGTCCTTAACACAGGCCTATGGCTTAGCCTAAGCTTAGCTAAGGCTTGTCTGGAGATGTGGCATACAGTTTCAAGCCTTTCTAAAAGGCTTTTCTGAAAATCATTGTTCAAATCGCACATACAGGCTTCCACCAACACCTGGAAGAAGACCTGGAGACAGCCCAGGCCGGATGAGCAGCATGGTCCAGCTGCTAGAGCACTGCTCTGGGAACGCCTCATTGGAAGCTCTGTTCCAAGCTATCTGCTCTGTGCTTCTCCCCCCGTGTCACCCGTCCTCTCTGTGTTGAAGCACAGGGCACACGATGCATCTGCACGCAAGTGCTCAGGTGCTCCTCGAGCACAAGCAAGCAGTAAGGAGCGGGATGAACAAGCAGGAAAGGCAACCTCCTTTGGTCCTCCTCAGTTACAGTCTGTGTTTGCAAGGAGCAAGCTGAGGCAAGTAAGGAGCAAAATAAACCTCTGAGCAGGAATCCCCCTCCGCAGGAGAGCGTCCCGTCTCCCCGCATTGCCCCGTGCTGAGGGACAGCCCCAACTGACGCGGCCGTAAGAGCTTAGATTCAAGTGTCTGCATTAGCTGCCCCGTTCGGGAATACAGATGAAGCTCCGTGCAGCGGTGCTCCACCAGACACGTCACCGTGGGGAAGGCTTCCCTGCAAACGGTGGGCTAGGCATGGAGAGCCGTCCGTCAGCATCCACCCTGGCAACACAGCCCCTTTAGCAAGAAAAGAAAACGAACATGAGCTCGTCCAACATATCCTGCACCACCTGCCACCTCCTTCGCCCATCGCTCCCAGCAAAGGGCACTGTGGCCGGGGGTGGCGGAGGCAGTGGTTTCAAGAGCTCTCCAAAGGGACTGGCATGAAAAGTGAAGGTTCCCCCTTTCTCCTGGAGGAAACCCAGGTGGAGCAAAGCCATTTCAGGAGCAGCAGTCATCAAATGGAGCTGCACAGGGGAAAGCGTAGAGGTCTGCAAATGAAGTAAGGTAGGAAAATCTGTGAGTAGCGCAGCTCCACTTCCACAGCGGCCATGCACTCAGCAACAGAAGATTAACCACGGAGCCTGGTGACTCATGGCAGACTTGTCAGCAGAGCAGACTTCACAGGTAAGGTGGGAACGGCTGTCTGCATTTAATCCTCTTTAGAACAGTTGAAGCCCCAGCCGCTTTGGGGAAAAGGACTGCTTTGCAGACTGACTTCCTGGGGATGTAAGGGGTTACTCTAGCCGAGCTTACTGGTTCAGCATGCTGGCGAGGGATCCACGGTGTTCCCTTGTACTGAAAAGGCTCTGGGTACAACTCCAAAGGAGGAAAATTAAATAGGACATGGCTCAGCAGAGGGAGACAGGCTTCACTGCCAAATTGCCAGCTCTCATCCAGACAAGCACTTGGAAGTCATCACCACTGGATAGCAATTCCTGGTAGCTTTTGTGGAACAAGCTTTGGGGGCTTAAGTACAGCCCTAACAAAATAATCACCCCATTTCTGCTATTGAAACCTATCTGAGAGTGCCAGCTGCACACCCTGCTTGTGAGCCAGCTCCTCCAGAGTCGGGGAGAGGCAGTGAGGAGGAACTGCTGCTCCTCACCTGCTTGCTCAGGGGGTGTAAAGCATCAGCTCCAGATGCCTCATCCCTAGAAAGCTGGCGACTTCCTTGATGGAGACTGTGCTTCCTTCTCTTCCCATCCACATCACCCACCACTCACGGCATCTCACAGAGGAGTTAGTCAGATCTGGGAGGTATTTCCCCCCAAAACACACTCCTTTATCCCTGGACCTGCCATTGCAGCTGTAGCCCAGGGAGAAGGGATCGAGGTCCCTCTGTTTCCCTCCCTCTCTCCTACCTCTGAGATGAGACCTGCTCAGCTGCCTGCATGCAAGGAGGGGCTCGGGGACCAGCCTGCTCTCCCCCCAGCAAACCCGACAGTGAACTGGAGAAACCCTGCATATTCCTGGAGGCTTGGTCTGGCTTTTATTACCTAGTCGCTGTACAGCGTTCGTCAGTGCTGAGGCCCAGCTGACTGGCTTCTTCTTGAACAAAAATACGGGCGGCCCAACCCTATTCCTGATGAAGTCAAAGGAAGCTTTTGCCATTGGACTGGAAAGAATCAGAACCAGACCCTGCAATGTACCATTGCAATGCCTTCTCCAACTGCCAGT
Source organism: Sagittarius serpentarius (assembly GCA_034782735.1). Lineage (NCBI taxonomy): Eukaryota > Metazoa > Chordata > Aves > Accipitriformes > Sagittariidae > Sagittarius > Sagittarius serpentarius. The sequence goes on from JAVKLA010000052.1 coordinate 11,621,902, forward strand.
GAAGCCAACAGAAACGCTCCTGTTGTCTTCACTGCAAGCTGGGTCCAGTCCAGAGTAAGTAAACCCAGCTTTAGCATTCAGGCCCACATTGCACCAGCCCCATGCAGAACTGGAGACTCTCCCAGGGCACTCAGATTGCTCTTGCAAAGCCTCTGCATCACTCCTAGGGAAGGGCTTTGCAGGTGACCACTGCTGGGGTGCTCCAAAGGTCCCGTTCTGGCAGGAGGATGAGGCTTGGCGGCAGGGGCTGCAGCACAGCAGCAGCGAGGACAGAGGGATTCCTTATCAGCCCTTGCATCTGAACATGCTTTCGCTAACGCTGTTGGCGACTCAGTTTAATCCTGGCAACATCTGGTTGGAAGCACAGCGCCGCGGATGTGGTTGACGCATCACGGCAACTTGTGGGAGTTATTAGATTGTTTGTTTGTCTGAAATATGTATTTTAAAAAAAACCAACAACACAACAAAACAAATAAAATAACAGCCTTCTGCCAAGCGTCAAGCCTTGCGTAAGAAAGGGAGGATGAGCAGTGCAGCGTGTGCAGAGGTACCGCTCGCCTGTCGGGGTGCCTGGCTCTGTCTCTGTGCTCCAGCAGGATTTAATAACCCCGCAGCACGAGGTGACTGCCTGCACAGCGCCCAGGGGTCCCTGCTTGGGAGGCAGCGCTTGCAGATGTGGGGAAACGCTTCCAGCGTTACCAGCAGCACCTCCTAGTGCTTGGACAAGAGGGAAGCACAGTAACACTACAACTATAACAATAACAAAAGCATAATACCTAATTCTTTTGTATTGGAGTGCTGTGTTGTCTTGAGAGCTCCCAGGAGACGACGGGTTTGCTAGCGGTCCAGCATTTTACACAGCACCTCTTCCAAAACATCCCAAGTCCTTCCAAAACTGGGAATCACTCCACTTACCACAAGAATGCAGCACATCAGGGGTAGGATGTGGTAGCTCTTCAACAGCAGAAATGCTTGGAACAAGGAGAGGAGAAGGCCCTCCAGCTGAAGCCATAGAGGGAACATGAAGAACAGACCCAGGTAGGGATTCCTCCAGGCTCAGCAGGTTAACCCCATCGACACTGACGGGCAGCTCAGCTGGGCCTGATTTAGGATCTGGGTTTTGATTTCATGCAAGGAAGAGGTAATTCTGGTCCACCTCCCCTTTACACCACCCTCCGGCGGGACAGACCTAGTGCCACCACGGGCAGGGCAGTGGGGATTTACGGCCAATACACATCCGCTGGCACAGGCTGCCCATTTATTACCTGGTGGAATAATACCCCTTTTGTTGGCAAATCCATTGAAAGGGAGCTAGAAAGAAAATCAATACGTGTGTTTGCCTGGGAATTTCTCTTGCAGTGAGATATGGCCAGTGCAGTAACTACCAGGTCTGTGAAGAGCCTGGACAGATTTAATGCTGCCCACTGTTAGTGATGGGCAAATACCGCTGGGGGCTGCGAGGAAGGCGTGGGCGCAATGTCTGCAGGAGCCACTGGTGCTCCTCTGTCACGCGCATCCATGTGTACAAGAAGCGCGGTGCCAGACCCCGCTGCTGCCCAGGAAATGCCATGCCGGCAGCGGCTCAGGCCGGCTGTGCCAAACCACCAAGCAGCCAGCAACGCCGGTATCCCCGGGGCTCGCATGTGGGCCGGGGCCAGGGAGGGCTCACCTAGGAACCACTACCTGTCTTTTGGGGAGCACAGCCATCCCGTGGCAGGGCACTCCGCGTGGGAAGCCTGGCTGAAGGCATGACTACAGCCTGTCCGGGAGGGACGCAGCGTGCGAGTGCAGAGCCCAGAAGCGTGCACGCTGGGGCTCGCAAGCAACCGCCGGCACGCACCCGTGGGACACCTCTGCCGAGCCCCCCCCCGCCGAGCAGCTGGTGGGGCGGCGTGGGGCCCTGCCACGGCGTGGCTGTGGGGCAGTTGTGGCCACCGCGGTCCGTGAGGACCTGCTGCCCTCTCGTGGCATCGCGGGAGGATGGCTCTCGGGCTGGAGATCCCGCCACCGCTCGCTCGGTCGCTGTCACCCCGCAGCCCCTCCGCCGGCACCGCCAGAGCCTCATCCTTCGGGGAGCTCCGGGCCTCGGAAAGATGAGTCTGGCAACCCAAATGCCTACCATCCCTGAGTGCCAACACAGGACGATCTCCTGAACGTGATGGTTTGTGACCCCTTTTCTCCCCACATTGTGTCCAGAGAGTCCCACACTGCCAGCTACCTGCCTGCCTCTGCCCCCCGGGCGG
>JAVKLA010000052.1:11627236-11743544 GCA_034782735.1 Sagittarius serpentarius
GTGGACCCCCGCCGAGCCGCGGCTCCGCGGGACGGGCGCTCCCGGCCGGTGAGATCCCCCTCGGCGGCCGCGCCGGGATGGGTCCGCCCCGCCGAGCCCCTTCGGGCCGCGGCCGCCCCGGGCCTCGCCCGGACACCTGCTCGGCCGCGGCGGGGGCTGGCGGGAAAGGCGGGAGGGGGCTCGTCCTGGGATTAAAACGGCAGTTTGTACCGAACGGAGCGTCCTGTCCCTCCGTGCGCCCGTTAAAGCCGCCCGTCTCCCTGCCGAGAGCCCGCAGGCCGCCTCCCGCCCCGCGGTCGAGGAACAGCGTCGAACTGCTTCAGTGCGCAGAGGCCGCTGCGAGCGGGAGACGCTGCAAGCGTTCGCTTTGGGCAAAAAACCGAACCCCCGACCCGTGTAAGGTGACGGGTTTGTAGCCTGCGCTGAAATACTGTCCAGAACGCTGGAGGAGGGAGTCCCAAGGCAAATTTTTGCAGCTTTACCCTGTTAGTTTAACTTGTTAATGATACAAGCTATGAAGTAGCAGTGAAACTAGTTGTCTCGCCACATATCCTACCTAAAACCAACACAGTGAGAAGAGAAGCTGTGGCAGGAAATTTTTTTGAATATAAGGAAACCAGACTTGCATAATTTACAGAGTTTTATAGCTTGATCCTTAGCTGAGGCTTTCTCTAATGCTCTGCTCTGCGTCAGAGGGACTGCCTTGGGAGGGACCGATACGCAAGAACAACTCGCTGTTAAGGAGACTTCCATGCAGGCACAGCCAAGTGCAAGATAAAAGTGCAGCAGTAAAAATAATTTCACATTACTAAGGCGTGTGCTGGCATTCTGATAAAAGGGGTTCATATATGAAAAGGATGTCACACAAACCATCTTTCTAAGAACCGAACCTAACTTTAAACAAAAACCTCTCCACCACTGTTTTTTAATGAAAATACTTGTTTTAAAAGTGGCTTATAATGTAACTCTCCGGTGTATCTGGTGTCTGTGCTGCTCCCTCAGCCTTCCCTAACCAAACCTTTTGACATATCGCCAATGAAAATAAGAATAATGGATCTGGTATCCTGTGTTTCATTTTTAAAAATTGTTTTAAAATACAGATTTTTTAACCCTCAGAGGAATGTTTCTGGTCTGCGTGGCAGTGCCCAGGCTTCTGCTCCCCCAGCTCAGGTACACACTAAGAATGAGAGGGAAGCGTATTCAGTGCTAGCGGCAGCAAGCGCCTGGAGTGCCCCTGCTCCCCGGCTGCGGGGGGTGGGATACTCATCCTGCACCGTTGAGCCAAGGATTAGATCCCAAGTTCGTACTTGCAGATTCTGCTATACCACTGAATCCCTTCCTGAAACACGGGCTTTAAAGGACTGTGAACTGCAGCTGATGAATTAAAATTATTTTTTTCTTCTCTGTATGAACATACAGAACTTTTCTTCATGGCAGTTGTCTTCTTCCACTTGAGCAAATGGTAAACTGAAATACACTGAACCTTTCTGTCTGAAATGCTGCTGAGGATGAAGCAGGCAAACCCAGCAGGGAAGCAAAAGTGCTGCATGCATGCAGCCATTATTCAGAAAAAGCTGTCTGTTCACATCCCTCTGTGAACCGTCTCTTCATTTTAAAGACTAACTACTTCCTTCTCCTCCTCTCCCCCTAGAAGAAATGTTTTCTTCCCCATTTCTTTTAATGGCTAAGCAATGCAATAGCAAAGGTATTGAAACCCAGTCTACTGAATAATAACTTAATGATGTAAACCCTGTTCTGTTCCTTTTGAATGGATGGCTGCTCTAGCAAGAGAGCTGCTGGGATCTGCTCCCTGCTGTGAGGGATGTGAGGATGGAGAAACCTGGATTGAAGCTGAACGGCAACCAGAGTGGTATAAAACTGAACCAGAATACAAGAATGAGGTCAACGCTGCGAGACTGTAAAATAAAGAGAAATTATATGCAGTTAAGCTAAGTTCAAGAACTAATAGGGAACACTTGTAGTATAGTATATATTAACGAATGTTTGGAGTTGTCTGTTAACTCCATTATTGCTAATACCTGCTAGAACACTGCTGCGTCAAGCTGTGTTTAATTTGCATGCTGAAGCATGATGCAGCATGGCAGAGGTTAACGAAATACACTGGCATAAAATCTTCACTGTGTGTTTTCAGTATGTACAGTCATTCTCAGAACGAGCAGAAGCTGACAAATCATCCCATCTAGTTTCACTTTCTGGCAAACGTATGAGACCTCGAAAATTTATTTTGGCTATCTAGAAAAGCTGAGTAAACCAACCACATTTATTTCGTTCGTATCTGATGTCACATCTGAATGCAGGTCTCCAGAGGTGATATATTAATGTCCTAAAGCATCGCACCATCTGGTTCCTCTTTTGATGCGCAACATTTTGAATGCTTGGTTTAATCTCCCTGGGTTTCAGTAAATTATGTAAACTCGGAGGCTTGGCAGCGGGAGATGGGCACCATGAGGAGATGATTCAGTCATCAATATCTATTGGGCTTTCTTATTGCTGCCATTACACTTCCTTCAGTTCTACTTATAAATTTTGCAAGTGAATAATTCATCGCACTAGGAGCTGCAAGTTAGTTTTGGAATTTGCCCACTCTGAGATTAGCTATGACTAATCCATCCTTTCCAAACGTGGAAAAGCTAACTGAGCTGCTTTTTTCCAGGGCTGGGTGATAAATCAGAAATAAATTGCATGTATATGTAACTGCTGGTGATGACATAAATCACGTTTCCTTTTTTCTTTCTGGACAGAATCGGAGCACCTTGGAATAGATGCAAGTACAAGAGTTTGCACCAGCTAAAGCTGCCTTGGAAAGCCATGGCTTCCGCCCCTCATCTCAACTCGGATGCACTCCGAGAGGTCCTGGAGTGCCCCATTTGCATGGAGTCCTTCACTGAGGAGCACCTGAGACCCAAGCTCTTACACTGCGGGCACACCATTTGCAAACAGTGCTTGGAGAAACTCCTAGCAAACAGCATTAATGGGATACGGTGCCCCTTTTGCAGCAAAATCACGCGGATCACAAGCTTAGCTCAGCTGACTGACAATCTTACTGTGCTGAAGATCATAGACACCACTGGACTGGGGGAAGTGGTGGGTCTTCTCATGTGCAAGGTCTGTGGGAGAAGGTTGCCAAGACACTTTTGCAAGAGTTGTAGCTTGGTTTTATGTGAGCCGTGCAAGGAGACATCACACATGCCCCAAGGGCATAGAGTCATTGCTATCAAAGAGGCTGCTGAAGAGCGTAGGAGAGAATTTGGGACGAGGCTTGCCAGACTTCGGGAGCTTATGGGTGATCTGCAGAAAAGAAAAGCATCTCTGGAGGGTGTTTCGAGAGACCTGCAATCTAGATACAAAGCAGTGCTGCAAGATTACAGCAAAGAAGAGCGCAAGATCCAGGAAGAACTGGCCAGGTCACGCAAGTTCTTCACCACCTCTTTGTCTGAAGTGGAGAAGGTAAATAATCAGGTAATGGAGGAGCAAGCTTATCTGCTGAACTTAGCAGAAGTGCAGATAATGTCTCGCTGTGACTATTTCCTTGCCAAAATAAAGCAGGGAGATATAGCTCTCTTGGAGGAGGCAGCAGATGAGGAAGAACCAGAACTGACAAACAGTCTCCCAAGGGAGCTGACTCTTCAAGAGGTTGAACTCCTTAAGGTGAGCCACGTGGGACCACTGCAGATTGGGCAGGTGGTGAAGAAACCCCGGACTGTTAACATGGAGGAATCACTCATGGAAACTGCAGCATCCTCATCAGCATCATTTAGGGAGCCTGACTTGGTGCAAGAAGAGGCCAGCTGCACACCAAATTCCTCACCAGCCAAGCCAAGGATGCCTGAAGCAGCCACGAGCATCCAGCAGTGTCACTTCATCAAGAAGATGGGCTCCAAGGGCAGCCTGCCAGGGATGTTTAATCTCCCCGTCAGCCTACACGTCACCCTGCAAGGTGAGGTGCTTGTGGCAGACCGAGGCAATTTCCGAATCCAGGTTTTCACCCGCAAAGGCTTTCTGAAGGAGATTCGCCGGAGCCCCAGTGGAATCGATAGTTTTGTACTGAGTTTCCTTGGAGCAGACTTGCCCAATTTGACTCCCCTTTCTGTCACCATGAACTGCCACGGCCTGATAGGTGTGACTGACAGCTACGATAACTCTGTCAAGGTCTACACCATGGATGGCCATTGCGTGGCATGTCACCGGAGCCAGCTAAGCAAGCCCTGGGGCATTGCTGCCCTGCCTTCTGGGCAGTTTGTAGTGACCGACGTGGAAGGAGGGAAACTCTGGTGTTTCACGGTGGACCGTGGCGTGGGGGTAGTGAAGTACAGTTGCTTATGTAGCGCAGTGCGCCCTAAGTTTGTCACCTGCGATGCTGAAGGGACCATATACTTTACTCAAGGGCTGGGGCTTAACCTGGAAAACCGGCAGTACGAACACCATTTGGAAGGAGGCTTTTCAATTGGCTCCGTCGGCCCGGATGGGCAGCTGGGACGCCAGATTAGCCACTTCTTCTCCGAGAATGAGGATTTCAGGTGCATTGCTGGGATGTGTGTCGATGCCAGGGGAGACCTCATTGTTGCTGACAGCAGCCGTAAAGAAATCCTGCATTTTCCTAAAGGAGGTGGCTATAATATCTTAATCCGGGAAGGACTCACCTGTCCCGTTGGTATTGCCATTACTCCCAAAGGGCAGCTGCTGGTGCTGGACTGCTGGGATCATTGCATTAAGATCTACAGTTACCATCTGAGAAGATATTCCACCCCTTAAAGGCACGTCTCTAGGTAAAGCCCCTTTTGGCAGCAGAGATTCGTCCAGCCTCATTGCAGTCTTGACGGGAACCGCTGTGAAGCATTCAGGGAGACTGTGCCGTAACTGAAGGGGTTTGGCACAGAAGGCCGTCGTGTTTTGTCTTTAGAAACAAAATAGCTTACGTGGTGGTGGTCTGCTTTTTCTTCTTCCTTTTTATATAAAATCCGTACAATAAAAAAGAACAAGCGTCAGGGAAAGGATCCATCCTCCTGGAGTACTAGTTCCTTGCTAAATGACTGGTCACACCATAAACCTTCTCACCTCCCTTCGCCACATCTCCTACACTTCCAGCTTCAACCATTGTATCTTTCTTTGTGCCATAAACACTGACTGACTGCTGTAAATCACCTTCCCGTAGAGGACTAGAGAGGCAATCCTCTTCTCGCTGTGGTACTCACAAGGAACTGGGTAGCAGTTGTCTGGGCAACTACTGGAGAAAGCAGTTTCTGATTGCAGCACTGCATAAAACGAAATAGCCCTCTTAAACTGCGTGGAGATGGAGCTTTACTTTCAAACTGACGAGGGAGGGTTTTCTCTGCATTTTTCTGGTATTCAGGAGATCGCCCCTGTCGTGCCATTTGTGAACCGTGTCTGTTCAGTGTGAAGTGAGTACTGTGCAATCATGGGAGGCCGAGCTGAGCCAGAAAACTGTCCTCTGATGGCAACAGGGTTTTTATTACTACTAAGAGTTCTGCTAGGCGGAAGGGGGTAAAAAGGGAGGGGGCTGGAGGAAAAAAAGAGGGGGAAACCTATGGTTGATATTTACCATTGTTTTATTATTAAATGTATCCTGGAAACTGTCTTTGGAAGGTATATCTGGTATCTAAAGCTTCATGGGGAGGGGGGAATGGCTGGGGTAATAAGACTGGGAGATTGTAGTAAATGAGATTAAATGCAACATATTGTATGTTCACCTGCACTTCACTATTCTGCATTCCAGACCATTGCATTTAGCAATAGGTTTCCACTCATCTGCACTTCGTATGTGCAAGCTACTCACTGCTGAGATGGGGATGGGGTGGGGGGAATGTTTCGCTTTTATTTTTTTAATACTTGGAAGCACATTCATTGGTGCATTGCCTTTTTTTCCCTTGCACAGCAAAACACCACATTCCTCAGTTGTTGTTTTTTTACGGCACCAGCAGGCACCAGAGTTCACGTTCATCACGGCTTTGGGCCAAATGAAGCACAAAACTGCAGCTGTGTGAACCAAGGCCCCCACAGTGCTACTCTCCTGGCTGATAAATGTGTACCTCAGTGTGGTGCTGCTCGCCTAGAATAGTTTATTGAAGGAAAGATGCATTTAAATAGGGCACAGTGGTAGCATGTTAATCTGCCACAGATAATAGTTATACTGCAGTGCATTTATTTGTTGCTATCAACAACGTAGTTGCAAATTTGGGGGCACGACAGACAATATAAAAGCTGATTTTATGGTGGCTGCCATGCTACAGCAAATTGTTTGCTACTTGTGCTACAACATGTATGCAACAGGTGATTTTTTTTAAGCTCCCATATACTTTCCCCTAGTGAAACAGCAGAGTAAAATAGGCTTCAGAGCCGCTGCTGCTCCAGCCAGTTGTTTGGCAGTTAACAGGATTTGCGGAAGCAGCGCTGGGAGCAGATTTTGGTGGGATTTTGGGCTTTTTTCTCTCCCTGTTCTGCCTAGCCAAAGTGCTAAAGAGGACCAGCACAGCAAGCACCCAGCTGTGTGACGGAGGTGCCCCTCTGTCAGGGCAACTTCCTATTTCTCTCGCTGTAATTCACAGGAAAAAACCTGCGGGGAAGGGAGTGGGAGCTAAGACACCAGCATGGTACATGGTGCTGAGGGAGCCCAAGGGCACTGAACCCCCCCTCCCTCCTGAGCTGCTCTGTGTGTTTGCCAAGGCTACCAACTTGCACGTAATTATTTACATTCTCTTGCTTCTCTTTCTCGGGTGGGAGGGAGCAGTCGCCTAAAGTATGTAACAGCAATTTGGGGAGCCGATCTCATCTTGCATGTATGTTTTCGGGAGATGATGACTATTACTGGGCCCTTCTGCAGTTAATTACATTGTAACTCAAGGCATTTTTTCCAGTATTATGGTAATGGCAGTTCCTCTCCTACTGATCTCTTTTAAATATTTTTCCTGTTTCTAAGAACTGCTCCAAGCAGGAAGCTACCGTGGACCTGAATAATTGAAGCAATATTATCTATGATAATATGTACCTCTGTCATTTTCTGTTCCAATGGATATTTTTTTTTTTTTTGCAATAAACATCACACTACTAGCAATAACATTTCCTGGAGTGCTTGAAGGGACATAGAAGCTGGTTCAGTAAGCTGAGCAGTTGGTTACCCCAGCCTGTTCCTGGTTACACAGTTCAAACAAAGCGTCTGTCATCTGTTTCTCACTCAGAGATTTAAGAAAAATAACACTACCCTGCGATGCACCGGTGGGCCAGGACACTGCGCTCGGCGCCTGGGAGTGTGTGTCGCCTGCAGCTCTTCTAGTCTTGGGCTTCAGGCAGAAAAGGGAAAAAGAAAACCTGCTGTCCCTCGCCCAGGGTACGCGTGTCCCCTGACAAAACTTGACAGTGACTGTGAGATGATTTTGCAGAGCTGTATTTCTTGCCGTGGTGCCCCCACACAATGTTGTGATTGTCTGCCAAACGAGATGAAATGGAGTAATTAAGGATTGTGAGGAAATAGCTTGGCTTCTGCTCTCTACCTGGAGAAGGAGCTTGCCTGGTTATACGTATGTGTTTGGGTTGTAAAGATTGTGTAATAAAGGAAAAATCGATCCAATTAAAAGCGCATTGCAAACGACTCATTTTCTTACTAAAACCACTTCATCTCCTCCCTTTGGTGGCAGATTGGTTTTTACAGCCAGTGGGGATTAGACTTGGGAACACAATGGCTACGAGACCCCTTTTACGCCTTCAGGTTGGGGAGGATAAATCTGATCTTGGCAGGTCTCATATAACTTTATCTGACACTTCCCTACCCGTCTCATAAACAAATACAGGAGTTTTGTACCTTAATTCACGCCGATACTCCCACAAGGGCAGTATCTTACTTTTCACTGTAGCCGATACCTGATGTTTTAAAGATCTGGTCCAAATTCACTGGCACTGAGCGCTCAGTAACGGGACAGGGAAGCCTGCCTGAAGGCTTCATCACCCATGTCCCTGGCATATCGAGGGGCTTTCTGGCTCAGCTCTGCCCCGCTGTATTTTCTGGGGCTGGTAGGAGGGCTGCTGTGAGGGTTCACCTATTATTCTAGATAATTTTGATAAATGCTGCAAAAAATCATATTAGAAACTGTATTTAGGTGGAGTCAAAGGAGAGCTAAGCAATTCCCCACAGCGCTCAAAGACGTCGGTACATCAGCAGCACGTGCAGGTCCTCCCCTGGTCCTGCTACCCAGCTGGCTTTGCTGATCCGGGTGAAGGTTTTTATCACTTGGGCTCATCTCAGATGATATGAAGCAGCTCTTTATACAGATACGAGTTGCTGGTTTATCAAACGTATACGATCCTTGCAGAACAACTGCCGTGCTGGTGCTGTTAGACTTACCCTGCCGTTTCATGAGAAGTTACGATTTCTTAGGGTAGCGGCAACTAAGCCGCCAACATTTGTTCTGGGCAGCAACCGACAGCCAGGGTTTCTAAAGGGATGAGGGGGAGAGCATGTTTCTTAATCAAAGGGGGCAGAGCTACAAAAATAAAAATAAAGCCAGATGCTTTGAGTCTTTTCTATTGTATAGCTTAAGTGATTTTTCTGGGTCATTACTCAATGTGAGGATTTAAAGTTATTTCATTTTGCACAACTAATTACTCTACTTGCCTGGCAATTCTGGATTGCAATGAGCAGTGCATAAGGTCATTTAGCAGACTGAGTCACAGCACATATTTTAGTCTAAACTAAATTTCATGGCAACCAGCTAGTTGTTTTTTCCTCCTCTGAACAAAATGTCAAAATCTGAGGTTTTGAAAGAACTATAATGACATAAACCGCAAGCAAGTAAGACTGTTAAAAAGGTAACAGAGTGGTTGTTTATAGGAACAGATCGCAAGGACAGGGAAATTCTACACGCTTTACTTCTGACCAAGCAGGTTTAAGGGAAAGCCATTATCTCCTTTAATAGATGCAAAGCTTGCCTTACAGCTTTCTTAATGCACCTGATTGTGTCTAGGAAAGGAAAACTAAAGGTTCCCGTGGACCAGTTCAATCTTAATTGTGATACAGCGGTATCGGACCTGAAGGGAGATGAATGAGACCTTGGGAGGACAGAAGGGATCCACAGACCCTACTCAGAAGAATACGGACTGCTATTTTAGCAGAGCTCGAGGCTGCATCCTTAATATGGCTTGTATTTTATGAAGATCTTTTGTCTAAACTGCTGAGTTCACAAGAAAGCATGAAAACTGTAACCTCTTAAAGGTAAATGCAACCAATGATGTATGGTCCAAGAGAAAAGCAGCAAGTACTGGGGAGGCGGGTGGGCAGAAAGCCTTAGGGAGCGCGACAGCACGTGTCAGGGCACAGCCCCTCCATGGACTATTTTAAATGATCTGTTACTGTGAGGGAGTATCTTTCACATCTGCAGCAGCCACTTTCGAAGTTCAGCTTGCTGAGCGCCCAACGTGGCCAGGTAAGCTCAGCCTAGGAAACTTATCTAGAGATCACAGGAAATGCAAGAAAAACAAACATTTCACTCACTGCAGATACAAAGCACTACTGCAGCCTAACCGTCAGGTAGTGACACCCTCTGAATCTCCTCCACCCTTGTACATCAGCACCCTTCCCGCTCCTCCAGCTGCACATCTCCCAGGTCCTCGGTGGCAAAGGAGAGGAGCTCCCGCAAGCCTGCGTGCTCCTCCGCGGCAGCATGCCGCCAACACCATGTTTCTTTTTCCAGCTTTTCCCAGCTGGAGAACAGAAGTCTCCCACGCTGAGGCTCAGCTAGTCTGCACCGTGTGAAGGAAAAGAGTTGTCACTCAAACGCTTGACAAGATGAGACCCTCCACATTACTGCTGATAACGTCTCCATTTTCTGTTAAGTGCCGGAGCACTTACAGACATTTGTTCTGCATTTTGTGTATTGCAGTGGGAATGAGCAAGCTAGAACAGCTCTTGGGGAAATCCCACCGGGGCTGTCAGATTTTGCTATCAGAGCAGCTCTTCCCTTTCCCTACCAAGTTCTCCTCCTCCTCCTCATCCAGCCAGACCAAGGGGCCACAGAGCAAACAGGTCTCTGATAAACCTTTATCAGCAAATGAAGCGGTCCCTTGGCAGGTGGATTTGCTGGATGGAGGGATCGCTCTCTTTCCTCCTGTACGTTTTGAGTGTCTTTGTGGTGGGTTGACTCCCAGCCTGCACCTCCAGTTTTATTGCTGAGCATGGCATTGTAAGGTGTGGAATAGCCCAATGTGGGTCAGCGGTCCTGGCTGTGTCCCCTCCCAGCACCTTGCCCACCCCAGCCTACTCACTGTGGGCACAGAGTGGCAAAGAGAGGAAGCCTGGGCGCTGTGCAAGCACTGCTCACCAGCAGCCAACACATTGGGGTGTTATCAACACTGGTTTAGCCACAAATCCAAAGCGCAGCACCACAGGGGCCACGATGGAGCCAGTTCACTCCATCCCGGCCAGACCCAGCACATTCTAAACACACAACAGGAGGCGGCCGGGGGTGTTGCGTTTGCCCCAGCTGCCAAATGAAGATGCTCACACAATTGGTATGAACTTAATGACGTTCCATCAGCATTAAATGCTGGCTTTGACGGGGGAGAAAACCAATGCAGGCTCCCGTGGTGCAGATCAATGGCCAGGTCAATCTCAAGGTCCCTGCTGGGAGGCCACTCCAATGAGTTAAAGCGTTACTTGGCTGCACAGACCCAGAGCAAGCAGCCCAAACCCAGGGCTTTTAATCACTCTGCATGAAATAAAACTGGGCTTTGGTTTGGTTTGCTCACGGGCTAACGCAGTTCCTAGGGGGGAGCCTAGGGGATGTTTCCACATCTGCCCTGGAAGGAGTGCGGTGCTCGGTGTGCCGCAGCCGCGTGGGCAGGCAGCCGTGCCTCCGTGCCCCTCTGCTGCTTGTTTGCAGGATTCACACCTGCAAATCCTTCGGAACAAGGGTGGGAGGCTCCCTCTCCTCCCCCCAGCACACACCTTATCTACTTGCAAGAGGAAGGGCAACATTTTGCATTTCTACAGGCAGAGCAGCCTGCAAATGCCATCGGTACCTGCAGCCCACCCGTCCCGGCAGGGCGGTGGGTCCAGGCAGTGAGAAGGCACCAACTTTCTTCTGACCCTGGCGAGAGCCAGATCACTTTCTCCCCCGTTTGGCTGGAGGAACCGCTCTGCAGACACCGCCCCACGTCACGGGCTCCTGTGCCGGCTGCGAGCGCGGCATTCGGGCTGCTCCAGCCGCGGCAGAGAGCCAGCACCTGGCCCGGCGCTTTACAAGGAGCCTGGCTGCCAGCAGCGCAGTCTCCTCTTCGAGGCCATGTTTTCAATTAGGGCTCGACGCGCAGATTGTGCGCTTTATTGGTGGAGGCCTCCTCCTGAGGCCCGCCAATTGATTTATGAAGTTGATTAAAATATTAAAATAATTTTGTGCGATGCTGCAAACACGCCGCAATGTGCATTTTTATCATATTTGGTGCTGTTCCAATTAGCTTGCGACTCTCCTCTCCCCCTCCTCTTCTGACCTGCTTTGTTCGCTAACAAAGTGCGGTTATTCTGGCCTTACTTTTGTATTTATTAGAGATGATGCATATGTGTGCTCTCTGAGCAGTTCGGAAACGGGCTGGCTAGCAGCGGGGGGCCCGGCGGGCCAGAGCTGTTTCTGAGCAGAGAAGGCATCCAGAACTGTCTAGCTGGAGCTGTTTATTCAGATCCTCCGTATGTCACTGGCAAAATGAGGGTAAATCAGTGGAGAAGCTGGGAATAAAATCCATCTTCTATAAACAGCAAGCTCTCTCTCTTAGCTAACTGAGGGTTTCTCCTGGAAAGAGCTTTAGGTTTCCTGTTAAACCTCCTCTGTCCACAGAGCCGATCTCCCCCAGTATCGGCAACAGCCCTGAACATCCTTGATGTCCTTCCGAGAGCATTTTCTGGCCATCAAACAGCCAAGTACAACACCGGTCCCCTCTGCGCTACCGACAGACACGAAGTTCAACCTCACCGACCCCACCAGCTACCAAAGCCACAGATGGAGTCACGGCACAAAGAACAAGGTCGCAGCCAGCACCCAGTGCCCAAATGCTGCACGGTCAGAAATTAAATGCTTACGTCCAGGCATTACATGCAAAACCCCCAGGGGATCCCTGGGGTCCCACGAGCGCTCTGGTGCTTCGCGGGTGGTGGGGAAGGATGCGCCGGGTGCCTCCAGCGTGCCGGGGCAGCCCTGCGAGCGGCACCGGGCAGGCACGGCTCCAGGGGCGCAGGCGGGAGCCGGATGGGGAGCGAGGGAGCCCGCCTCGGCCAGCTGCATACCATGGACTAAAAAGGAAATTATTTTGTCAGCGAGGCACTGCTCGCCTTCAGGCCCTGTGCCACCACGGGGCTTTGCGGTTGAGCCCTGGAAACCACCGCTGCCCCCGGCCGGGGGGAAGGTGGGGGCTCAGAAACGGGAGATATTTCACCACTGGATCAAGTGTTGCCTCCGTTCATCTCCCCTCTGGCCTCGGCACTACGAAATGGTGGTGATGCTCACGCCGGGCTCAGATTGCAGCACCTGCCTCTCATTCCCACCCGGCATCTCCAGAGAAACACTGCGCCTGCGGTGACGGCGCTGGGACCACGGAGCCACTCCGGGTCTGCTCCCCACTGACACGTTTGCCCAGGGATTGCAGGGAGCGCGCCCGAATGATTAATAAGATCCTGAGTATGTAAACAACACGCTTCCACGACGCTTTCTCCTGCTAAACAGGAGCATTGCTATGGCAAACTTCATTTATCACTATTTAAAACTCAAACAAATGAGTACAGGGTGTTATAAATATGCTTACAAGACGAGCTGCGCTGGGAAGACAGAGAAAAAAAACGAACAGAAAGCGACGGAGGCAGCGGGCGGGAGCACACCTCCGTCCGTTTGCTTCCACAAAACGAGGCTGCTCCCGGCACCGCCCGTGGGGCAGGATGCAAGAGCCTTGATGACAACCGTTACCATCACCCCTACGATGGGCCCTACGAAACACCACAGATTTTTTTCAGTGGAAAAATATCAGACCCAGGGAATATCCCCAGCTCCCTGGAGAGAGATGAACTGGCAAATGGAAGGCTACAGCGATAAGGGAGTTTTTATAAACATAACCTAATTGTATTACTTCAAAGTCCTGAAGTTTATTGCCCTGTTTAATGATGTGTCTCGTTATTTATGGTGTAGCGCAATGAGTCTGCTATTGATTTAATACACTTCCTTGAAGACCATCATTGTCACAAGCAATAAAACGAAGCCATTCTGAGACAGCTCAATTATGTCACATCTCCCATCACCCAACCCCAAGCACCCCCGGCACGTGGCAGCCACCGCGGCGGGACCGGGGGCAGGTGGTGACGAGGGTCACCCCGGGGAAGGACGGAGCCGGAGTGCGGCTGCTGAAGGGCAGGCGCAGGAAGGACAGGTTCATTTGGCTCAGGGACGCTGCCCACGGACACGTGCCACCACCTCCTGCCGCTGGGCACCCAGTTCGGTACCAGTCTCCTGTCTGCGCCCACTAACCAGCACGGTGATGGTGTACGCCCAGGGGAGAGGGGCTGACGGATGGAAAAGAACACGAAAGATAAGCGGCATTTGTGCCGCTGCCCATTCCCGCCACCTTCCTCACCTTTTTGGTACTGGAGCCAGAGCTGCTGCTGGACCTTCTTGCTGGGGAAGTGGATGGTGCAGCTGAACTCGGAGCCATACAGCGCCTCCGCTATGTAGTGAGAGCCAAACTGCTGGATGAAGGAGAGCAGCTCCTCCCGGCTACTGTCCTTGTTCAGGATCTTCAGGATGTTTGCAAAGCCTGTGGGAGGGAGGCAGGGGATCGGCAGGTGGGCCAGGCAGGGCTGCCACCCACAGCCCGGGGGGACGGAGGCCCAGAAGATCCCCTGCTCAAGACATACAGGCCCCCGCATGGGTGCAAAGTGCAGTTCCTCCTCTCTTGCCTCCATGGTGTACGTGATCCTTTGGAATCCACAACCTGCTATTTACCCGGGGCTGTGGCTCTGGCATCCTTCTATGATTCCCCTCCCTAAGAGACTTCTCAAATCGTTTTACAGGGGTGTGCACATGAACACGTGTGTGCACGCACACACGAACACACACCCACCCACCCACCCACACACACCCGCCCCCAGCCAGCTCCGGCCCGTTTTTCAGCCTGCTGGCACATCATCAACGCTCTCCCCAGAGGATGTGCTTGGCCTTTGCTTTGCGGTAACCATAACCAGAGATGATCTCCTGGTGTAAGGACGAATTTATTACAGATTGCGCTGCAGACCCTCCCCAGCGTAAATACCCTGCACAACCAATAACTATTTTTAGGAAAGCTGGAGACAGCCCAGAGGGACACACAGGGCTGGGCTGATGGCAGCTCCGTGGGTGCGCAAGGGTTGGGGCACCTCTTGAGCAGCGCCCTGCAGTGCCCGTGCGGACAGCGGGGACTGCTGCCGTGGGCCAAGGACATGGACCCTCACTGCTCCGTGGAGATGAAATATCATGGTGGCATTGGTGACTACACAGCACCGTCATTCAGAGCTGGCTGATACCATTGTTTTGGTTCAGCGGTGGAACTGAAAACATACTGCAAGAAAACACGTCATAACTCTGACCAAAGTGAGGTTATCTGGCTGGCTGGTTGGTTGGCTTATTGAAAGAGAAGGCTGGTTTAATAAAAAAGCTGTAAGAACTGATTCTGAGTTGAACCCAAATATTTTGTTCAGCTCCAAGCAGGTTATTTTGTTCTGGGGCTGTGCAGCCTGTCTGTGCTAAATCTTTTTTTTTTTTCCTCCATTTAAAAACAGGTTGATTTTTAAATAAAAAATGCTGTTTTGAAATGAAAAGGCAAAACATTTCAGGTCGCAACAAAATGTTTCAGCATTTCTGAAACAAAATGTGTAGCTATAAAAACGTGGAAGTGAAATGTTTTGACGTTTGCAGGATCCTCCCGCCCACCCCTTCTTCATCTGCGACTCCCTGCTTTATATGACCTGCATTTACAAGCACTTTGGGTCCTTTTGAAACCAGATTTTTTCAAAAACTTACTGCTTTTCATACATACACATATACGCAGCCACCCCCATACGAATCCTCCCCACAGTGTTGCTTATTAGCTTGATCCTGGCTCTGACCCCAGCTCTTGGTTCGTGCGACTGAGCTGCACAAACTCCCTGCCTCAGTTTCCCCCCCTGTAAAAAGGAGGAAAATCTCCCTGCCTGCCTCTGCAGCAGCGCTGGGAGCACGAGTTACTGTCTGAGCAGAGCCTGGAGGTGGGAAATGCTGGTGAGATGCTTGGCATGACTGTGCCTTGGGGCAGAAGACCACCACCCACCCGCCCACGCAGACACACGTCTCCCTGCCACTAGAAACCCTCACCTGCAGAGAGGGTGATGGAGCTGAGCTTCACCCTGTAGAGGTTGCTCCTGACCCGCCAGTGCTGCACCATGGGGTAGCCCATTGCCTCGTCGTACTTGATGTCCCCTGCAAAGAAAAAGCCGATGCTCAGCCCCTGCCGACCCGGCGGCCACGCTCTGGGAAACGCTTAATGCCCACACCGAGCAATTGCTCTGCTACTCGCCGCAGGGGCGAGAAACGGGACGGGAGCAGGGATGGTATCTTCCTCCGGCGGTCATGCCACGGGGTCCCCGGGCTGCCGGCAGGACCAGCATCGCGAGGGCTGCGGCTGCCTGGAGCTCGCGGGGATGGAGATGCTGCCTTGCCGTGCCGGGGCGGACTCGCACAGCCCATACGCTTTTTCTGCCCCAGGTACACAGCAGGGATGTCGCGAAGGACCCCGAGATGCCAGGGGGGCTGATGGCCCTCAGGGACCACGCTGGGATCCAGGGTGGGAGAAGGGGTTCTTGCTCCTGTGCTTGCCCCAGCGGGGGCTGAGCCCAGGGGCAGCTCGTACCGGTGAGAAGCTGGAGGTCGGGAAGGGGCTCCGAGAGGACGCCGCGGCACTGCTCCTCCACGGGCAGTGGGATCACCATGAGGCCGTCGGCCAGCTGGGGGAAGTCCTTGATGAAGTTATTCTCCCTGCAGAGAGAAGAAGACAACTGCAAAGCAACGATGCAGGCCACGGCCAGGCAGGGGGGCCGAGCCGCCCCAGCGGCACGGGGACAGATGGCTGAGGAGGGTGAGGGACATCTCCGAGCAGGAGACCTAATGGGATGGGGTTGGCAGCCCCCGCTGCCAGCCGCCCCTGGCTGTGCAGCCCTCTGAGGCGATGCTTAATGAGATCCCCAGGCACCGCAGCTCCGTTAGCTCTCCGGCAACACGGGACTGCTTTCAGCCTGGGGACCCGGCCACTGCTTTTGGCCCAGATTTTCAAAGTGTGTCACTGGAGAGGGGGCAGACAGCGGTGAGGAGAGAGGAACGGCTGCTACACCCCAAAACTGCCCCTTTCCACCACCTGCAGCGTCTTCCCAGTACGGGACCGTGACCAAGCCCCAGACCAAGCCCCGCTGGGGCTCCCCACCCCAGGCAGTATCATCACCCCCATGGCTTTACCCCTGGGTGACTGGCTCTCCAAAAGGAGGAAAAGGTACATTCACAGACACCAAAAAAAAGCCGGCGCATGCAGCTCGTGGTGCAATTTTAACACACAAGCGGGATCTTTTCTAACCTTGGCAGGTATAACGTTGTATAATAGGCCCCTAATGAATTGTTTCTAGAACAACGATACCGGGGAAATTATTTGAAATGGTGAACAGACAGGTCTCCAAGAGACAAGCTTCCCCCAGCAAGCCAAACGCCTTGCGCCTGCGCAAAGGAAACAGGAGGGGGGGATTTTAAATATTGATCTTAGAGCCAAAATATAGGCCAGGAGGCTCTGCGTCCTTGCGGAGCAGAGACAAAAGGGCAGCGGAGCAGAAAAAAGGGAGGTTCCTGCAAAATCAGGTCAGCCCCACGAGCTGCGGGGAGGCTCAGGCTGGCACCGCCTGCCCCAGCTGCGTTTTTCTGAATAGATTTTCCTTTAAACAGCTGCTGGTTCCACTCCCCTTCCCCGGTCTTACCCCCGCAGCCCATCACTGGCAGGGGATGCTCCATCATCCCATGATCATCTCGCAAGCGGGGACACCTTGGCCACCTCCAAGGGTCCTGCTGGGGTGAAGATGCCAGGCTGGTGGAGCACTTCTCCAGGGCCATCCCGCCGTTCCAGGGCCAGGATACGGCCAGTGTAACCTCTACTGATGGCGAACAGGAAGGCGCAGACCCGTGCAACCAGCCTGGGGATGCTCCCGGCCCCGAGGTGGGCAAGGAGCAGTGGGATGAGCAGCTGCAGGAGGGGACACACGGGTGGGGCCAAGCATGGCTGCGCAGGCAGCCCTGCCACCAGGCAGCAGGCAGCAGCCTGCCTTCATGCCGCACCCCGTCTCAAAGCCGCCGGCACCTGATTGCATCTCAGGAGCTTCACTTTAGACACTGCCAGAGAAAAAGTGATTTATTTGTCTGAGGGGAAAAACCTCTCGCTCACACATGTGCTCACAAATCTCCTATTGATCACGCAGGGCACGGGATCCCCGTGGCAGAGCAGTGCTTTGCTGTTCTGAGCCCTTTGCGGTCTTAGCGATGCAAATGGGGAACTGCAATTACTGCTGGAGCCGGGAGCTGTGTGGGTGGTGGGAAGCAAGGGCTGCAAAATGAGGCAAGTCGGTAGGGAACACGGGAAGGAGAGTGTCGGTGTCTCTGCTGCTCCGCCTCAGCAGAAAAGAAAGAAAAGCGTCAGCGCTACCAAACCCCAAAGCCCCGGAGAAGCACAATGCTGCACTGGGAGAGCGGGATGCAGCTGCGCTGAGCCCGCCTGCCACCCCGGAGCACGGGGACCGTCCCTTCCCTGACGGGTCAGCCCCGCACCCTGCACCCAGGGGTGAGCACAAGGGACAGGTGGGTGACACCAGAGGCCTGCCCAGCCCCGCATCCCACCTCCGAGAGGACCAAGAGGGGATGCCCAGGAGGACAGTGGCACTGGCTGATGGCACCTTCCCAAGCGCTCTCCCAGCGCCCTCCCAGCGCCTTGCATGAGGGGACAGACCTGGTGGGGCCAGAAAAGCTTGGCCCAGGGGGACAGAAACACGTGGCTCGGCAGACACCAGAAGACTGTGTTAACCTGGCGCCCTGAACCAGAGCACGCGGCAGAGAAGATGCAAAGAAGCAGCGTTCCCTCCTCTCCCCATGCAAACCCACCAGGACCATCTCACCAACACCCGCCTGTCCCATGAGCCTGCAGACCGGCCGCCCCTGGGCATAAGCCCAGCTCATGCGGGTGGCAGGACAGCCCCCGGGGGCTGGGGGTCCCTGCGCAGGCAACTAAAGAGGGAGAAGCTGGAGGAGATGCACACCAGTGCAAGTGGAACCCGCACACAGCGGCTGCTGCTCAGAGCTGACACCTCTATGAAAAGGTATTTACTGAAAAGCCATGTTCTGCAGTGCCGCTTGCTGTAATGCCGTTTGCTTTAACCGCTCCTCAGTCGAAAGGTCGAGGAAAAACAAGGGGCAAGTGCGAGTCAAGGCACGGGCATACAGACCAGCGGGTGCCCACAACGTGCTCCCATCATGGGAGGCAGCAGCGGTACAAGGCAGGGCTTCAAGAGCACTTTGATGATGCATTTTTGCTACCAAACTCTTCCTGCATCTCCTCCCTCCCTCCCGCCCCACCTCCAGCCCCCTGCTCCGTGCCACCCCAAAGCAGGGACCAGCCGAAGCCATGCTGGGGGAAGCACCCACTGGGCGCAGGATCCAGGCACAGCCCAGCCCCCCCTGCAAAGTCCCGCCAGCCGGCACCGTGCCGAGCTCCTGCTGCGTCTGCGGGTGCAGGAAGGCAAACCGGGAGGGCAGACGATGGGGACACCCAAACCGGCTCGTGCCAGGCGGCTGCTGCCCGCGGGGTGCCCGGCTGGCACGCAGGGCAGTGTGCTGCGGAGCCGCAGCCGGCAGAGGGCTGCAGCTCCTTTCCCACCACGCCTTATTAATAACCCTGCGGCTCGCAGCCCTGCTCACCGTAGAGGCAGGAAAAAAGAGTTTTTGCCAGGCTTTTGTGCTCTCTGGAAGTTCAGATCAAAGCCGTCGGGCTCTGTGCGAGGGGTAGGGACATAGACGAGGGGAGGGATGTGACAGCATCCCTGTGCGTGTGCTGCCACACGTGCCTCCGATCTGGGGCACGGCTGAGCCACCGGCACCTCCACACGGGTTCACACCTGGGGGTCCGTGCTGTTCCCAAGAGGCATGGCGGTGCCTTCGTGACCTCATGGTTCCTACCAGCCGTGGAGCTAGGTTTATTGCGATGGGATCAGGAGAGAGGCCAGCAAACGCGCCTGCTCCCAGCACCTGCCAGCCCCACAACATCCTCCTCTGTCTCTTGTTCCACCCTCCAGCATCTCCCCAGCACTCATGGAGCAGATGCCCAATGCTCACAGGAGCAGCAAGCACATTGCTCTCTCCAGCACGATAAACACTGAATCCACTCATCGACTTGCAGTGCTCTCCTGGAAGGGAGCTGCACATCTCTCAGGGCATTTTGCAGATACTGAGTCATTACACACGGAAATGCTGTTTCTCCTGCGCAGCCCCAGTCTCCAGTAGCATTCGACCCAGAGTACGTCCCTGCCTTGGGAGGGAGCTGACTTCCAGACAAACGAGTCTTGATGCTGGGAAAGGTCAAATGGCCAAAGGCTTTACCGAGCTCTCGTACTGGCAGGAGGAAGGCAGTTGCCTGGATTGAACTGAGTTCAAAATCCTGGCTTTGATGGACGTTCCATGTAACCTTGGCCGAGGCATAAAATGCGCCCGTTGCCTCGGGTGACACAGATGACAGACAGCAGCTCCCTCCGTCTTGGGGTGCTGGTGGGGTAAAGGCAATTAGCCGCTGCTCAGGCACCAGGAGGAGGGCTCAGGCAGCGAGAGCCCGCTGTGCCAGTGTCCTCCTGTCCTTCTGAAACCTGGGACATAAACTAGAGATGTTTTGGGGGAATCTGACCTTAAATAATACACCCAAGGTCATGCAATACATCCATGGCACGGTCCAGCGTAGGGCTGCATTGCTGTGCTCTGCAGTGCTGGTATCGTCTCATGCAGCTGACGGGAAGTGTCCAAAAAGGACCATCATCCCACAGTATCCCTGAGCAAAAGAGGATTTTGGGGGGCAGCAGGAGAGCCCAATGCAGGCACTGGGGAGCAGCCAGAGTGCTGCGGTCCTCCTGGATGGGGCCACGGCCGCTGGGTCCTGGCCCATGGCATGATTCTGCTGAGCTCTGGGGCACCTAGTCCCCTTGTCAGGGTGCTGAAAGCTAGGGCCAAGCTCACAGTGGGATTTTGGCCCACAGTAGTGAAAGATCGGCTGGCGATTCACATTCATTTCATTTTCCTGTTAGTGACACCGTCGGGTGAAGGAGCAGCTTCTCCTCCTCGGCTCAGCCAGCTGTGGCTTCCTCCCTTTGCACTTCGCTCCCGAAGGACACAGCCTCGAGGCTGGACGCTGCCCGCCGACCCTTTCGGAGACCCTCCTTGCTCCTGCACAACCCCCACTGCAAATCCAAGCATCAGCTGGCACAGGGCTTCCTGCCTCCATCCACCACTGACAGCGGATGCACACCCTGCATCGCAGCAACCGGGCAAATACATTCATGAAGGGGTAAAAAAAAAAGGATATAAAATGACCCCACAAGTGATTAGCTGATGCCCTGAAGCGTGAGATTTAATTACCCTTATCTGAGCCGGCACAGCTACAAATGTTAATCACATTATCATCCAGCGTGCTTATGTTCAGCAAAGTGACTATGCGAGGACTGCGCTTTCTGCTATGCAAGTCTGAGAGGACGCCTTCTCTGGCAAGAATAATTTATTAATCTTACTTCTTTCTGTCCTGCAATGGCTTGGGGGAGAACAAGATGGATTTGAGGTTATTTAGTGCCAGCTTTTGACCCAACTTTTCTTCGGAGGAGCTTTCCCGCTGCGGTGGCTGCAAGCTCACAAGAGCCCAGCCTGCATCTGACATGGGGACACTCAGAAACAGCTTCTTTTTAGCATGTCGTCACCAAAAAAAATAACCGATCTAGAGTCACTGGGAGACAGAAAAGAGGGTGTCCTGTTTCCACAGCCACTTTGGAGAAGGTAAGCACGCCGTAAATCGCCCCTCACGTGTCCATGACCTCAGGCACCGGTGAATTATAAAGGCTTAATGAAAACTCTCTGAAGTAGCTGTTACTTACTCCAAATTTACTGGTCATTAATTTTAGCGAGGCCCCACTCCTGTATAATGAGGCAGGATAAAAAGGAGAGACTGGTCAAGTTTTGCCAGGCCCTGGAGCCCCCTCCAGCTCCCCAACTTTCAGCCCTAACCACCGTTTGCAACGATGCGTGGACCGGGCTGCGGGGAGAGAGGAGAGCACCAACCCAGAGCTGCCCGTGCCCCCTGAATCCCTCCAGTGCGGCCACAGCCATCACCCCCGTCCCTCCATCAGCCCTGATGCTGCAGATGAGACCTGTCCCCGTGCTGCCCGTCCCTCCCCGCTGCATCCCCAGCGTGCCCCACTTCAGTGCCAGCAATAAACAGACCGACAATATTCAATAGCTGCCTTACCCCCTCAGTTCAGGAAGAATTAGCATTTAAATTGAGGTGTTTCGCAGAGGTAAATTATGCCAGCGCGGGGGCAGCAGTGCCTGTGGGCACGCTCGGTGCTCCTCGGCGCTGGCACGATGTGCCTATGCGCATGGTGCTCAGCACCATCCCCTCCACGCACCTTCGGACCGAGCCCCAAAACCCACCGTGGGGCTGGGAGCGACTGGACCCCCCTTCCCGCACTCCTCGCTCCCCTTCTCCCGCAGGGCTGGGGCTGCACGGTGGCCAAGTCACCTGCTCTGTAATGGGGAGGTGTTGAAAAGGCCTCAGCCAACGCCGGCGAAATGCCGTGGGCTCCATCTCGGCATCCCTTTCATCCCGGCACTGGAATACTAATCGTGGCGCCGCGCCGGTACTGCTGTGGGAAGCCCTCAGTGGCGTCGCCGGGGCTCCTCTTCCCTCGTTGTGCTCAATTTGGGGACACCGAAGTGCGGGAGGGGACAGCGAGAGCCATAGGACCGGGCAAAGGGCGGTGGCTGTCACCAGGGACTGTGGGTGGGAGCAGGAGCTGCAAACCCCACTAGTGCCTGTGCCACCGGGGTGTAGTGCCATGCAGGGACCCCAGCCGTGGCACGATGATGGTGACAGCCAGTAAATGACATCTGGACATGGGACTTTTAAGAGCTGGGACAGCAGTGACTGCCAGCCAGAAGGACATGGGCGGTGGGAGCAGTGCTGCTCCCCAGAGCTGGCAGAGGCAGGGAAGATGATTCCGTCCCGATGAATAGTTTATTCGCCGTGAAACAGGAATTCAGTTGATTCAAAGTTATTTGTCAACTCTGCTTGAACATGTTGCAGAATCTGAGCAGAGACTTTTTCGGTTGTTGTTTCTTTTAAGTACAGAATAGATGGAGGAAGACGAATAGTTGCTACCACCACGCTTCCACCACCTCTGTGCCTCCTGGGGGGGTCCTGCACCTCCCTGGTAGCTAAAGGCAAGTCTCGACGTACACTGTGACTGCTCTCCCATTCTCCATTAGCGCACCGGAACATCAAACTCACTTCAAGGTAATCCAAAGCATGCCGCTGCTGGTGTTCTAGTTCAGCCGCTGCACCAGTAACTTGACTCTGCACCGCTCATGCCCAAGCCCGGGTCAGCAGCAGGACCCCCGCTCCGGTGCCCGTGCCCATCAGCATCATGCTCTGCCAGCGCTGGACCACATGGACCATTCCAACCGTATTCTGCTAGAGATCATCTCCAAACATCCCCCAAACACTAAAGCCCTCGTCCGGTCCACACAGCCCCGGTGACACCACCAAGCACTCAGGGAAACTCAGCCAGCAGTGCCCACCACCGTGGCACTGACGGCGAACGTGACGTTCAGAGAAAAAGTGCATCCTCTCCTGAAGCCATTTCTAAAGGAAACACACAGGGATCTGCCTTGAGACAGAGAGACGGAGAAGCCACGAGGGACAGGAGCAGAGATCTCCCTTCTGCAGCCTGGTGAGCCCCAGCGCAGGCAGTCGGCGGGAGGACGCGCTGCTGGAGGAGGTCCACCACCGGCACGTGGCTCTGGCCAGCAAAAGCAACGCAGCTCGGGTGGAGTCCCGTGGCCACGCGGGGGAACCCCAAGAGGCTCCCTGGCCTCTCCCAGCTGCTGGCTCTCAAGGTGCCGGGTCCTGGTGACATCCTGGGTGCCCATTTATCACCTTTTATTGTCCTCCCCACCCTGCTCCCCATTATACAGCTATTTACTTATTCCAGTAAAGCACGTCTCCTGTGGATGAAATCCTGCGGTAGGCTGTGGATCTTTCTTCCTCCAGAGTGCCTGTTGGGAACAGGCTGAAACGGAGCGCCGAGTAAAAACAAATTTGGAAAGTTACGGTTCCCACAGCAACGCCTGGCGCCTGTGCAGCAGGCAGCACGCAGAGCTGGATTTATGCCTTAATTATGGAGTCGGGGCTGCAAGAGGAATCCCATGTGAAGCTCTACTTTTCAGCCCCTTATAGAACTTTGCAAATATACGGATTATTCCCTTTGGAACTGAATTTCCCATGCTTAAGGTAAGCTTAAAAGTGATTTTCTGCAAAAAGTTTTAAGAAAAGTCAAAAAACCCCATGTTTGAGTGAAAGAGTAAAGAAAAAAAAAACGCAGACGTGCTCACGGCTGGAGAAAGGGAAAAGAGTGGTAACCTGTCTCGTTTGCCTGTAAGTCTGGCACAAGTTGCTCCTGGAAGCCCACACTGGCAGAGAGTGAATCCCCAGACTGTCCAGAGCATATGAGCTGGGAGACACAACATGGTGCAGAAGCTGCCATCATTAACACTCGAACCTGGGGAATATCTCCTAGCTGTGTCAGGACGAGAGCCCAAAATAGTCCACCAACAGCCTCTTCCCTCTGACGGAGGAGGCTCCAAGCTCTTTGCGTTTACTGCTGAAGACCTGCTCATTTGATGGACTGCTTGCTTGGACAAGCAGCAAGGAAGCTGATGAAATACACCCGGCATCGGTGCGACCCAACGCTTTGCATCTTTAACTTGCTATCTCCTTGGGCGTCGCGTCACTTAGGGGCATCATCACCCAAAACAAGCCCTTCCACACACACCTCTCTGCTCCTCTCCTCCTTCTGCAGGGGCAAAGCAAATGACCAAGTAGCCAAAGCCTCTCTCCCTGCGAGGCTCTGCGTTAAGCGTTTGGCTGATCTCACCAGCGAGATAGGCAGTGGCTCCACCACTGCCCACATCTGGCTGGGTTTTGGCCTCAGCAGCCTTGGCCTGAGCCTGCAACCCAGTGGCAGGGCCAGGAGGACACATCTGAGCCGTGTGCCATCTCTCCTTGACTGGAAGGTCTGGGAAATGCCCAAGAGCTGATGCAGCTGATGAGAAATCTGCCCGTTTGCAAAGGGCTGGCACTGCCAGGAAGACCCGTGTCTTGTTCCATGTATCTGCTCTTCAAAGTGTCTCCCTCCATTAGCTTTGCCATCGCTGACAGCCGAAGGGTCTGACCTTGTCGGCTTCCATAAGCTCAGCAACTTTCAGCCTTTTAACGATTTGGATGGAGAAGACAGACAGACCGACCGACCTCCTGGAGCAGCTCATGGAGCTTCTGCCCACCAGGCTGTGGCCACTGCGAGATGATCTGGGGACAGTTTCTCTCTGGGGGCAATTTTCTATGCCTGAGAGACCCCGAGCCGGGCTGCACACCTCCTCTGAATGATTATTTCAGTGATGAGCTGAGCCAAGGTTGCGGGTCCTCTTGCGTGGGTTGTTTGGGTGCTGTTTGCAATCATTTCCCGAGTGTTGCTCAAGCAGCTCTGTGCCTGGCGCTTTTGTTATTATTATTTCTAACAAGGCAAAAAATGCGAAACTCCTACTGACTTCAGAGGAGCCAGGACTACATGCTGGGACTTCCCAAGGAACTGGCGCGAGGCTGGTGCCTGACTTCCATCCAGTTCCTACAGGATTTGGGCACAGCGACCTGAAGGCGGTGGCCTCACTGCACACCAGCAGCCCCTCGCACCAGCCCCTCTTCCAGGGAAACCCACACCCCAGCTGCAACGCCCTGGAAAGCGCAAGCACTGCCTTTTAAATAACATTTGCCTTTCCAACATAAATGCAGACCCAGCTCTCCGCTCAGCGCACGCATCTGTTCTCTTTAACAATTTGGGATCTTAAGCATTTTTTTATTCTCTCCTAAGCTTCATCATTAACCTTTAAGATGGAGATAAGGCGTAAGAGTTTGGAAAGGAAACAGGAGGGACCTTGGAAATGAGCCAGGAGCAGTGTTAATACTGGGCTGCACATCATATCTCTTCGGTTCTTCTTTCCCCCCAGGGTGATTCGGACTGCTCTTGACTACCACCATGGCATTACAAACTCTAATGAGGTTTGGAAAATAAGAAACCCACTGCAGCGTGGGAGAAACTAATAGAAATTGTTTTGTCTTCTCTCTATTAGTCATTAGAAGCAGAGGAAAAACAGCCACAGGCAGTGGCAGGGCTGCAATATCACCACACATTTCATATGCTGGCACTCCGACAAAGTCATTTCAATGCAGTTAATGCTCCTGCTTCCCCTCCGCACAAGGCCTGCCGTATGCCAGCCTGGGTTCCAGCTGCGCCAGCGTCCCTGTGCCAGGATCGACCGAGCCCAGGCTGACCCCAGTGGTGCCCGGTGCCCGCCCAAGGTGCCCGTGCCGGATGCTTGGCCAACCCTCGGCTCTGTCCAGCAGCAAATCCGCCAGCGTGGACCATCGCAGCCGCTCTGCAGCAAGCTGCTGTGTAGAGCCCGGTGTCCCCCAGGGGCCAGGGACAGGCAGGGAAGGCGAAGGCAGCACACGGGCAGGGCAGCGCTTGGGGATGCATCCGTAAGCGGCAGCTCCCCGGCGCTGTCAGGCAGCCGGAGCATATGGTGAATTAGCTGGGATTTGTGGCCGCATCTGCAAAGTCACGTTTGTGGGTGCAAAGTTAATTACGGAAGCCAAGAAAGGATGCGCGCGGCGAGCCGGGGGGGCGGTGACGGCACCTGCAGCGAACTCAGCCCTTGCCATCCTCCCAGGGAAAGGCGGGCGCTGAGAGCCAAGCCCCAGCCCGGGGCTCGCTTTGCTTCCCTCCTCCCAGCTCTGTGAGCCATCACACCCGGGATGCACGGCTGCCTGATGGCAAGTGGCAGTGCCAGCACACCTTCCAGATGTTTGCCTGCTGCCCACGGGTACGGGCACAGCTGGCGAGTGGCACCATCCCCCGGAAAGCTGGGGCGCGGGCGCGCAGGCTGCCCTGCCTGCACCAGGCTCCTTCGGGCCGTGCTGGGGGAGAAACGCGCTGGCACAAACACCCCGAGCTTTCATCTCAAGAAAATGGTTATTGAAGGCAACAGCCCATGGAAGAGTCCTTCTCGCCCGGCTGCAGTCTGGGCAGGGTGAGAGCACGACAGCAAGGGAGCATCGCCGGGGGACGGGGAGGAGGGCAAGGTCCCCACCGCCTGCTCCTGCATTCCTCTGCACTGAGCCACGGCTCCAGCATCCAAACCAGGTCACGCTGCCCAGGAACTGGGTATGGTGGAAGATTCAGGACATCTCCTGGGTTATCCCACGTGCCCTGTGGGTAGAGTGGGGCAGGGGATGGAAGGGCTCCCAGCATAGCTTTTCCAGCACCTCTGGTGGACAGTGGGTTCGACTGATGGGGCCCAAACCCAACCCTAGCACTCGCCTTCAGGTTTGCGCAGTCACGAGTTACACGGCAACACACAGAAGGGCAAATCCTCCGTCTCTGGAGAGATCACTTGTGATGGGAAAGAGCAAGACAAGATTTTCTGCTGCACCGAGGACTGCATCCAAGCCCTGCTGCTAACTCGGAAGCAGGTATGGCTCGACAGCTGGCATAGCTGCGGAGCGCTCAGATATCCCCATGCTGGTGCCTGCTCGCGACTGCATTGCCTGGAGCAAGGATTCGCGTTGCTAAGTCAATGTCAAGCCGATTTAGTCCTTGGATGGGGAATCTCCATCGACCAATGCTGGCACTAGCAAGGAAAAGCAGTGACGGACTTGTAAGTGTCAGCCTTGTCCCCGGAGGTGCCACTGGAGTGGTGTTCATGGTGCAAGCAGCACAAACCCATGATCGGTGCTAATGGAGACCACCAAAGAAGTGCCCATAGCATGATGGAAAAACCCTCCCGCCTCACTCCCTTTTTTCTTTTCCGCTGAACATAACCCTTATTTTCATGTGTCCCAAGTGTTCATGCCCCAGGCACTGCTGCACCCCACGTCGGATGAGGAAAGAAGGAGAAGCAATTCTTCTCCGCAAGCCTGTACACCACTGCAAGGCTATAAAGCCAATAAGGACCCCCTGGGATGAAAGGTACGCTATAAATCTGAGATATTATTATTATAAAACCGATCTCCACTGCATCTCTTAATAATGCAGATGAACTATGCAATAACACCAGCTATAATTAGTATCATAAAAGTCAGAGATGGGAAAGGCTAGCAGGCCAGCGAGTCCATCCCACGGACCGCTCACCACAGCACGGGGGAAGGGGGAAACCTCCCGGGTGCCCTGGGAGCTTGGAAAAGTGAAGGCAGGCTTGGCAGTACCACGAAGGGAACAGTGACAAGGAGGGGACGGCACACAAATGACGGGATGCCAAACCCAGGAGGGGAGCAGAGCCCCGCTCTCGTTCTGCAGGCGCCCGATGCCAGCCTCCGGTCCCCCCTCTCAAACCTTTATCCTTACCACATGCTCACAACTCAAGGCAAGGGTGTCACCATCAGCTTTTCACAGGCTGGACTCTGAAGACCTCACTGAGCCCCCCGACAGCTGCGTGGGGGAATGTGGGTGTCCCCTGAGGGCCACAGGCTGATGACAGCGGGGCAGGCTCCTTGCCGGAGGAGCCCGTGTCCCAGACCAGCTCCCCAGGGGACGAGCCCTCCCCTGGACCCTTCACCTCCCGTCCCACGAGAAGCCCCCAGCCCCAGGGCTAGGAGACGTGACCTTCCCATAGGCACACACAGAGCATTCCAGCAGTATTCCCGGACTGGGATCCCACTGCCTGCTCCCATCCCGCCCAGGGACCAGCACTCCTCCTCGCTGGCTGACCAACCCAGCTAACACACGCAGCCCAAGCCCCGCCGCCCGCTGCCTTCCTCCACCTCCCGCTCCCGGAAACCCCGTCATACTCCTCGCCTCCACGGTGTGCCCGCAGGGCCCAGGCCCTCGTCCCCTGCCGTCCCCGCTGGCACAGCAGCGCTGGCGGTGGGAAGGGCAGGAGGGAGGGCTCCCTGCCTGGGCGCAGCGCTGCTCTGCCCAATTAGCACTGCTGGGTGACAGACTCTGTTTGCGCTGCGTGATTAGCTGTGGAAATGCAAATCTGAACTTCCTCCGCTGCAGCAGCTAACAAGATAATGAATATTTTCATCAGCTGCAGAGAATACAAACATCTGAGCAGACACAAATGCGCTGCCAGGGCTGGGGGGGGGGGAGCGGGGAGCAGGTGTGCAGGGTGGGGGAGCAGCTCCCCAGCATCCCTCGCTGCGGGGGAAAGGAAAGCTCTGCCACCACCGGCTGGTCCCCGAGCCCAGCAGAAGCCAGTGGGTGACACTCCACTGGCTTCGGTGGGTGCTGGTACCGTCTCCAACACAGCACCTTGGCTCTGGACTGCGCCTGTGTCTGCGGGAGCAGGTTTGGGGTACTCACCCGTGGTACCCACATCTCCCAGGGCACCGTGCCGGCTCTACCCCCTCACTGCCCGTCTCTGGGGCCCAAGCACCCCTTTGAAACATCAACTCACCAATTTGCATGACTGAAAAGCCTGCTTTCAGGGCATGGACCGAGGTGAAAGCCGCTTGGCTTCTCCTTGGCCTCATGATAAAAGTGGGGAGTTTGGTTGCGTTTCTTAAGACCCACCTATTTTTTTGTACCGGCACGTCTTCACACACTGCCTGGCACCGCTGAAGCTCTGGAGGGGCTGGGGAAGGAGCCCCAGCCCCAAGTCACGGATGTGCAATTGGTTTTGGGCTCCGGCTGCAGCAGCAGCCTCCACCCCGGCCGTCCCTCCTGCTCCCCGGGGCTCAGGCACACGCTGGGAGCGGTGGGGCTCTCGCAGGCAACGGCCAAACAGCAGAGACCGACCCCGTGCGAGGTTATCCCGCTGCCTGCACAGGCTGGAACGAAACGGAGCACTCAGGGGCGCAGCTGGAGCAGGGACAGGGCAGCGGGAGCAGGAGGCAGCTGCAACAGCCGTGCCCACGCTCGCCGAGGATGTGCTGGCCCAGTCCTTAAATCCTACCCACACCAGGCGCAGAAAGAGTCTGAAAACCTCTGGTACTTAAAATACCTCCATTACTAACATCTCAAACAGTATATTTTAAAAAACTTCTCTTCTGCCCTGGACCCCTGCGTTGCCTTTAGGACATCGCATGGCACTGGACTCGCTTTTGTTTTGCCAGAAGAATAAAAAAATGCTACCAACCCAGTGCAAAAGCATGCGGCTGCAGACTGTCAGAAATACCAGCTCAAAGTCACACAATCTGTTCTTCTTCTCGGTGGGATGCTAACTTTGAAACGGAGCAGGGCTGATGCACGCAAGATGCAACAGTAACCTAACCGACGGAGTGCTGTGCTAATTGCATTAGTCATTTATACCCTGGATTGATAAAATCTCAAGGCTTAGCCTGGCCAGTGAGGATGCGCTCAAAATACATGGTGTGCGTCTACGTGCAACCTGTTGTGGGCTCTGAAAAGGGCTGGATGGACTCAAGAAAGCAGCCAGGATGTCCCTGATGCTAGGTTGAGAGGTGGAAAAAATGGGATTGGGGAAAAACAGCTCGGACGGGGGCCTTTTGGGGGCTGCAAAGCCATTGCGTGTGGCACGGCAACAAGCAGGCACGAGGACATCTCTGCTCCGCAGGCAGCATCCCCGGCTGGGAGCAGGCAGCGCTCCTGCATGGCACCTACTGGGAGCGGGGCAGAGAGCGGAGCATCACATCCCACAACAGCTCCACGGAGCTGCTAAACCGCTAAAAAACCCCCTTGCCTGCTACTGAGGACCAAGGCCTGAGGCATTAGTCCGGCTTGGAAAGACACCGTTCCTTCCAACTAGTATGTCTGAGGCTTCAGAGTTGTGAACAGGTAATAGAATTGCAGCCACAAATAATAAAAAGAGGAATGAAAGGGAAGGCAGCCACTGGAAAAGGGATCCATCCGTTATCCCGGCCTGAAGGGTAATAGGTAAACAAGGCGTTGGGGTACGGGCTGGCGCCGAGCTCACCGGCACAGGAACAATAAACAGCACAATTATAACTTCTGTGCTCGGAGGTTTCAAACGGAGGGGAAAAAACTATGAAAAAATCAATAGTGTTAATTTAACTAGTTACAGACGTTACATTTGTGATGCCGCGGGGGAGGCCAGGACGTCCTCGCCGGGGCTGGCCTGCGAGCTCCAAGCCGGGCGGTGCCACCGAAGCCCCCACCCGGCCTCCCGCACTCAGATGCGATGCTGCACCCGGCTGAGCACCCATCCTGGTCCCTGGCAGCACCCACGGCTGGGGGGGCCCTGGGTGCAGCTCGCACGAGGCCTCCCCGGCGCAGGGGGAGCGATGAGGGGGGGACATTTCCCAAAGCAGCCCCCCGGCAGGGATGGCGCCGAGCTGTCAGCTCGCCCCGCCGTCGCCGCGCCGGTTTATTAAGGGCTGAGAAGCAGTGAGGGGAAGGAGTGACAGATTTAAAATTAACTTGCCAAACTCCCCATCAATATTATGACAATTCCCCGCATCGGTTCAGCGACCCGGCGCGCCGCCTGACAGCGTTAACGTAGCTGCGTGGAGGCAGAGCCGGCTGCCGGGCTGGCAGCGCTCGGGGGGAGCGGGTGCCCATCCCTCCCCGCGGCACCCCGGCCACCTCGGTGCTGTGCTCGGCAGCACCGGCCGGCGCTCAGCACCACCTCCAACCTGCCCTTTCTCTTCCCCAAGGCTGTAAAGAAACAGCAGCCCTGTTTAACAGGCGGGGATGCGAGGAACAGCATCCTCCGAGGACCGACTTGCAGAGGGAAGGGTGTTTCCAATTTGCAGGAAGGTGCTCGGCACGGCTCGGCACGGCACGGCACAGCAGCCCTGCATCCTCCAGAGCCATCCTCCCTGCTTATGGAGAGGGGAAAACACTCAGTGCTTAGCAGGTTTTTTGCAGCGAGGGAGTGCCGTCACAAATCCTCTCCTCCCTCCAGCCACCAAACCATTTTGGCTGCTTATCTGCCACCAACACCCAGAAACTCCCTGGACTCGCTGCATCTCGGCTGGGTCGGGGGGGGGAACCAAATGGGGGCTGCATGGGTGACCAAGGTGCTCCCCGTGTCTCAGGGCTATGCCAAGCAGGAGCAAAAGCCGGGATGAGAGGCAGAGCCGGAGGCAGGGGTGGGAAGGGACCCCGGTTAGGGCAGACGGCTGCTCCCCAGGGAGTGCTCTGCCGCACATTGCTCTGATATCCTGTTTGCTGTGCAGTAATAATCCAGCGAGTAAAGGTGGCTCCACGGGTAGTAATTTGGGTTTTCTCCATATTAATGGCATAAAAGCAACAGTCTGAAACTGCAAACAGCTCTTAAACAAAAATCTCTATTCCCTCGTGGCAAAGAGACGGCAGAAAACAGATAAGGAATGAACAAACAACCCATTTGGAAAATAATCCCCCAGTGATTTTGGGGACGGTGTGGAGTTTGGGCTCTGCCCCACCGTGAGGCAACGGGGGGAAAATCGCTCTAATCTAGTCTTTAGCGAGCTGGATCCACTGCTGAGCCTCCTGGCTAGACCAAGAAGTGTGACTGGAATAGATCAGCTCCAATCCCATCTATTTATTAACACCACATAGCGTTTCGCCAAAGAGAACCTTTTTTAAAAAACAAAGAGAGGGATGCCCAGAAGAAGGCAGCTCTAAATGTGCTTTCAGGTCAACGGCGGAAAAAGTGAGGGGGTTTTCTGGTGCGTAATGAAAGATCCTTTCTCTGCCCCCCACCAAAGCGCCCGCGAGGGACCGCACAGGAGAAGCATCACCGGAGGAGCGCTTTGATTTAAATCCTTGCAGTAAAACAGCAGCAGCAGCAATGATGTGGCACACTCCTCCAAGCAGGAACCTTGATGCTGGCATGTCCCAACAGGTCATTTGAGCATCCCAACCACCACAGTGATAACTGGCGGTTATTAAGCCACCTCAATACAGAAAAAGCTGTCCCCAGAGCTCCTAACTCATGACAGCTCGAGCTGCAGGGACGCTGTGCTGCTCACGCCCTGCTGGGCTGTGGCTTCACTGTCGCTGATGGATGGGGAAAGGGTCCTTGGCACCAGCACGAAGGGACATGCGATCAGGGACAGGCTCTATGCAACACAACGCGGTGTCATACCAGTGCTGGTGTATATACAGAGCGCCCATAGGGCACACCAGTATGAACCGTTCTGGCTGCTGCCTGTCCCTGTTGCAGGTACCTTGGTCGCAGCAGCCAGTATTTGCTTCCTCCATCCTTCCCTTGGGTGTTACAATCTCCTCGGTCATGCCACCAAAGTGTTTGGGTGTTGCCTGACTCCCTCAGACAAAACGACGTGGGTTTAAGGGGAAAACCAAAATCTGAAGCAGCACTGACCAGAACCGCACGCTGGTCTCAGGTCTGGGACCTCCAAGCCATGCAGCTCTCCCGTTTCATTACCAGCCTGTTGTGCCACATGCTCACGTCAAACACCATCCTTCCTCTGCATCGTAAAGGTCCCCACTGCACATCCCCATCCTCTCGAGCTGGCCGGGCACAATGAAGCCATGGGTGCTTCACCGGCTCCATCCTGGTGCCATGCCGAGCTGCGGCCGGGAGGACCACGAAGCCATCAGAAGGGTAGAGACTCTAATCGGTGCTGCAGACCGTTGGGTGGCAAAGAGACCACCCCAACCCCAACGGGATGGCAATACTGCTGTAACTGACAGGTGCTGCCCAGGCCAGTGTGTGAGATGGCTTTTCCCAGCACAAAGGCTTCCTCCCAACACCGTGCTGACATGCCTGGCGGATTGAGAATATCCTATTTATTAAAGACACTGAAGATGCGGCGACATGGGAAGCAGACACCATTCAAAGAACTGTCACATCTGCATAGCTAAAGGATCCCAGCAGTTATAAATCCCTCTAAAATACTCAGCCCCTTGTTCTGATAGCAGGTTCTTGCTCCTACTTTGCAGAAACAGGCTTTTAATCCCTGGTATTAGGCAGCTTCCTGCTATGTTTCAAATGCACCAAATTAAGGGCTTCTCTAACAGCTGGTGTCTTAATGCTCAGAGAGGTTCTTGAATATCTATGAAAATCAGAGGCAAATTACATCTTTTAGTTAATAATTTCTTCTCCATTAACCTCCTTCTCTTCCCTCGTTAGGAGATGATGTAATGGTGCTTCCATGGCATAACCCTCCGACACACCGGGCAGCCTGGCCGCGGGGAAGGACGCTGTGCGCGGGGAAGCGAGCCCTGCTCATCACTGCCTGGCGCTTTTGGAGCCAACAGGCTACATTCAAACAGTAAAAGGGTGGCTGTGCTGACCTTCCAGGCTGCCGAAAACATTTCTGGAGCAAGACGTGCTGCCTCCCACCAGGCTCCGAGCTCCGCCGAGCCAGCGCTTCGCGTGCTGCAGCCTGCAACACGCGGGCACGCTTTCCAGGTTGCTCTTCTTTCAGACCTGCTTTCTCCTGCCCCTCACAGCAGTGAGACCCAGCACTAGTCCCGCAGCCGACGCCAGGCGCTGAAAACCCTGTTTGTGATGGCGAGTTTGTGCAGAGGACAGGGCTCTCGCTGCGCAGGACCCGCTGGGAAAAGGTTCCCGTCGCTGCATGCACCCCGGCCATCACCCACGCAGCGCGGCAGGAGCGGTGCCAGCCATGGGAAGGAGGACAGATCACTAACGGCCCTTTTTTTTTTTAACCTGAAAACCTGTCAGCCAGAGCCCCAGGGAGTGCGTGGTGGGCTCTGACCCCTGGAAGATGCAATCCCAACACCGCAGATGTTTTACCCCGAGAGCAAAGAGGCTGAGGGCAGCACCGGCAGGAACCGCTCCTGGTCCAGCTGGGGACTGCCCAAACCCACCATCCCCAGCATGTCCTCAGAGGCCATGGCTTGGAGATGTCACATCTCCCAGGACAAAGCAGACCCGCAGACAACCTTGAGTGCTTTCTGGCTGGAATTTACCCCCGAGGACAGGAGATGTGTTTGCTTTCCAGCAGCGACAAAGCAGCCGTGAGAGCCCAGCCCTGGCTGAGGCAGGGGAAGGAAGGCTTCCATCCCTCCCGCTTTGCGGTGCAAGCAAAGGGCAGTCTACGGACGAGATGGAGAGGAAATTAAAGCCTCTGCAAAAGGAGGTTTGGTGCACAGAGACTGACGGCACAAGCTGGGGCTGGACCTCATTTTGGGGGAGCCCGTCCAGGTCTGGCATTTCCAGGAGATGGGCTTGGGGAGATTTTGAAGCCCCCAGACCTGCTCAACCTGACAGCTCATGGAAAATTTCAGCTCTGCAGCCCTGGCTCTGCTCCGACGGACCCACTGACACTTGTAACGTGGGAGGGAGAGAAAGCAAAGAGGAGCCCACTGGGAAAATTGCCTTCGTGTACTGTCAATTCTCACTTCCAGCAAAGGCTGCGGCTCTGCTGGCTCCAAGCACTCTGCTGGCTGCGGCTTTCTGAGCGCCTTTGTGCTGGTGGAGCTCGTAATTCATCTGCCATCAAGAGCGCAAAAGACCAGGGTTCCACGTGAATTCATAGCTAAGGAAGGCCTTGCATGCAGCTGGGGAAAAAGCACCCAGAAAAACACCGTGGCCAGCACTGATGAGCACCCACAACTCCACCTAAACTCGGAAGCAGCAATGAGGTCTCAGTGCCTTAATAGGAAAGGAACCCTCCGCACTGGCAGATGCTGGGCAAGGAAGGGTCCTGTCTGGGTGGGACGTGGGCTGGATCCTCTCCTGACAGTACTCAGCGCTGCTGCTTTGAAACTCACACACCCACCTCGGTTCACACCCGATCCAAATGCAGCTGCATTCAGTGAGACGAAGAAAAATAAATAAATCAACTGATTTTCCAGCCCTGAATTCAGCAGCTATCAGCAAGCTCTCCTCCGTGAGCACTGCAAGGTGTACATCTGGGCTGTTCAAACCCGGCTCTCCCCACCTGCATCTGACCCTCGGCACTCCCGATATACCCGGGACGCAGCTTGCAAGCACCCCCTGCGACCTGCTACTCGCACTCCGGTGGGCTATGTACCTTCGTGCTATATCCACGGCTCCTCCCAGTACTACAACTGGGAGCACTGAATAAAACCAGCTCACATAGGTTGAAAACACGCGAAAGGAAATGCTCTTTCATACTACATGCAATTAAATGGCGGAACTCATTGTCGCAGGATACGGCGGAGATGGAAGACATCAGTGTTCAGAAAGAGACGAGGCAACACTACCAAGAGAAGCCCACCGAAGGCGATTAAACGCTCATGTGGCGAGACACACACTGGCCCAGGAGGGTCCCACGCTGCTGCCTGTGGGCAGGATGAGCAAGTAGGAAAAGCACAGATGCTTCTTGTCTTCTTGCTCTTTTCCCCTAGTGAACGTGTCAGAGATGCTGGCTCTGCACCAACGGACCTTGGTCCCATCTCACCATCCCGATGCTCCCAAAACTAGGAGCAGAACCGGGCCATACCTGAAAGTCATCTGGAACACCTGCCCTTGGTTGACGTGCTGGCTCCTGTTGTTATAGCCGTGAAGCATCTCCCCAAAGAGGGTGTCGTTGAACTTGGCATCCGACTTCAGGCACTTGGGGCCCTCGCAGATGTCAGACAGCATCAGGCAGGACTTCCCATCTGGGGCCAGCTTGTACTCCTCCACGCACCTGTAGAGCACCACGAGCTACATCGGATGGGCCAGGAGGAGAGCATGCCACCCCACGAGCCCTGCTGCGGGACGAGTCTCTGCCGAGCCCAGCCAAGCATCGTCAACACCTGCAGCGGCTGCCCGGGAAGGCGCAGAGGTTGCAGAGACAACATGCTCTGCGGTAGCGCCGGTGGGCGACCGGCAAACGAGTGCTCGGCTCCCGACACCCATCCTCCCTGCAGCGGCACGACCCCGCCTGCCTGCAGCCACGCTCTCCTGCCTGGGAGCTGCCCCTGCGCCGGAGAGCAGAGCTGAGCCCACCGCGCATCCTCTGCTCAGCCGTCACCGACAGCCCCTGCCTGCCCGGTGCCATCCGACGCTGCTACGGTGAAGGCACAAACGTTCCCCAGGCAAGAGCAAAGCAGAATCAGGCTCCCGCCCGTTTTTTCCACCCAGCAGTGCCCTCCTGCAAAGAAGCAGCTCCAGCGTGGCTGCTCCTTTGCTCCTTGGTCCTGCTTTGAAGCTTGCTGTGGGTAAGATGCACGTGCTCATCTTCAGCAGACACAAAGGGAAACTGAGGCAGGCAGCAGGGATGTGATTTAATGACAGACACAGGAGATATCAGTGGCCCCTTTTGGACATGTGCTCATCCTCCCTCCTATCCTTCTCTTCTCCTTCCTCCAGCATTTTCCCCAGCGTTGCGGCTCCCAACTGATACAGAAACCTCCGTTCCCTGCCCGCCCCTTCCTCCCCGTAGCCACAGTGCTCTGCTAAATCTGGTCCTGCTCCCCTCTCCCGTTCCTCTGCCGCCTTTTACTGCTGCAAGCGAAACTCCCACCCGTCTGTCGCACTTTTCCTTGCCTGTTCCCAAAGTGCAGCTCCGCCTTGAAAAGGGATTATTAAAAAAAAAAAAAGAAAAAGGGAAACAGTCTCTGTCCTTGGGGATGGAAGATTGAAATGCAGATCCCCTGCGTGGGTGCAGATGGAGACCACGTAACGTCCCAAGATTTTCTAGACACTCCCCAGAAAGGCTGCTGGTGCCTATATGGCTTTCCAACCCCTTTTGCAGGCACGGCGGAGGCAACGTGCTCTCTCTTAGTGACTCAACTGCTCTGTGCCGCTAAACAATAAAAAAAGGAGGGGGGGACACCAACAAACCAGCAAAAAGCGATAAAAAAAGAGAAGCCAAGGCAGGCAGAGCTCCCCGGGCTGCTCTTCCCCGGGGAGCAGCCAGCGGCCAGGGCTGCATGAGGTCCCTGCTGCACCCGCAGCACCGGGACTCAACGGATGCTCCTCGGAGTTACTGTTAGGAATTTGCTCCCCCTCTCACTTGTGGGCATATCCTTCCCAAAAGGGCTCCTTTTCCCCTCCTTCGCCCTAATCCTTCCCACCGGGATGTAAAGTAGGCCCCTTGCGTGCCCGAGAGCGTGAACCAGCCAAGGGATCCAACCCGCAGAGCGGCGGGGCCGGGCAGGGGCCGGGCAGGGGCCGGGCAGGGCGATGGGGCGATGGCGGGCTGGCTGCAGCTGTGCAGCACGAAGCCAGATAATCACCGAGCTCCTTTTAGAGCATACTGCAGCCGGGGAGATTTTCCTGAGAGAAAAAGCTAAATTGTGTAGGATTATAGGATCCCGGCCAA
Organism: Sagittarius serpentarius; assembly: GCA_034782735.1. NCBI lineage: Eukaryota > Metazoa > Chordata > Aves > Accipitriformes > Sagittariidae > Sagittarius > Sagittarius serpentarius. The sequence continues at coordinate 11,664,806 of JAVKLA010000052.1, forward strand.
AATCAGGGATGAAACTCTATTTTAAGAGAGGCACAGGGGAGGGGGGAAAAAAAAAATAAGAGAGAGTATTTTTTAAACAAATCCTTCACCTTCCCCCTCCAACAGACAATGTACAATTTTTGGGTCCCTTCACGGTGAGTCACAGATCAAACTGTACCGTCACAGAGCGGGGGAGAGGAGGAAGGTCCATCTGCTCACATTGCTCCCTGCACTCCCCTACGCTTTTGCCCGCAGGCAAACCAGGGGCCTCTGTTCCCTGCTGGAAGTTGGTTCCATTTTCTTGGGCACCCAGCTCCCTCGCTGGGCACGCCGGTTTGGGGACGGGTGGCACAGGAGGGTTGGCAGGGGTGGAAAAGGGCACAGGTTATTTATCTGCTAGTGGGAGATGCAGGAGCGTTGGAGGGGACTCACCCGCAGAACATGAAGATGGTGCTGGACGAGGGGTCGTGGGGCAGAGGGAGGGTCTGCTGGAGACAGAGCTGCTCGCAGCCGCCGTTGAAGCCATCGGAGCAGTCGATCCCTTTGGAGTAGTCGTAGCAACCGGTGCCATCCTTCATGGGTCGGAGGTCCTCGGGGCACTGCAGCAAGAGATGGGACGCGGTAAGGTCACCCACGGGTCCTTCTCTACCCTGCAGCCACAGCCGGGCGGGTGCCCTCGCAGGGCACGGCCCACCCAAGAGCCCGCGCTGCTGCACTCCGTCTACACCTACAGGAGATTAATTTGTCCCGAGCGATGGATGGGGCAGCCCCAAGGGCCTTGCATCATCTCGCACAGCCTCTGGGCAAGGGGCAAGGACTGCAGGGCAAGGGCCCGGTCTGCTGCGAAAGCCTCGCTCCCCGTTCTCTCTCCAGAGGAGGGTGAAATCCTCGAGGCAGCAAAATCACGCAGCGATGAAGCCTCAAGCCAGCGTGGGGTGAAGCGTGACAACCCGCTCTGTAACGCGCTGGAGAAACCCTCTGTGTCTGTCACCTCTTCCTCTGAGATGCAGAAAAGTCTGGTGCGACCCAGAAAAAACATCTCAACGCCTGGGACCAACCCAGAAAACCATCTCAGTGCGTGGGAGAGACCCAGGACATCATCTCGACCCCAAAAAAACCATCTCAACCCAAGCCAGGGAGGCCAGCAAACGTGGCCTTGGCATCATCTCCAAGAGCATCCCGCTGTCCCTCATGGGAGGAGGCAGCTGCGGGCAGGACCGGCCCGTGGTGGAGGCAGGACTGGGGGAGGACAGGATCGCAGCCCAGGCTCATCAGAACGGTTTTCCGCAGCTGAGGGAACAACGCTGATTCACACAAGCTGAGGATCTGGCTCTGGGTTTTAATTCCAGTTCCCCAGCTGGCTTTCCTTGTCCCAAAAGATAAAAGCCAGCAGGCGGCAAATGCCATCAATAAATTGTCACCCAGATTAAAGCACGCTCCTATTCCACTTGCGTTATTCATCCCTTTTCGCCAAACACGCATGCACACAAACAACAACAAAAAGGCCAGTCCTTGAAAAAATAAATAAATCTTGCCTAGGAGCAGCTTGCAATTAAAAATGCATTATGGAATTTCTTGAAGACGAGTTAGACTGGAGCTTGTACAGGTAGTGATGAAGGCAGGTTATAAATGGCCTCTGTCAAGCAGAAGAAAGGTTATAAAACCACTATACTTCGTGCTTAAAAAAGAAAATCAATTTTCTGTGTGAGGAAAATGCTGTACATATTAATAAAAGTTCAGGAGACCCTGGACCCTGCGCTCACTGACACTGGCGGGGTCCCGACAGGAGACGGGCTGCTGACCCTCGCTCACTCTTGGCTACTCAAGAAGCAAACTGCCCGCAGGGGATATCAGAGAGATGCTTTAGGGAGTCCTGGCCCACCCTATCCGAGCGATGAGAAGTTTCTCTCCACCTCCTAGAAACCCTGCGCCATTTCCCTGCGGCGGCAGCAGCAGCATCAAAACTGCTTCTGCCCCACCTGCAGCAACCGCACCGTCTCAGGCATCCCCGTGCCGGACGTCCCTCGGACATCTCGCTGGCTCCCATGCCCTCAGCTCGGAAGCTCGGGTGGACCTCGCAAACCTCAGCACCTTCCTTGCAGGCGCCAGATAAGGTGGGAGGGGGAGGGAAGGGGAGGCTGAGAGGCTCGAGGCTTTTCTAGCCAAAGGATGCTGGCAGCAAAGGGCTCTGGAATAGGACGCTGCCCATCTCTGCAGAGCAGGCAGGGCGCAGGCAGGGCGCAGGCAGGGCGCAGGCAGGGCCCCAGAGAGGCAGCTTGGGGAACAGTAGCCCTGCCTAGACACGCAGCAGCAGAAGACATGGGAGCAGGAAGCTTTCTAGCTGCATATACACAATAAATACGAAGGAGAGAGGACACTTAGAACAACCTGTGCTTTTCACCACCAAGCTGCCTGGGAAACAGGATCAGGGTAAGTGTGTTTGTGAATCCGCAGATACAACACTTATCTCCTGCGGTCTCCTCCACGTCTGCCGGCCCCACTGTAAGAATAAGAGCTGTGCAAATTGGCAGAAAGGCATCTCCCTGGAGGACACAGAGGGCTGCCTGCAAACAGCATCTTCCGCTCCACAGCGCCGCATCCGCCTCTCTGCTGCTCTCCCCACGCCGACGGGGATGGGGAAGTCTGGGACTCTGCCCAAATCCCCTCTGGAGCTCCCAAGGGACCTTCCGGGGCGCTGAAGGCAACTGGATGGGACCTTAAGTCAGCAGGAGCTACAGGATCACAGCCAGGGGATCAGTCACAGCTTTTCTGAGCTGTCACTTGGGACTCTTGCCCTGGCACTGATCCACGTGCTGAGATCAGCATCTTCCCCAGCCCGCAGAGGAAGATGATGGCTCTTTCCCGAGGACTGGGTGAGGTCACCAAAGCCCTCCCTGCCTTAGCTCCACTTTGCTCGAGGCCACCCTTGGGATACTCCTCCAGTTTTGGCTTTTAATCACCACAAAACGTGTTTCCTTTCTGTTTGTAATTATGCATCCTAATACACATTAATTATGGTAGGCAAACAGCTCAGCACAAAATCTGCAAAAGAAAGCACTCCCTCCCCTCCGCATCCGTCCCCGGCTCTCCAGCCAGCTGTAGTGCACCAAGAAGCTCTGCGGGGACAGCAAGCTTTGGTAGCCAATGAGCAAGCACCAGAGATGTCCCTGCTTGGTGGGGGCTGGGGAGGGGGCACAAAGATGGCAGGGACAGTGAGCCAGGGGAACCGGCGAGCTCTGCAATTCCTGCCAGCCAGCAAAACCAACAGGCAGACAGCAGGAGAGGCGACGGCAGCCCACTGCGCGGAGGGTTTTGCAAGGATGAATAGGTGGATGGAGCCACTATCGGGCACAGTAAGACTTTATTACAGATCTCCCTGCCCCTGGAGCAAAGGATTTGCATCAGGATGTCCCACCAATAGATCAGAGCAGGGGGAAAACTAAAGCCCATTTGGGTGCAACTATGTTCTTGGCCACAGTAGTCAAAAATGACCCAGGAAAAATCCGGCTTGCACTAATCCTGACTCCCCGGGCTGTGCTGAAGGGTCGGTCCAGGCTCTCGGGTGGGCTTAGAAAACCAGCGCTCGCTCTGCGTTTGCCGGGCTTTTATAAAGGACCAGATCTGTTATTGCTGACATTGATTTGTCTGGCTCAGGCAGCAGAAAACCAATAATTATGGTGAGTTTTAATCAATCCCCCATCAATTCAGCTGCAGTTCAATTTGTGATCTGCCTTGGCAGTGACACAGGATAGGGGGGCTGTGTCAGAAAATGATTAGAAAATCAATAAGCAACTCGGTCAATAACTCTGAACGACCACGGGCGACACGTCCCTCCCCAGTGGAAGGAAAGCTGGTGAGACGTGGTGCCCTGGCAGCCCCCTGCCAACCACCTCTGCACACCTCTTGTCCGGATACAGGATGGATCCGTTTATCCAGGGAGGCAAAGGGATCCTACAAACCGCTAGCCAGCAATTCAAAAGAAAAAGCTGTTTGTGGTTTGCCACGTTAGACCCGCACTGCTTGAGAACTCGCTTCAAACTCCCAGACCATCCTTCATCCATGGATCTGACAAGCACAAATATCTCGGAGCTCGGGAAGAGGGTCTGGTACTTAATCCATGCTACGGAGAGGAAAAGGGAGGTAGGGGGAGACTCCAGCTCATGGTCTGCTCTGAAAAACCAGGGAGAAGCCGTTACCATACAAATATAATTTCACTGCCTTGCAAATCCACTCCGTCTACGCAGGAGCGAATTGGTTTCTCTGCGACGACGGCCAGCCCTGGAAATTGCTCTTGGGATGGGAAAAGAAAACTTGGTTTCTTGTCTTCTCGTGCGTTAGCACCGATAATGCAGATCCTGCAAGCTAAACATGACCCACAGCTACAATGCCCCGACTCTGCCGTTGCCGGTCGGTTTGCGACGGAGGAACCACCGGCAGCTCGGCAGGGTTTGGCTGATAGCGCAGCCGGGCACCGGCTCCTCCCCTCCCAGCCACGCCGGGCAGGTCTTTAGTTTTGTGACTGCAGTCAGCAAACGGACTCCAAGTACGCACGGGGAATGGATATGCTGTATCAGAAAGTGCTATTTTTATCTGTTTTTTTGTGAAACAGGCTTTTTTCCCCTTTAAATGACATCTCCAAGGTGACATGGAACGGCAGAGCAGGCAGAACCTGCGGCCACCCCCGGGGAGGCCACCAGAGCCAGCCTCGCCGGCGCACGGGGCCACGGTTTGGAATGAAACGGGATGCCCGTGCCCACTGCCGTCACCCCGGCACAGCGTGTGACGCCGCGTGGCCTCCCGCCACGAGGACTCGGCACAGCTCCTCTGCCCACCGCCACCGTCCGCAGCACGGCCAGAGCAAACGCAACAGGAGGAGGATCATCTTCCAGGGGAAAGAAAGCAAGCATCCGCTGAAACCCGAACAAGATTGCGTCTCAGCGAAATAAGTATCTGGACAAGTCCCTGCTTGCGTTAGTGAGCAAAGGCCCCTTTTTTTTTCCTTTCTCATTTACGAAGCTCATTAGCAGCAAGAAAGGTGAGGGGGTCACTGGAAATAAAATCAGAGTCTCATTATTGACACAGATCCCCCAGATGAGAGGACACCAGCTCTCCATCTGAGCTGCCTGCCAGGGTTTCTCAGCTCAGCTCCTCTTTTCCGTTATTAAGTTTTAAAAAAAGACTATTTAATAAAGTGTTCTGTAGAGTTAACTGCCCTTTTTATTATTACGCTCTGTTTTCTCAACAATAGCAGCCTTTTCGTCAGCCACTTCTCCTACACCAGGGTGTCAGAGGTGATGCTCTGGCCACAGACGAGCCCAGCTCTTCAAAACCACACAGGGAAGCTGCCACCAACCCCCTGCTCCCGGTGCCGCTCCGGGTACCACACACCCATGTCTGGATGCATCCCGGTGCCGCTCCGGGTACCACACACCCATGTCTGGATGCATCCGGAGGCGAGACCCAGGACCCCGGCCCTGTGCCCGCGCAGCTTCTGCAAGCTGCATCCCCAGCACCGCTGGCCTGAGGCTGCAAAAATGGCTGGTGGCTCAGTGCTGCAGAGGCTCCGAGTGCAATGCCCAAAGGCCCTAATGACCCCCCTCTGCTTAGAGGCATCCTCACTCCTCACCAAGGAACCTCTTCAGCATCAGACAAAAACATTAATCTGAGGCACTGCTGGAAGTACAAGCAAGTGCCAGCATTTTAATGAGCTCCAAACTATGCACTTGCATGTATTTTATTTGCTTGTCGGAGCTCAGAAATGATACAAATGCACTAAACTCCTCTGTGTCCATATATATGTATATATATTTTGGACAACTTCGGCTTATTCTGCCTTCGCTTTCTTGGCCCAGAAGGCCCCTGGCGAGCAACGTTCCGCAGCAGCAGCAGGGCCGGAGTGTGGCTGTACGCAGCCCAGTCTCTATCGGCGAGATCTATCCCTCCTCTCCTCATATTTTGGTAAAGTGGAAAAAAGGCTGGTCGCTGAAGCGCCCTTCAGCTCCAGGCAGTCCCTCTCCAGGGCCACCCCTGCCTCGCCTCCTCGGGGCAGCGATGTCCTCACCAGCACCCCGGCTGCGCAGACCCCTCCCCGACCCCCCGCTGCAGGGGAGCATCCTTCCAGAGGGAAACATTACAACTGTTTTCTGAAGTAGCAGTCATTATCTTCCCACTCTTTTTTTCCCCCTCCTTCCTTTCCCCCTCCTTCCTTTTCCCTTTCAAGATCATCAATCATTATTTTAGCCTCAGAAAATCAAACCCATCTGTCTTCCAGGCGCCGAGCGCACGCTGTGATAGCTCACGCTCCTCGGCTCGGGCCGTGACAGCGGGCTGGGGGCTCCACGGAGGAGACCAAAGCTCCGGGCGATGAGGGAGCATCTCCTCGCCTCCGGCCACCACGCAGCTCTCACATGGACCCTCTCGGGCAAGTCACTGTGTGTATGTTTGCGCCTCAATTCAAAGTGGGATGGACTTATTTCAAGCAGCTGGCGGGATGCTACGTACGCAGATATAAGTGTTGAGAGCTCCTGGAGCCAGGAAATCAAGCTAGTGGAAACTCTCCAGCTGCTTCCCTTCCAGGAGTCACCAACAGCCCATTTTGGGGTGCCCTGGCATCTCCTGCCCATTGGGGCATTTCCCTTCCCAGCCACAGCAGAGCCTGGCACCTCCAAAAACCTTCGGGAGACCAGAAATTCAACTCCTGCCCCACTGACATCCAGGGTACAGCCCAGCCACAACGCTGCACACCAAATCCTACGACCCAAACCAAACCCAAAGACCCAACCCAGCTGTGACCAGAACGCACAAAGCATCCCAGTCTGCTGGGGAGCAGAGGGGCCAGGGCTGGTGCCAGCCAAGCCCTCCGAGGAACGCCACTGAAAAAGCCAACGCTGGACAAAATGGGTCTTTCATCACTCAAACTGCTTCCTCCCAGGACAGGCAGAGACCTCCAGCTCGCCTTGGTGCCTCCTGAGCTATTCCCCTTGCTTTTAAATTTGGCCACCCCTTGCCGACACGGCGCCTTTTGCAGCACTGAAAGCGAAGGCAGGCAGGCGGCGGGCTCCCCGCCTGCCCCTCCGCTCCCTGCTGCGGCCGGCTACCGACCCCAGCGGCTTTTGCCATCCTTTGCTTCCCTCTCTTCCTCAAATCCCAGTTTCATCACAGGTAGTTACCTGGCTTAATGAGATAAATCTGAAACCGCAGGCTCCTTGGGAGGAGGGCTTGCTGTGGAGCTCAGGGGGCTTCTGCTTCCAACCCTAACGTGCATGAGGAGTCATCTTCTGCTTCAAGGAGCCAGCTAAACTTTAAAGGGGTTAGAAGAGAATGGTTTCCTCCCCATCTCCCTCCCTTGCGTATGCATCTCTAACATAATTAGCTAGGTGCCTCATAAGGCAGGGACGGATGAGTTTTGATTTTTCAATGAACAATTGTCTGTCAGAAAGATGCAGATTTGATGAAGCTTAAGTGCTTTGTGGGATTCCATCAATTACGTCTCAAAATTCATTGGGAAATTAGGAGAGCATTTAATTTTGACAAGGGTGAAATGTTTTGGTTTCCACTGCCTAATTTTGTTTTTATTTCAGGCTGTACACTGGAATAACACAATATATAACATAAAACTCAAAATGATGATGTTGAATTAAACATTTCCCCCTCCTTCATAGAGAGGAGATGTTTCAAACCAAACTATTTCGGAATTTTCACATATGTGGGGGATTTCTGCACGGCACTTTGATTTGGGCTGACACTCCCAAACACCCAATTTCCCCCCAAGAATATCAGTTCTCAGCATCATCCACTTCATTTTGAAGTACCTCCCCACTCCCCTTGGTCCCCAAGCCACCCCTGGGTGACTTGTGCTGGAAGGAAGAGATGGGAGAGGTAGCCACTGCCCTGCTCCTTCATGTCTAATCCCAGTTCTCCCTGAAACGGTTACACTCTTAAATTAAGCCGTTTCTCTGCCTCACTTTGCGGCAGCTAAGGAACAGCCCACCGGTTTGATGTGGAAGAGAGCAAAAGAGAAGGATTAGCTCCAGATAGGCTGCGCTAAGGCTTATACGCCTGTGTGGACCATGCCAAATTTCTCTTCCTTCTGTGTCTAAAAAGGCTGGGACTGACACCGCACCGGTGTCACCGTGGGCCATAACTTCATTAAGCGACTCTCTGGTAGATGCTCTCCCTTCTGCATACTGCTGAGGCAGACAAACTCCCTCCTGCCTGACGGCCTGACTCCGTCATCGCGGAAAGAAACAGTTCACATCGTCCTTGTGGGCAAATACACTTTTTCTCGCTCAGATTTTAAATAAATCTGTGCTAGAGGACCCTCAGCCTGCGAGCGGGGAAGTGGTGACGATCAGCAGGATTCCATGTCTGTGCAGAACAGCAGCACCCGCTGCCTGGGCTCGGTGGGCTCCCCTACCTCTTGCTGACACCTCTCCCAAGGTGGGACAGATCCTGGAGCACAACCACGCTGTGACCTCTTCCACATCCACCTGCACCATCCATGACCTCCGTGGCACCAGTCACTCTCTTCTGGCTTAAAAAGACTCACTCACCCACACCTGCAGGCAGCACGGGTCTTGCAGAACCACCAGACCACGCCACCTGCACCCACCTGCTGCCGCGCCACTGCGGGGAGGCTGCTGATGCAGCAGGCAAACAAGGGGCCTAATTCTGCTGCTACCTTGGCGTGGGACCCTGAGCTGCCTTCCTCACCACCAGCTGGGCAGCTCATTCCCTCCTGCTTCTCCAGGAGGTCCTCACAGTGATGAGACCCCCATCCCGAGAGGAGCCCCAGGGCTCAGACACTCTCCTTCGCTGCACGCCTGTACCTGCCCCTGCCTCCTCCCACGGCGATGCCGAGGGTGCCCGACAGGCACCAGAGGGGAACCGACCACCTCCTCGCCCGGCTCACGTGCTGAGACCAAAGCTCACCTTCCTTGGGGAAAAAAAAAAAACCTCACCCCTCTTATTCCCCTGGGGCTGCAATCCTGCCTTGCTGGGGCTCGCAAACTGGCACGGCCATGGGGCAGCAGACGCGAGTGACCCCCCCTTCTCCCCGGGCAGATGAGAGGATTGGCATCAGTGAGCAAAGCTGAGCTGAGAGACAGGTGGGGAAACCTGAATTTCAGCCACATTACAGGTGTTTCCTTCAGTCCCTCAGGGCCAATTCACAGGTTTTCACCTCAAATTATAAATCACCAACACATGAAGGTTAAGCCCTTTCCCTCCTTCAGCTGAGCAGCTACCACCGTGCTGGTAGAAGGGATCAGTGATATATATTCCTTTACTGGCAATAATCTGACTTACTCCTCCAGCACAGTTTCTCCTGGTTTGCTATGATCCCTGCACGATGGTACAAAATGCACACTGGGTTCAACACGCAGAGGAGAGCGATTTAGTGCAGATTTAGCGAAGCTTGCTGGGATTTTGTTTTCTTGGGAAATGCCCATGGCTTCCCCAGATGCAACAGCAGTTTCAGGGTGCAACAAGGAAAAGCAGCATGGAAACAGGTTTTCTAGAGTTTGGGGATTGTTTTGTTATGTTGCAAGGCAGGGCTCAAACGCAAGGCACCAGTTAGCAATGCCAAGGTCTTTGCAAGGTTGCAGCTCATACTTCTTAAAATTGCCCAAATAAAAAAGGCCTCCGATAAGAAAAGAGCTGCAGAAAACCTTTATGCACTAATGCCATCTACTGGGTACAGGTTAAAACAACAGAAAAGCCATGTGATGAGGAGAAAAATGGGCCCCACGGGAAGTGTGGGATGGAAGCTGGGGAGCTGTCCCCGCTCCGGGTGGGACCCCGCTGCAGAGCCTTTGGGATCTTCCAGGTGACACCTCGCACGCAGGATTTTAGCTAGCAAAGCGATGTCCTCTCTTGTCCTTTGTAAGCCCAAGGAGACTATTCTCAGAGAGACTCCACCACGAGCTGCGAGCAAACCACCCTCAACATTTTAACCAAGTCCTTTTAAGGCCAAACAATTAGGTAATGGCAGAGCCCACGCCGCTAAAAAGCTCAAAGATAAATGCATGCCCAGTCCTCGCAGAATTACTGGAAGCTGCATTAAGGGCACGAAGGAACTGGTAACAGATGATGATTATATATAAAAGGAATAAGAAATCTTTGAGATTTGTGCTGTTCCCCGGTTGAGCTGCTAGGCTCTGGCTCTGTTGTGTATTAATTGCTTACAAGGCTGCATGTATATTTTACGCTCAGTACCTGCCTGGAACATTTGTTGGATTTAGCCTTGATTGATGAACCACTGATTATATACTTCTGTGGTCCTCGGCAAATTAATAAACTGTTGACTGGTAAAGATTAACAACGTGTCATGATTTGCGAAACAGTGTCCAGAGTAAAGCTGAAGCAAACCTAGTGCTAAAATTAGTACGCAAATGCTCCCTGAACTCTATAAAAAGGGGATAGCTTAATTAAATTACATCCCGATATTGCCCATAGCATTTACCAAATTGGCAAATTGAGTTCACGGCAGTTCAGCTTTAAAACTAACTGACATCCCTGCAAATCTGCAGCAAATGACCCCATCCCTGCCTGCGCTGGAAGCCCAGCTCGCACCCGAGAGACTCCGGGAGCAGGAGCGGGATGAGGAAGGGAGGCATCGCCCGGCGCAGGGACCGGAGCAGAAGGTGCCGCCAGGTCGCACGCCAGGGCTGCGGCGAGCTCCGAAACTCAGCTCCCGTCACCTGCGACCCCACTCAGCGCCGTGAGCAGGACCCAGGGCTGGGGGCAGCGCTGCCTGCCCACCTGTTAGGCTTTTTCCCAGACAACGGTCAGAAAGGTGGGACAGTGTCCTCCAGACCTCTGTTCGCACCCCTGCCATCGCTGGGGACCTACAAGCAGGTGATGAGTGTAAAACGTTGCACGAGGCTGGGAGAGCCGGGAGGGATGGAGCCCTGTGCCCCTGGTGTCAGTCCGATGGGAAGCAGGGAGAGACATGGACCAGAGCAGGGGATGCAGCAGTCATCTCCAGACTTTCCCCGGGGAGCTCAGCTCTGCTGTCCTCAGGCTGCAGCTGGGACTGAGAAGCTGGGGGGCTTCACCCCATGACTGGGGGCTGTGGAAAGGGGCAGAGCAGACTCTTGCTCCTGCAGTGGGGAGAAAACGGGGAGAAGAGCAGAGGGAGGAGAGACGGGCATCTCTACAACCGTCTCCTGTCCCCGTGGGATGCACGGTCCCAGCAGCCCAGTGTGATGTGGGGGGACAGGGGGTCCCACAGTCCCCATGGGTCACCTCTCGCCCATGGCTCTCAGGGAGGGGATGCACTCCATGAGAATGGCTCTTGCTGCTTCTCCTTTCTCCCCCCGCTGCCTGCTGCACACGATTCCTTCTCTTTGCATAAAGCCTCAGTTAGGCATTACAGAAGTGAGGGGGGTATTTTCCCCGAGTGACAGAGTTTTCAATTTCTGCCTCTCCTAGGGCTGGCGTGGCAAGCGCTAGGCCTGTAATTTATTGACAATTTCTATCTTAATACATCCTGACTTTTAAAAAGAGGCATCTCTTCCCAGCGGCATGGGGCGATCAGAGTCCTGATTGCTTCTGACAGTGGCTGGGAGGCACACTGGCATTCAGAGCAAAAGAACACCCCAAAAAAAGGGGGAAACCCCCCCCAAAAGACTAGAGAGGCAGCTGCTCCCTGGAAAAGGGAACAAAAGAAAATGACAATGGGAAAAGAAAGGAGGAAAGGGAGAGGAGCGGCAAGGGGGAGATGGCACCAGGCGCTGCCGGTGACACATCAGGCTGTCGTGCTAAATGGCCTTAACAAGCAACCAGAGAAGGGGATAATGAAAACGCCACCCCCGGGACGGCACCACTCCAGCCTGACCTTTCCCGGCTGCCGCGTATAAACATCTTCAATAAATAAAGAGACACTTAACTTCTGCCTCTGCTGAGATGGGAGGAATGGGGTGAGAGGGGATCTGCCTGCGGCGAGAGGGAAGGGAAGGGCCAGAGGGGTTTTGGGGGGCTTCGGAGCAGCGGGCGTGTGTTTGCAGGGCAGGCGGAGCGGGTGACAAGCTCTGGACGCCCTCGGGGGTCACCACCGGCTGCCTGGCAGGCTGGGGCTCCTACAACAGCCAGATGAGAAGGGATGCTGTAGGTTTCCCCCAGTTTCCCAAGGCTCTGCCCCTGCATCTCTGCATGTTGTACCGGACTCGCCCAAGCTCTGCATGCAGGGAATTGGCGAGTTTGCTGTCGGGGGAGATGGGTTAGAGCTGGGAGAGGTGCTGCTCCCACCTGGAAGAATGGCAAAACCCTCTGGGCATCGATAGCTGGGAACGCATCAGGACCTCTGCCCAAAACTAGTGGTCTAGGGTCTAAGGGAGGGGGGACTGCAAAACCTGGGACTCAGTAGATTGTCTGGCAAGACGTGAGCACGTTTAGAAACAAATTAAAACTCTGGGGGCATCAGAGGGGCCCAGAGGGGGAGAGGGTGGGGAGATGCTTCACCTTTCTCCCACGCTGGGAAGCACAAGGCAGGAGAAAAAGCGAGACTGCTTTCAGCCTGTGCTTTCTTGACAAGCAGGAAAATGACCATCAGCCTCAAGCATTTTTCTTTTGGTCATCTGAGCCCCCGGGCTCCTTCCCTGAGGTCCTTAAGGCATATGTGATTCGCCATGGGGGGAGTCCACCACCAGCACACGCATCCCCTTGGCCACATCCCCGGAGAGGGAGCAGGCAATGTCCCCCTCTGGCCTGTCCCCAAAACAGACGCCAGCCCCAGGGGCCAGCAGCCCTGGTACCTACCACGCAGCCTGTTGAGTCCACCTTGCGATCTGAGACGCACTTGAAGTTGCGGGTACAGCCACCATTGTTGCGGGAGCAGTCTCGGACCGGCCCGAAGGAGGAGAGCAAGTCATTGATGGTTTCAAAGTAGGTGGACAGCATTGCTTCTTCCCTTGGAGAGAAAAAGCACCGTTAGGGCTGGCAGGGAGCTGGCAGCACGTGGCACGGGCAGGGCAATCCACAAAGAAAGCTGCTCTGGCAAAATCATGGCATTTTCATTAGCAAAAGGGAGTAAAAGGAGGCTTCCCAAGAAAACTAAGGCTTTGTGATTACGCTATATAAAAAAAATTTGCTGCATAACTCTCAGATCCTTGACGAAAACCAAGCAGTTACAGGGTTTCAAAGATACTATCTACCATTTTCACGCAAATTGGCAGCTAAGAGATACTTCATTAGTAGCCTGGAGTTGTGTGTGAATCCAACCCTATACTAGACAACAGCGAATCCACAACAGGGAAACCCCTCCTGAGCGTTTCACAGCTCCCCAAGCACCCACACCTCAGCCGTCCCCTGGGGACGCTGCTGAAGCTGGAAAGGCATATGGAACTTGGCTTCACGCCTGCTGGGATGTGGATGCAGAGGCTCATCCCTGTGCTTGGCTCCGCGGGACGGGGGACCCGGAGCAGGGATGCCGTGATGGCTGCGGGCACAGCTCACCGCTCCAGCCCGTGACAGCTCTGCAAAGCCCCAGGCACAGCCACGCTGTGACAACCCCTCTCTTAAGCAAGCAAGAAGCATAAATGCCTACGAATTCCGTGGCCATGAAAAGCCTTGGGAAGCTCCCAGCCCTGCCTCTCTGAGCTGCGCACACAGCAGATTTTGTCTGTGACAAAGTATTCAGGCGCTTCGGTTTCTGCTGGGTTCCTGCAAAGGGAACACGGATGCTTGTTGAGAGCTTTAAGCATCTCCAAGGTATTTTTCATCTTCAAAGCACATTTTATATATTAACCAACACCTGCAACCCATCTTGGGCAACAGATCCCATCACCCTCTTTCTGACAGGAGAGGGACAAAGCCATTTACCCAAGGTCACAGAAGAAGTCACTGATGGCGACAGACTCCAGCTCCACGGGCTATTTATTAGATCTTTATACACAGGAGGCTGCAAATAAACACTGACCCCTCTGACCTTAAAATACCCCCGAGGCAATACCAGGAGTCACAGGGGGCTTTACTCCCCTTTAGCATCTCCCCTGCTCTCCCATCCTAAAAAGCCACACAATGATGCAATGCCCGGTGCCTTTTTTTTTTTTGGGGGTGGGGGTGGGGGTGGGTTTAATTTGAAAACCGTGTGCTTGGCAACAAAACAGCACTGGAGGAATATTCAGCAGCCCCTGAAGACCACAGCCCTGCTGTCTCGAACTAGCACTGCGTTATCTATCAGCAGAGGGCCCCTGCGCACACACACGCCGTCACACTCACGCACACAGCCCTGCCAACACCAAACGCTCGCAAAAATCATGAGTCAGGCATTAAAAAAAAATATAATGAGATTGGCATAAAAATGATGAGATTTTAAAAATAAATCAATCACTGGGTGTTTTTTTTTTTTTTTCATCCCCTAAATTTGCCTTCTGCTTTCTGAGCCTTTAGGGCATAATTGAGCTTTTCCCTGCAAACTCGAGGGCTAGAAACTACCCAGAGACCAAACCCAAAGAAGCAAAGCCCTGCGCAGTACTGGAGTCACGATTTTGCAGATCCCAGATTTCCAGGCAATCACAGGATTCCAGAAGCCAGGACCTTCAAGACGGAAACACCAGAAAACCAGCAAGAACTGGTAAATTGGCACATCCCTGTTCGGACAGATGGAGGGCAGCTTCTCCGCTACCATGGGTCGGGGCAGATGAGTTACCCCAGTGCCAGGGTAGCTCCGTGCCCCACACGGTGCCTCCAGCTGCATCGCTGCCCCACGTAGCAAATCCGTGTCTGTGCTGCCCACTTTCACCCCAATTAATACTTCCCAATTAACTTTTCCCTTTTGGCAGTCATGGTTCCTATATTCCCCCTTTCTTTGCCCATCTCCTAGATTTTCCAGAATATTTGGAGTTGAATTTCACTCTGTCCTTTCTTGGCCATGCTTTAAATATCTTTAGAGGCCCTTTTCTATTAGCACTCTGTTCCCACCAGAATTTGCAGCTCCTCCGAAGTGAAGGAATGAGAAAGGCAGAATATATTAGATCAGGGCACGTATTTCTGCTGGAGAGATGGGGGGAGAGAAAGGGCATATTATTTACTAACCAAAAACACTGTTTATTAATGTAGGGAGAATTATTTTTTAAAAAAACAACAAACCATGACAACTCCTCCACCGCCCACCCGGAAAGCTCAGCCCCATCTGGTCCTCTCGAGGGGTTTCTCATCGTAGGTGGACTGCAAGGGGAACCGTGCCCCTGTCCTCCCTCCCGGCTTTTCCATTTGGCCACCAAACAACCAGACCCTCCTGCAGCTCCCACGTCCCTGGAGGGAGAAGGTGAGGAGCTACAGCTGCCTTGGGCGGTGTAAAGGAGACCCTGGGGCTGGATCCTCAGCCGGGGTAGCTCCGGAGAGCCGGAGTGCTGCCGGGAGAAGCCAGCTCATCCCGCACAGCGCCGTGCTCCTGGGCTGGGGCTGGCAGGGGCAGCTCATCACGCTTTTAGTTAAAACCTGGAAGCACAAACCGACCTTCTGCCCTCTGGAGGCTGGAGGCCGGGAACGGGAACCTCGCTCTCCGAAATCCTGCCTGGCATAATGGATGACCCCCGACAACGCGTGGGCAGGGGCTGCTGAGCTAGAATGAACCATTAAGCACATTAAAATATTAACCTTGCTGGGAGGTGGGGCAGTGGAGCCGGAGGGAAGTGTTCCAACGTCACCTGCGAGAGGAGCGGGGTGACAGCGCTGCCTGCAGACGGAGGGAGGCTGCTCGGCCGGATCGCTTCTGCGGCGGCCGTCGTTAGATTAGAGGAGCATCACTTCAACGCGGCGCCCTGACAAGGGGGATGTCAGCAGATGAGAGGGCTGACGCGATGCTCGGGGCGAGCTGGGAGCAAACTTCGCTTTCATCTGCCTCTGGAGGGGCCGGCAGAGCCAGGCTTGGCGCAGGCAGGCGCTGCCGAGCCTTCGGCACTGCCAGCCTCAGCGGCTCCTTTTAATTTTGGGGGGTGAAGAGCAGTAATTAACACACGTCCTGCAATGACAATGGGACGGATGCCACGTGGCACGGAGCAGATGACTTTCCACCCACGCGGCTCCGGCGATGATCCCTGCGCATCCCTCCCTGTCTGCTGTATGGGGCCGCAGCCCCCAGCCCCCAAATCTCGGAGTCGGCATGCCGACAAGGCAGGGGACGCTTGAGGAGCGATGGCAGCATCTGGCCACCACTGCAGGGTGCCCGCCGGGAGTAGCCGTCCCTCCCCACCATCCGGGCTTGCCAGATTAGACCAGCCCTGATGGATGAATCACTTTCCCTGCAGTAAGGAGCTGCCTACAAAAGAACAGCTCTCTTCTCTTATTCTCCATCTATCCGGATTGGATTTCACCGAGTAACCCCCGGATCCGTTCTGACAAGGCAGGACGGAGAAGACGGGCTCTGCAGTTCTCGCCATGCCCGGAGCACACCGGAGAGCCGGAGGAAGCCAGACCCAGGCACCGAAGCCGCAGGCCCCAGGCAGGGCTCAGCACCTGGCGTACTGGGAGGACAGGGCAATTCCCCAATGCCCTGAAGCAGATGCCAGGTCCCATCAAAAAGGGCATTTTAGAGTAAGCAACCTAATTTCTGGTGCCAGATTCCCTCTGCAAGCACATGCACATCTATGAACACAGGCACATGCTCTTTCTTTAACTCTCCAGCCCTCTCAAAGACACACGCAGATGCCCAAATGATACACTTAAAAATGAAATGCACCCCCCTCCCTAACAGGACCCACTGATTACACACCCAGCATCAGTAAAACTCACTTTTCTAACAACTTCTGTTGCCACAAATGGTCAGCGTGGTGCACAACAGCAGGGCGCTCCGCCTGACTTTGCACAGACCACAGCACCCATCCTCACCCAGCCCCGTGCCACCTCCCATCACCCATGCTCACCTCGATTCCCTCGAAAATACTTTTCTCCATCCTCCCCCTTTGTCCCAGGCCCTCATTAATGAAGCAGATTCAGTGACAAATATCGCTGGGGGTTATTTATTCATGAAATACCAACACCATGCAATTCTCAAAGCCTCCAAAGCACTCATCTCGGAATAAGCTCCTGAGCTTTGCAGTGGCTCTTCTCTCCAGCTCATCCTGGAAGGGGATTAGTGGGGTGTTATCCAACTCAGCTGCCCCTTTTTATTGCCTGCTAATGGTTAAAGGCTTCTTACAAAGGTAACCATCGCTGAGAAAAACAAAGAAAAGGATGCGAGCTGGGGACTAAGCCAGTGCTGCTCTACCATCTACTCCCTGAGCTGTGTTTGGAGAAGGATAGGGGGGAGAGATTTGGGGTTGAGTTTCTAGAGACAGGGCCCACTAGCAGCAAAAGGCATAATGCTGTGTCACCCACAGCTTCATCCCGAAGGAGGGCCTGCTACAGAGCGGGGACCCAAAACCACCCGGCGCAGCCCAGCCCAGCCTGGATGCCTCGCGTCCAGCACCTCGCGCTGCTTCCTACTCCCACTGGCAAGACCCCACTCAACAGGGAACTGAGGAGCTCATGCACTTGCAAAACAGTACAGAGCAATTTACGTGCAGATTCTGCATTTTCGGCCCGACAGCTGCTCCTCTGAGCAGTTTTGACCAGCTCTGGCCACAAAACTTCTGCTACGCCGTGAGGCTTGAGAAAGCGCTGGTCTCCTCGCTGCTGAGAGCCCACCAGAAAGGTGTTCCCCTGTGCAGACTTTGCTCCCTTTTCCCGTTGTAAACAGCCAAGGATTAAACCTGGACACCCTCTGCCTTTCACCCTTCTTCCCTGCCCCGTCAAGTCACCTCACCCAGAGCTGGCTTTACCCGGAGGGACGCTCACCCTCTGCCCCGTGGGTGCTCACGTGGGAGCCGTGGCTGCTTCCCCCTTCCAGACCCCAGCAGGGCCCTATCCAGACCCGAAACATGCCAAGGGCGCAGCTGAAGCCGAGCACCCATCCCTCTAGGGCAGTTTCCAGGAGAAGCTGGACGCCTGCCCTGGGGGAAAACGCCTCTGAGGAGTCCCCAGGCACAGCCCCAGACCTGCGCCAGCCGAAGTCCCCATCCACATGGTGGGTAGGTTATTTCCTCCCCAGCAAATTCTGTCTGAGCATCACCGGTGCTCTCACCCGTCCCACTCCTGTCTTCCTCTGCTCCTTTTCTCTTCCCCCTCACATCTCTTTTTCCTCCACTAAACCCCTGCTTTCCTCTGCTAATCCAGCCAGCGTTGAAATTATTAGTGAGGTTGCTGAACTCTTCCTCGAGTTTCAGAATAAACCACCCGAAGATATTAATGGGATTGGTGGGAGTGGGACCTGCACGAGCCTTTTTGCTAGTGCAAATAGTTCTGCCTGTTTTGTCTGCAGCCACGTAGGTTGGAAACTTCTTTACCAGCCATGAATTGCAAATGCTTGGCGGAAGATGGTGAGCAGAGCAGGGAAGGGTAGGTGCTTTCAGCTGCAAGCTTCAAATATCAAATTGGAGGGGGAATTACAGACTACAGCAGAAGCAAAGTTAACCCAGCCCTTCGTCCCCGGCTTCCTGCAGGGCAGCACTTGGGCTTGTTAAGGCTGGGAAGAGCTCCGTGTGTTCCCACAACGCCCAGTAAAATTCATCACAGAAACGGGCATGAAGGGTCTGCCTGCCTGATCGACATGTGTACCCCAGCGGAGGGTGTACTGCAAAACTCATACTCACCTTTCTTATAAAAGCATTACATATAACCCATGAAAAAAAATCAAATTGCATCCGCGAAGCCCAGCACTCAGAAGGGAAGCGCTGGGATTTGACCAGCACGCGGGGCTGGGACCCTGGCTGCGGGCAGACCCCCGGGGACCCCGAGGTACCTCCACCCGCGGCCCCAGCCCCGCTCTCAGCAGGTGGCATCCCCGCTCGCCTGCAAAGGCAGAGCCATCCCCTCCCCTGGGCCGTCCCCTCCCCGGGACTCACCAGCCAGGACCCCCAGCGTCCCACGAGCCTCAGTTTATACTCACAGCTTCTACACACTGAGTATTTTTTTTCTTCACACTTAAAACAGGGAGCCAAGGCAACAAGAGATCAGGATTAAAGGTGCTCACCACTGCTGGATGTCCAACGGGAGATGCTTTCAAAGTTATTTTCAGTACTTTTAGCATTTCCCGTGCTCACAGTACAATTCCAGCTGGGTTTGATCGCACCGCAGGCTCGGCTGTTCTGTACAGAGGGCCATGCAGTTAAACACCCGAATCATGATAAACATGCAATAAATGGTCACCTGAGAAAACTGGTCTCCAATTTAAAAGCAACAGAATATGTTTTTTCCAGGATTTCAACCCTTTTTTATTCTGCCTGCAACAAGTGACCATTCTCTCTACAGCCCTCTCCTGCACCCACTACACCATTTACCACGTCTGTAGTGAATGCAGCAGCCATCTCCCGCAGCACCGAACAGCGAGCTATCGCCCAAGCAACTCCATCCGCCCACTGACCAAGCTGGGATGCTCTGGAAACGTTAATCTCCAGCCCTGGCACCAGAGGACCCGACGTGGTGGCAGCTTCTAAGGCAGGGACTTCACAGTCTGAAACTTTGGCATGCTTAAGCTCATGTCTTCAACCAGGTTTCTTTAGCATCGTGCCTGAAGATGTGTGTGCATGCAGCAGATTTATTATTTTTTCCAGAAAAACCGAGTTTCTGCCCAGCGCACCCACCCACACTTTTCAGCCACTCTAATAGTGCTGGGAGGTTTGAAGAAAAACCACCATCCAGGTCCTAAACTAGGAGAAGTCATCCTTACTTGAGTGATGTTGGAGAAGGCACTTCAACGGAGCTACCCTGACATACTACAGCTCACGAGCTGCTTACTATAAATTTTCCAGGTAGTCTCACTTGTTGTGGTAATACTATAATAAACACTTGCAAAAAAGCTCTCCCAAAAACCTTGAGGTTGAAAGTGTGAAAAATTCCCTATCACGCTTCAATAATTTGCTAGAGATTCAATAAAACCATCGCTCCGCCAGACCGTTTTGAAGCTCACCTCGGCAACCAAAAGGGCGAGACATTTAATTACAGCAAAGCAAAGCAAAACCAAACACAACAGAATAAAAACGAGCTCGGAAAGCCCATCGCACGCAGCGGACGTCCCAGGGCACGCTGGGGCTCGCCAGGACCCCCCACCCTGCTGCAGCCCCCTCGGAGATGGCGTGGCTCTGCCAAATGAAGGACCGGGATGTCATGGATGAGATAAACAAGACAGTTTTAATTCTGAGCATTTTTTTCCTGTTTCAGGGAAGCATCGTGGTCACAGCTTCAACCCCGCGCGAGCCAACAGCAAACGCAGGCGGTGCTGGCTCAGCCTCCCGGGCGACCTCAGCGCCGGGAGGTTTAAGAAAAGACACACGAGCCTTAATAGGAACGATAAAGCCTGGTCAGTAAGCGTGCTGGAAACCAGATGTGTCAGTGCCCGCTTCACCGTGGCTTGTAATTAATCCCAAATTTGGTGGGTTGCATTTCCCACGTGGTGGCAGTACCATTAGGATGCTCCTGTGTGTCAGGCACCTCGACAGCAAAATGCAGGATGGGATGGGATGGGATGGGATGGTACAGTACGGTGCAGGGGCTTGGAGCACAGCAAGTGCCCTCGCTGGGACAGAAAACCCACCCTAAGCACCTGGGGACACCAGCCGGGAGAGACAGCACTGCCAAGCATCGTGTCCCCCTCCCACCACCCCGGCACGTCACGGCAAAAGGGACGGGCATTGCCCTAGATCCCCACCACCCCGTTCCGCGTTTATTTAAGATACAGCTTTCCCAGCCCTTTTCGAGGTCCCAGGCTTTATCCTCCTGGTTTATATCTTTTTGGAGCCCTGAGAGCCACATCCTGGCAGGTCGCAGGGGCTCAGCCCTGCCACACTGCACCACATTTTCCTGCGTGTTTTCTACCTGCCCCTCATTAGTTTCCTCAGGAGCTCATTCTTAAGGCGAGGATGTGACTCTCCCCATTTCAACGGTGTCCAGCACTGATAAAACTACTTCCCCCCTTCCACGCAACTGCAGAGCCCCAGCTCCCTGCTGCTATTACCAGAACTGCTCCTAACACCCCAGCTAATGTTTTCAGCTTCAAAGGAATCCATTTCCCTCTGTTGACTATGTCACCAGCCAGAGTCAGACATACCTAATTCAGTTTTATTAACTCTAGTTATTAAGTTATGGCGCACCCAAAGTTATCCAAGGTGAGCCTGACCCGTCCCTTTCCCTACACTGCTCCTCCAAACTTCAGCTGTGACGAAAACACTTTATAATGTGAAATCTAAAAGTTCAAAAAATGGCAGCAAACCAGAAGCACGGGAAAAGCACAGTTTCAACATTTTAAGAGATTAAATAATGAAAAAAGAAGTAGCATTTAGACCACCAGGAACAGAAAGCTCCAGGCTCAGTGAGGAGCCACCTGGCCCCTCAGGCCACTGCCATTACCAGTAAACACCTCTGGTGAGGGGTTCTAGGCAGCTCCAAATATTAATAATTTAAGCAGTTAGTAACAATGGAATCTGCTTGTTCAACACAGAATCAGTAGTAGTAGTAAGTATTAATTGATAGCAATTGCACACTAATTAACTCACAAAGTAATATGTTTATCTAGCAAAATGGATCATACTATTGGTGCGGGGGTTATCAGTAAAGGCAGCAATGCATAATTAAAAAGTACATAAATGAAAATTATCAAATGATTTCTCTATGCTAATTAATATTTTTATTAGCTCAGCTGCCCAGCAATTCCTTCCACCCCATCCTCTCAAAATATCATTTTCAAAATAGTGAACTTGTAAATACATTTCTGGCTTCAATTTACAAACAAAAAGCAACGGCAGGGTACTTTTTACGCTCAGAGGTAACACGGTGATAACAAGGAAGGAAAAAGTCTGCGCAGAAGGGGAAGCGTGAGACCACAGGGAGGGCTCGTGGCTCGCCACGGCCGAGCTGCTCTGAACTGGGTGGACCTCGCTGATGCTGCTGGCAAGACCTTCTGCCGGCTGCTGTGAAAAGAGGCATCCAAAAATACTTCTAACACCCCTACCACTTAAACACTGACTCCGGCACCGCGCAGGTGGTGGCCAGGAGTCCCGTGGGCTTATCCGCAGGGATGGAGCAAAACACTCCACGCCGTAGGAGGAGAAGTAGTAGAAGGGGTGGCGGTGGGGAGAGAAAGCTGATGTTGATTAAACCGCCAGTTCCAACCCCAGAACCATGTGTCATGACCAAGGGCAGGGACCCAGGAGGACAAGAGGGGCCAGGCTGGTGCCAGCCCTCCGTGGGGATCACGCTGCTGCAGGAGCTCAGCAGGGAAGCGGCACGGGCTCTGCTATCATCCCTGCCTTGCTCCGGCAACCGACTGCTTGGATGCAGCTCAGCCTTTGCCCCAGCCCTGCCACCCCAATCCAGAGCAGCTGCAAACACCGTACCCCACAGTTAAATTTACAGGGAGAACAGCCCTGCATGCGGGATGCCATGTCCAGGCTATCTCTGCCTGGATGGTGGGATCTCCGCTGGCAAAGGGATCCTGCAGAGCATCTGCTTTGCAAGGCAGAGCCAGGCCAAGTCTCCCAGGAAAGCTGGGCTGCAGATACAATGGGCAGCGCAGAGCTGGTGGGACATCGAGGTCCATCCCGTTCCGGCATCCTGCGAACGGGAGCCACGGCCACACAGCGCAGGTCTGTACAGGTCTGCGCGCGCACAAGTATAATAAAGGAAACCCATAAAGGTGGCAATGTCACATACTCAAAACTTACGAAAATGTGAGAACTAAGGTTGCCAAGACAACCTTAATGCAGTCTCTGGTAATTATGCACTTTGATGAACGTGTTGATTGCAAGACCACACACCGGAGGGTTATCTGAAGGACCTATCTCTCCCCAAACACCAAAGGTGATGGTGCCGAGCTGTAGCCGGGTGCCTCTGGGTGCCTGAAACAGTCCGGAGCTCGACAATGAGGCATCCCAAACCCCACCCCAGGTACCTACGAACATCCGCAGGCTTCTCAGCACCCTACAAACAACTTCATCTGCAGCTTCTCAGCATCTTGTTTTCTCTTCCTTGGAGGACACATAGCTCCTACTTTATTGTACTCTATTCAGGTGCTGTTCTGCATGCACAATTACTCAGCTCCTCATGGGTTGCTTATCCTTTGCTCAACACCAAAAAGCAGAAGTATTTCACAACCAATAAGGTGATTAAGTTCCCAATCTCCCTGTTATCATCCCCATTTTACAGATGGGGAGCTAAGGCCCAGGCAAGATAATGTAAAAAACATCCAGTACATTACAGGCATCAAATTTGAGACATTTAGACTTGATTTTTCAGAGTGCTTAGCATTAAATGACACTTCCCCTGCTCAAAGCACAGCTCTCATTGACGTCGGCTGGAGTTTTTACAGCTCCACATTAATGCAGATCATTCCCACAGCAGGTTCATCGGCTGTGCTGAGCGAGGCAAAGGTGAAAAACTAGGATATGATCATGCCGTTAGAGATGGTTTCATAATGCATATGCACAGAGGGGCTGCCTGAAGGCTGCACAGCAAACCGACCCTGGCACCTCCTGGCTTTGGAGTTTTGCAAACTTGGTAACATTTGCTAAAGAGGAGCCTAATCGAGGTTTTATTCTGCGCAGGGAGGAAGGGGAAGGCATTCAGTCTGGAAAAAGACATTTTTCAGCAGCAGTGCAGGACGCAGCATCGCTCAGCCTCTGGCAGGCAGAGCTCTCCCCTGGGCAAAATCGCCTGGGCAGGCTGCTACCTGCCCGCTCACCGTCCTCTTTCCCTCTTCTCCCAGCATAGCCCATTCCTCTCCTTGGTTCCCCCAGTTCCACTTCCCTGCTAGACCCAAACTCGGGATTTTTGGGCAGCTGCTGTCTCCCTCCCTCATGCCCTCGGCCAGCGTTTCAGAGCGGGGATGCTCGGCCTCGCTCAAGCACGGAGGATTGCTGCCAACTCTTGCTGCTAAAATCAAATAAGACTTCATGCCGTGTGCAGCGATTCAAGTTTTTCAAAAGCGCTTTTAAGCTGGCCAAATTAAGGTGGTTCTTTGCCTGTAAAAGAGAGACCCTCCACAAAACATCCGCCTCAATCCCCTGCAACAGTTTTGCCTGGGGGAGAAAAAGAAATCTTAGAAAAACAAGCAATCGAGCAAAAGCATAGACAGAAGGCCTGGGATCTCTCACCCTAAATTATTAAAGGCTGAAAACATCTTGAGATGGGTCAGGCCACCCCAGTACCAGGCAGTGATTGCAGCCCTGCCTGGGCTTGTTCAAATAAAACATAGATTCACATAGACTCTATGCGGCATAATGAAAAAGGCCATTAATCTCACCGCCGTGATGAGCTCTGGGCGCCTCCTCGCTACCTCACCCGTATCCGCTCCTGACACGGATCCGATCAGACACCAAGGAGGAACGGAGCATCCAGCCACCTTCCCCTTGTCTTTGCCCTTCAAAATAATCAGCCATCAGTAAACCCAGATTTCAGGTCACTGCTCGTCCATCATCCTGAAGGGATGAGCCTGGGATGAGCTAAAGGATTTTCCCATTTAAAACAGACATATATTCTAGCCCAAAAGAGAGCTCGGCGGTGGCTGTTCCCTTCTCTTCGCTGTGCTTTCCCAGACTAGAAATTGGGAATTTGCTTGCTGGTGGGAACTTAGAGGGGCCAGAAAGACAGAGAGGAGCTGGAAGGACCCCAGCCCACGTGCCGGCTCCATCCCCTGCTCCTGTGCCCCAGCCCTGGGGCTTGCACAGCTCCCCCGGTGCCACAGGTAGTCCCCCAGCCCCACGGAGGCAGAGATGTCCTACAGTGCCCCACGGGTGCTGGGGTCAGACCCGGTATGGGGTACGGCATGGGGGGCTGCGTCTGCCTTCGGTCATCGTGAGCATTTTGCAATGGCAAGCTTGAAAAATCCCAGCTTGGGGCTCAGACTTCAGCATCTGCTTAGGCACAAATGAGTCACTGGGGTTTTCCTTCCCTTTTATACCCTTCAAGGGTATTTTGGGTGAGTTTTCTGTTCTAATGGGCTCTTCTGGATCTGACTTCATAGCAGTTCATGAGGGTCACCAGGAAAAGTTGGACTTTTCAGGGAAACTGGGAGAGGGAGGGGGTTACCCTTTAGCTCGTTGTTTGCCTGCACCCAGGCACCGGGACCAGCCACATCCCTGACTCGACCACTCACATTACACAGCAATCGTGGGTTTTTTTCAAGATACATATAAAGTGCTTAGATGCAGTGACGATAAGCACTTTAGAAATGCCAATAGAACTAGATTAGATAAATAAGAAACGGACAGGGCTGCTGGATCAGATATCCATGCCCTGATTTTTCACAGATGCTCCTATTGATCTGCTGGGAACAGAGAGCGTCGAGCCCCTGGGAAACGGGGTGCTGGGGATCGGCCATCTCCACACAGGCAGGGATAAGCATTGGGACCGGAGACCCCTGCCCCGATGAGACGCTTGCTGCAGGCCCATGGAGGAGCAAGCCCCTGAAGACCCCAGTAGCTCAGCATCCTCATGCGGCTCCAGGGGCAACACCAGGCTCTGCAATGAAGCTCCGTTCAGCTGAACCCCCTTGAAAGCCACACAGCTGGGTGACCTTCACCAACCTCTCCGCATCCCAGGGGTCACCAGACCCCCTCCACCCCGCCTGCTCCCCGCAGACCTGGGGAGCTGAGTGCATTGCTCCCAGCCACAGCACCGGCTGAGCAAGCATCCCACGGCGTGGGGGTGCGTACGGCTGCACAGAGAGAGGGGTAAGAGCCTACGAGAAGCAAAACTAGAGCTTTTTGGACAAGCAAACCCGTGAGCGGTATTTTAGAAAACACCACACATGTGGGTCAGTTACTAGGGATGCATTTATGCATACGTACACATATATGCATAGCTTTGCTGCTATATATAGCACCTTCTATCAGCAACGCTCACTTGCTTTGAAAAAGCCAGGTGAATGTCCACAGACGGAGGAACTGAGGCACAACTAGATTATTTACAGCTCGTTTCCAGAAGTACTCTTTGAAGTTGGAATCCAATTAATTTTATACCTGGGGAGAGATTTGCATAGGGATTTTCTGTCCATATGGGCAGATTTTTCAAAAGGACTTGGTTCTTATCTAAGCACCCAACGCAGACTGTGTTTTCCAAGGTGCCCAGCATCCATTAGCAGTTCCTCCAAGTACAGCCGGGTTTGTCACAAGGACAGCACCCTCCTCGGTAAGCCACCGGTCACCGAGCCCCTCTGAGGACACCACCTCCGTGGGTCTGGTCTCCAGGGGTGAGGAGCACCTCAATCTGCTGCTGCCTTTGGTAGGGACCCACCTTACCCCTGCCTGGAGATGTGGCCACCTCAGAGCAAATAATTTCCTACCACGGAGAAAAAGAGGGTTTTCTGCTAGTTTAAATCCCTGAACAAGCTCAGCCCAGGATCAGAGAGATGCCACCGCTGGCACGGGGAAAGCGATGGGCATCGGTGGCTGGGGGAAGGCCAGGACCACCCTCAGCAGAAGCCACATCCCACTAAATCACCTTGGCCATGACCTAAAACTGCACCCGCACTGCCAGGAGGGTTTGTCTTCTCTCTCCCCTGCAAAGATGTGCCACCGCGGCAGTGAGCGCTGCCTGGACAGACCTCAAAGCAGCCACGCGCTGTCCCCAGCTTGCAAACTCGTCAGGGCAGAAGCTGTATTTAGACCTGCACCTGGGGCAGCTCTCTTCAACGCACCTTTCCTGATTTGCAGTCTGACGAATACCCCGGCGGCGAGGCAAATAAGCCTTTCACCATCCCCTTTCACGCCGCCATTGCATACCACAGCCCCCAGGAGCCCACGGTGTGCTGCCTGAAAATCTCTGATCCAGGGGACGGCTGCAAAGCATCACCTTCAGACTTTCGAGGAAGGGACAGAGCTTCAAATGCACAGGAAACCCCCAGAGGCCAACATTTCACAAACAAACAGCACCCACCGGGAGGCAGTGGGCAGCCTTGGCTGCGGCAACATCTGCCTGTAATGAGCTGACCCGCAGGCTTCCTCCCAGCTCTCCAGCTCGTGGGGTAATTGCTGTACATTTTTAGGCTTGCCTGCAGCCATATCGTATAGCGAAGGCTGCCGAGCTGTGTCCAGGGCCAGGTGTGTTCAGAAAAAAGGATAATCAGCATTTAAGAAAAAAAAAAAAAAAGGGAGAAAGATCTGGCACTGAACTCTGTTGCATCCATTTTTGTTCCTGCTGAACCAAATTGGCTGCTATCAAAGCAAATGGCAGATGAAGAAAACATTGACTTTCTGCTTGGGTCAATAAACAAGATAAATTGAGTGGGGAGTTGAACGGGGAACATCATCATTTACCTGAGGAAGAGAGAGGGTTAAAGGCAGAGAGGCTGAAGCAGGGTGCACAGCCGGTATCTCAGGTAAGGAGGTTTCGCTTGGGAGCTCAGCGCCAGGAGGCAGGAACTGTGCCGGCTCTGCCAAGGCTTGGGATTATCCCGTGGGACTGCACCTGATGTGCTTAAAACAGAAGACCCCGGACCCATATCCTGACGGATGACCCCAAGGGACTGCACACCTGCAACTGGGCATCTCCTAGTGCCGATGGCATTTCCCCCAGGCAGGTGTGCAGCCTGCACAGGGCTGAGACCTGACTGCTGTGGGTCCAGAAGTGGCCAGACCAACCCTGGCCCAGGTCTCAGAGACACCGAGGAGGGGATTCAGCTCACCCATCCCAAGATAACCTGACACATGCATAGGACTGGTCACCTCGGGCTGCCTCCAAACTCACTGGGGGAGACTGACTCATTTTGGGGATGATCCCCCTGCCCTAAGGTGGTCAAGGATTGCAGCAAGAGCTGATCGGTGCCCTGAGCTCACAGACCAGATCCCTACTGATTAGAAAAGGCAGCCTGAGGGACTGTCCTGGTTTCGGCTGGGACAGAGTTAATTGTCTTCCTAGTAGCTGCTGGGTGTGTGTGTGTATATATATATATATATGCCACACAGTGTTTTGGGTTTAGGATGAGAAGAATGTTGATAACACCCTGATGGTTTCAGTTGTTGCTAAGTCGTGTTTAGACTTTTCAGCTTCTCCTGCCCAGCCAGCAAGAAGCCTGGAGGGGCACAGGAAAGGTGAGAGGGGACACAGCCAGGACAGCTGACCCAAACTGGCCAAAGGGGTATTCCATACCATGGGATGTCATGACCAGTATATGAACTGGGGAAGCTGGCCAGGGCAGGAGCGCTGCTGCGGCATCGGTCAGCAACTGGTGAGCAGTTGCATTGTGCGTGACTTGTTCTGTGTATTCCAATCCTTTTATTATTATTGCCACTTTATTGTTGTTATTAGTGTCATTGTTAGTTTCTTCCTTTCTGTTCCATTAAACTGTTCGTATCGCGACCCACGAGCTTTACCTTTTTTCCGATTCTCTCCCCCATCCCACTGGGTGGGGGGGAAGTGAGTGAGTGAGCGGCTGCGTCGGGCTGTGTTGCTGGCTGGGGTTAAACGACGACAGGGGCTAGCTTAGATACCGATCTAGGGACAATCCAAGCTACTCCTAAGTGCAGCCAAATCAGTCCCAGCCTACGGCCCTTGGAACTACTTGCAGTAGATGCCAAGAGAGAAGAAGGAGCCTGTTATTGGCCTTCCTGAGGAAAGGGAAGGTCTTGAGCTCACCCGTAGCATTAGATAGCTAAAACAGCATTTGGGAGACAGACAGAAAGCCTCAACTAAGGAAAAAACTCCTTGCACTGTCTTAGACACCACACGTCTGCCTTGAGACAGAAACCTGCAAGATGCCCAGATCCACAACCGGATTCACTGGCCTTGCTGTGCTGTCCCATCTTTTAGCCTCTTGGCATTGTAGCTACCCTAGTTCAGATCTGCCAAGCAGGACTATTAATGGGGTGCGCGGGCAGAAATGCAGAGGGCTGAGCAGACTCCTAGGGTTGCTCACTAGTCCCAGGCTCAGGTTTCCCAAGCAGACATCACTTTGGAAGATCTGCCTCCTTATTTTGTCAGGTTATTTTTTTTATTCACAAGCCTACCCCCTCTGAACAATAACCCACAACCTGAAGCACCTCTAAAGAACAGACGATGCATTAAACCAATGGCAGCGCCGTGTTTACGCACAAACACACACTGATTTTGAAGTCTAACTCGGAGTTCCTCCGGCCTCACTCTGATACCAAGCATCCCAGAACAGGTATCCTCCCTTTATCTGTAAACCTTTGAGCTATTGCATTATTAAGCAGAACATAAAGAATATATGCATTTATTAAAGGCAGAAGAGACTACGCCTCCCGGCAGGTTCTTCCCTGAGCTCAATTACAGGCACCAAGTGTCCCACATCAAAGGCATTTTAGAAGAGCTGCGCTACGGCAGAGGTTGCAAGGGATGCATCGGGGGCCCGAGCCCGCGGGCAACGATGGGAGCTGCAGGCCCGTTCGCGTGGGATGGGAGCATCCCTCCCCTTGGGCCAGCCGGATCTCAGCCATCAGGTTCATTTCAGTTGCCAGTGTCACAGTGAAGGATATTCAGTTTGAACCGCAATTCACAGGAATGCAGGACATGGGCGTCGCTATTCCCGCCTGATTAGATCTGTCAAAACCTATCACGGGGAAGTTTGCTTGGGAACCTGCTCTCCGGCTGCACATTTAGCAACAGGAGATTGATGACAGGAGAAAAAGAGGTGGGGGTGGGGGGAAGACAAGAAGAGCATTTGCACACTGCAGGACCACCCTCCTTCTCCTGCCCATCACATTTCACTCGCCACCTTTATTTTAGTGTCTGCCTTAATTAAGAAGACTACATAGAAAGGCTTCCATGCTAACCCAAGGTCTGCCCCGAGGGGCTGAGGAGGGTGCCCAGGAGGGTGCCCAGAATATAATCTGCCTCTTCTGAAAGGCACCAAAGACAGACATGCGGAGACGTGTCCCTCCATGGTCCCACCCCACCACGAACCCCACAAACCACCTCTGCCAGGGCAGGGAGCAATGGACGAATCTTCTCATGGATGCCAGCAGCACCCACCAGGGCCCGTGGCAGCCGGTGCCTCTGGGTAGAAAGGGGAGCTGTGAGCATCGTGTGGGCTCTCGAAGGAAGCGGGGGGGTGAGGGACGGCTGATCCCACCTCGACGCTCGCGGCAGCGTGCACCCCGCTCCTTTTCACGGGGTGACCTCTCAGCCTGACTCGCTTCACGCTGCCGCTGCACAGAGCGCGATGCCAACCCAATGCTGCATGCAAGGAGAGATGAGGGTCACCCAAAGCCTCTCAGACAAACGCTCTCCCAAAATACAGGCCACCACTCCTCTGGTTACAGACACAAGGGCCAAAACATTGATTTTTCAGCCAATAAGCAGCAGCAGAAGCAAGCCTCTGCAAACGTGACCCTTGGAAAAAAGAGTCAAGTAGGTTTTTGGAGGCAGGGCTCACTGGAGAGGCAAACCTGGGGATTTCCGAGCAAGAAAACAGTCGGTGGTTGTATTTTTACCATTTCACCCAAACAGGCTTCTTCATATGTACTTGCAAAAAGCAGGGATCATAGCAAAGACTGAGCTTAACTTGTTTCTCCAAGTTTTTCTCTTGATGGAAGGAGCACCACAAAGCTGAAATGCTGCCCAATCGCTGGCCTGAGGGCAATGAACTTGCTTTCAGCATTTGGCCTGATTCACGTTAGAAGACCCAAATTCAACTTCAGCAATATTCACCTCTGCCTATCCAAAACCAAACTCGGTTTAAAGAAATGAAGATGACCTCAAAACTCCTGAGGGTCTGCTCTGCCACAGGAGGTGAGCAGAGAGCGTTCCCGGGAATAAAGCGCCGAGCGGGAGCTCACATTTCAGGACCAGCTGCAGGCTGGGATGGTGAATTACCGCCCAACTGTGGGCAACCCGCAGGATGTGTCAACACTCCAGACTCCTCATCTGTAAAATGGGGACAACCACAGCTACCTACCTCCCACCGTGCCGCGCAGGTAATTAGTGCTCCTTTGAGCTGTGAAGATTAAAAGCAGCGTATAACTCCAAAATAGTGGTTTATTATTGTGAATGAATGAAGCTTCCACTTGTTCCATCAGAGTGCACCTTAAAGCAGTGCTACTGTAGACACTGAATCGTTCCCAGCAGCTGTACTACCACTAGTATTCGCAGGAGTTTGACTGTAGACTTGCAAGTAAGAGCTTTGAACACACTGGGGAAGAAAGACAGGGAGAGCAAACAAACAGAAATTCCACCACGTTTTGTGCTTAACACCTGGAGACAATGCTCCCACCCTCCTGGGGGCTGGAACAAAACAAACCAGGCGCAACAGCACCTCTTCCCCTCCCGTTCTTGCCTGTGCTTTACCTTCACAGGCTGCCTTAGCCCTGCGTGCATAATGTCAGGACAGGTTGTACTGCAAGGGCACTTTAACGGCAAATTCAGATCACACAGTCACTTTAGGAAGTGATTAACATATCATCTCTAGTTGACAGGTGGGAGAAACGTAGCACAAAACACTGAAATCACCTGCTTACAGGCACGCAGCAAGCTGGGGGCAGAACGGCGTGCCTGAACTATGCAAAGGCACGGACAGACCCCCTGCTCCGGCTGGGGCAGCACCAGCTGTGCCCAGCTGTTGGCAGCACCCAAACCCCGTCCCCATCTTCCCAGGTGTGCTGGCAGGAGGGACCGTGGGAGCACTCCTCACCCAGCCCGGGGGGCTCTCCGACCCGGCAAGCCCTCCTTACCCTGCCGCGAGCATCAAATGCAGTGGAGCAGGTCCAGAGCCCCCAGTGCCAGCCAGAACCCCTGAGCTGTACGCAGGCTCAGTCCCTCTCCTGCCACAGATGGTTTTCACTTGGTAACGCCGGACTAGCGCATAGCAAGAGAAAGTTCAGATCCTGGCTCGAGTACTTCAGGCAAGTCACCTTTTTGTACCTGGTTCCTGCCTTACTTAACAAAGGGCCGACATGATTTCCTTTGCTCCACCTTGCACCTCTTTAGCCTGCACCTCCCCAAGGCAGAAACCCCTCCTTTGATGCCTACGCAGCACCTGGCACTCCGCTTTCCCGACCCTGCCGCCAGCCTCTCCGTGCCCTGGCAATGCAACCCCAACCCGGCGGAGCAGCTTGCGGCTCTCCACCCCGCCGGCACCGCCGCTCCAGGCCACCTCCACCATGCCCGGTGAAGGACTCGGATGCCTGCAGCACACAGTGGCCATGCTGCTCCCGATAGGTACCTTTCATGTTTAATTCAGAGGCTAGTTTAGTTAATCTATTTTTTAATAATTCATCCCTTCCATCTTAATTTTGGTAGTTGTTGAAAATCCCTAATAAAACATTTAGGGGCTCTTTTACTGAAGCAATGGCATGATTTGCTTGACGGAATCCAGTCTTTGATGTCCTGTCTTAATTCCCTCCCTCCCACCATGCCTCAATCCTGTTTATCACTGTGCCGGAGGTAAGAGGTTCTTGTCGAGTTTTGTAGCACTTAGACGCTTGGTCAGCGTTAATAATTCAGCTGCCCCGCACGGCTTGGACAAATCATGTAGCACACCAGCCTCTTCCTTTTATCAACAGCTCCCTCAGCCACCGCGGATCCAGGCATCGGCCAGGCGCGGTGCAGAGGGACCAGGCGGAGCATCCTCACCAACGCGGGTCAGAAGCGTGAGCAAAATATCGCAGGTGCCAACTACATTGTTGAAAGAATATACACCCTTTTACAACGCTTATATTTCATTCTCTACTGCCAGAATGGAGAAACATGCTGGGTTTTTGCATCCGTAATTGGGGAAGAACAGATGGTGGAGGCACAGTTGGAAGTAATACAGCCATTAAAATAATCTATACAGCTTGTAATTCTCCAACATGTGAGAAAGAGGAGGTCCTGCCTTCGCCCGAGTGCCCACACAGGCTGCAATATGGGGGGGAACATTTTTTTTTTTTGCAGCTGTTGGGATACTGAGGTGTTCTGGTGGGTTTGATGGGTTTTACCATTGCCCTCCTCCCGGGACTCTCCTCTTGAAGCAAGCTGAGGAGCCAACACCTGAACCAGACAGAACCTGCTTCTACTGGGTGTTTATTTGACTCCCACGTGCCACATGGGGCACATTTTCCCCCCAAATCACCCAGCTGAAGCAACTGCTAGCTTTACATCTATCTTAATGCTATAAAAAGAGCAGCAGAAAGTCCCAAGCACTTCAGGCAGGTAGGGGCGTCTCTGTGGTTAAATTTCAAATGGGGGTGACGGGAGAAAGAATCACACAAAAAACCTCCCATTGATTCATGAAAACTGGAACTTCTCAGGGGAACGCACAGGCTTTGTGTCACCTTTATCACTTACAAATCTCAAAAGCAAGAAAATGTAAAATCAGAGTAAGAAAATTGCCCAGTAAAGCCCAGACATTTAGCCAATATATGGAAATTTATGTCCTCGCTCTGCGTGACGTAGGCCATGGTTTCAGAGACCTCTACGCCCTCCACACACCCCAGCCAGCACGTTGTTTGGTACTTCTTGATGGGTGAGGGTTTTTCTCTGGGATTTGGTTACTGCTTGGTGTCGGTTTGTTTTTCCACACAGACTTACTATAGAAAATGTCCTACTTCAATACAAAATGGAGAAAATGTCTGAAATCTCAAAAAAACCACACTGGAAGGAGTAATCCTTTCCCATTCAGACCCAGAAGCCAGCATCCCCATCCTGATTTACGGAGGGGAGAAGGAAAGGGAATCGCAGCAGCAGTCCCCGGCCAGGAACCCAAGCAGCCCAGGTCCCTCGGGCACTGTGCTTCCCACAAACACCTCCCCGGGCTGGACACAATGATTTTCTCAGACAGAAACCTCTCCATTGGGCTTAAAATCTTCACTGCGATCACGCAAGGAAGTACCTCTCCAAATCCTTACCCTCTGCCCTGAACACACAGGAGCCAGCAGGATGTTACCCTGACAGCTACCTTTGCTTTACGGAGCTGTAAATATATTTTTTAATAGGCTGGTAGCAAGAAAGATGCGTTTTCAGGCTCGACAACATCCAAAATTAACTGTGATTCATTTCAAAAGGGGCAAAGGGGTGGAGGAAGGGGGAATGCGAGCCTGAAACCCACAAAATATAAAAGCCTTGAAAGAAACTGCCAAAAAAGCCCTGCATAGCTGCCTTCTGGCTCTCGGAAAGAGATTAAAAACCTGCGCAGCATCAGGCTGAAGCAGACGTCACAGAGGCCACCCCGGGCCATGCTCATGCTCAGATAAGACTCTTTCTTATTATTATTTTCCTGGAGACGACCCAGCCTTTGCCAACGCATAGCTCTGCCCCGCTCCTCGCATCACCCGGCACGACGGGTTTATCTAAACCGAGGAGAGAAGACGCGAGATGCCAGTGTCGGAGGTGACCGGGGGCTCCCCCCGCATGGCCCCTGGGGACCTCGGAGGGATCCGGCCGTGAACGTCAGCATCTCATCCTCCTTCAGCATCTCATCTGCCTTTGTGTGCCAGAGCATTAAGCCTGACGCGCCTTCGTTAGCCCCTGCGCTGCTCTCCGACACCTAATTTGACTAACCCTTTAGTGACTAATTTAATTACCCCGGCCCACAAACTGACAGACAGCTGTTAAAAATGGTTATTGCATTATTAATACGCTCCAGTAATTTCCCATTAAAACTATACTGTTAATAATTTTTTTCCCTGTATTTCTTCCCTCTTAATTAGTCTATTTAAAACTTTGAAGGAATATTCTCTTTATGGTAAATGGGAGCGTCGAGCAAATTACATTTTTGATTGAATACTTCTGTGATAGGCCAGCAAATAAGACCGTTGAGTTGTTAATTATTGTCAGAGTTTCACACGATGCCTGCTAATGAGGCAGTCAATCTTCCCTGCCATTCCTAGAATATTAATGGAGGCCGTTGGTATTGATTATGTCACCGGGAGAAGGCAGGAACCCCTCCTTCTCGGGTGGCTCCGGGGAGGGGCGGGGGGGCTCTGCGCTGGGAGGGGACACGGAGGGGACCAGAGACCTTTGCGATGGGCTGAGCCAAGGAGGGCTTGAAGCTGGTTGAAGCTCAGGAAGCTCTCGGGGTGTGCCAATGGCAGCTTGCACCGCTCACGGACCCGGTGGGGGGGTTGGCACATCCCCACGGGGGTCACCCTCATCGACAGGCATCGATGTACAACAGCCGCAGCCAGGCAGGGCAGGCAGCGGGGGGGTGTCAGCTCCTGCCGGCCACGCTGGTCCCTGTCCCCTCTCTCTCTGTCTATCTGTTGACTCTAAAGTGTATCAGATTCACCCCTTATCTTTCTGTGATAAGGGGATTTGGTTGGTTTGGTTTTTTTTTTAAGGAAAAGGAAGCACCTGATCTGTCTGGACTTCAACAGATAACTTGATAGAGTGATGTAGAGAAATTATTAACAAAGCAACCGTGGATAAGGATTGACATGAAACTGCAAGGTGGCTTAGAGGCGGTACAAAAGAAGCCTTTGAGTTGTGCTGGAAGATGCGACAGGGAGCTTTCAGTACCATTTCTCAAGCCCTTTGGGAATCAATCCTATTTGATATTTGCACTAACGCTCTCATCAGAGGATGGAAGAGTTTGGCAGCAAAGTCTGCCAGTGTCAAAGTCATAGGACTTGAATATTCTTCCCACCCAGGCTCCCATTGCCCAGCTCAGAGAGCAAGAGCAAGTCTTGTGGGGTCATGCCCAGTGCAATCCCCAGTGCCAAAGCCATCTCCCTGCAAACGGTGTCTTGGCCAAGCCAGAGGCAGTCCCACTAAAAAAAGTCCTGATTTTATAACAGGGGAACCGAGACAGAGAGAGGCAGCAGCCACCCAGGAGGTGTATGGGTCTGTGACCGATGTCCCAGCTGCCCCCTTAATGCCATCTCCCCTGGGCAGGCAGGGCGCCGCACTTCCCTGCACGACAGGGTTGCATGCACATACATGCAGTTAAAAGATGCCACATGTATCCCTCCTTCAGCCCCCCAAAACAAGGATAAGCATACACAGAAACTGTTCCACTTGAGCCATGGAGGCTCTTCAAGTGGCAGAGTCCCCCCACACAAGTGTGTCCTCCTCTGCCTTCTGCAGCCACATCATCTCCTGCAAGAACACGCAGCCCTTCCCAGAGCGGCGGCATTTCTACTGCTGCAGGTGAAAATCCCTTGCTGCGAGACACGCGGGGCAGACACCGGCACGCCGCGCGGTCGTGCTGGCACGTGGCGGCAGGAGGGACCGCAGCAGCTCCTGGCAGCATCGGAGCTGCGGCAGAGGACGTGGGACTGACTTTGCTGGGACACTGGGGCACCAAGTCAGAACAGAGACGTGGATTTCCTAAACAGGTCGCCCAGCACTTGGCGCTGGCTTTTATTTCTGTAGCTTTGCTCCGAGGAAGCGCCTGCGTGGGCGCCTGACCCAAAGACCAGTAGGATCAATGCCGCACACAGAGATGCCGCGCTGGCGCTGCAAACCAGCTCGCCAATCTCTAAACTGCTCGAGCCTTCCTACTCCAAACCTCCTCCAGCCCCACTCCCACTGGGAAAGCCAGGAGAGATCAGATGAACCTTGCAAAGCTCAGAAAACCCATTATAGCAGACAACGTGCCGACATGGGTCAGACTGTCACAGCTGCCATGGAGAGGCCAGAGCTTAGGGACTTCACTCCAGCTACCTCTGTAGCTACTCCAGTCGGGCTTTGCACAGCCAAACCCACACGCTCCCCAAAAGTGAGATTATTTTCGGCTATGCTGGGAACACCCTCTGTCTGCCTG
Source organism: Sagittarius serpentarius (assembly GCA_034782735.1). NCBI lineage: Eukaryota > Metazoa > Chordata > Aves > Accipitriformes > Sagittariidae > Sagittarius > Sagittarius serpentarius. Next base: position 11,701,452 of record JAVKLA010000052.1, read on the forward strand.
ACCAGGTGCCACAGGGAAAGGTGGAGGGGGGGTGGGGTTGAAGCATCTGTGGGGATGCTTCCAACTCTCTGCATGCCCTGCCACCCAGAGCTGCACAGCTGGAATGACACCAAGAGACAGGGGCAGACGGAGGACAACGGCCTCCGCAGGAACAGCCGCCCATCCGCGCTGGAAGCGGTGGTGGGGTCGGGACCACCGTTCCCACAGCAAAGGGACGGACGGCAAAGCTGCTGCTGCCTCCCCACCTCTGCTTGCAACCTGAGCACACACGGTGCTCTCCGAGCAGGCTGCTACAATACCAGGGAGCCAGAAGTTTACCAGGAAATCTTTGCATGCTCCCTTAAATCCCTGCAAAACCCCAGCTGGTGAATCCAAAAGGTACACAACAACGCGGGCTCCTCCCTGCACCGCTCACCAGATTTCCACTCAATCCCACCCATTTCTTGGCCCCTTTTGAGGCCGGGCGAGGGGATGGCAGGAATTTCTGTGGTTTCTTTTCCACCCTGGAGCTGGGCAGCAGATTAGCACGGCTGCTCCCCAAATACAGGCAGCATTCCCCCACCCAGTCACCCCTGCTGCTTCCAAGCTCATCTGCTGCCCACATCGGCTTCAATAAAAGAGGGGACTTCCATTTATAATTAATTGCCTGTGATGCAGCATATCCTGATTTTACCAGGAAAGGGGGAGACTGTAACTCTCCCCAAGCTCCGAGTGAGATGCCATGAAAAGCCCTTCAGGTCAATGGCAGCCATTCTTGACTCCCTTCCTCCTCTATCAGTATGATGCATCAGCTATGTCTGGGCACCAATTATGGCTTTCACCCCCCCCCAAAAAACATGTCATCCCACTGGTCTGGCACCAGGTCAAACTAACACAAACCCAGGAGGGCTCTTCCACCTGGACCCAGCTCCCGCCACCCAGGCAGGAGGGTGGGAAGGGTGGGCTCAGGTTTGCCCACAGGTAGGGATGATCTGCTCCTACCTTATGTCCTCGGGAAGCTCCTGCAAGGGAGAGAAGAAGCCAGGTCTCGTAACACACCTAATGCTGGCTTCTTGGCTCAAATAAGCAGAGTACCACACCCTGCCTCCCCACGTCTCCTCTCCACAGGGAGACGGAGGATGATAACCGAAGCCATCGATAGCTCCCTGCAAGAACGAGGAACATGAGCTACCTATTCAGAAAGGGCAAGGAAGAACTAAGGAGACTGATATCCTGGAATAGTCCATCCATAATAAATAGTCTTGGCTTGCAGTGGTGCCCATCCCAACTACTTGCAGCAGGTCTAAGCGGATTCATTTTAGCTGCCAGTAAAACAATGCTTAGTGTCCCTTGGACCCAAACAGAAGCCAATTACTAACTCATAGGTAAAATGTCACCACAAAGACCGGCTATGGGCAGGAGGTGAGCAGAAACCCACAGCTTCCCTGAAGGAAGTCATCACCATGGAACAAGAGGAGGAAACCGGGTACCACCATTCAGCACTGTCGTGGTTCAACCCCAGCTGGCAACTCAGCCCCACGCAGCCGCTCACTCACTTCCTCCCCACCCAGTGGGATGGGGGAGAGAACTGGAAAAAAGGTAAAGCTCGTGGGTTGAGATAAGAACAGTTTAATAGGACAAAAAGGAAGAAAATAATAATGATAATAACAATAATAAAATTACAATAATAATAATAATAAAAGAATTGGAATATTCAAAACAAGCGATGCACAATGCAACTGCTCACCACTTGCCGACCGATGCCCGAGCAGCGCTCTTCTCCAGCCCACACCCCCAGTTTCTGTACTGGGCATGACGTCCCATGGTATGGAACACCCCTTTGGCCAGTCTGGGTCAGCTGTCCCGGCTGTCTCCCCTCCCACCTTCCCTGTGCCCCTCCAGCCTCCTTGCTGGCTGGGCAGGAGAAGCTGAAAAGCCCTTGACTGAGTCTAAACAAGACTGAGCAACAACTGAAACCATCAGGGTGTTACCAATGTTCTTCTCATCCTAAACCCAAACCACAGCGCTGTACCAGCTGCTAGGAAGAGAATTAACTCTATCCCAGCCAAACCCAGGACAAGCACCTACCAAGCCCCTACGCAGGGACTTTGGGCACGGTCGAAGCGGGTCGGTAGCCACTACCAATGCTTGCAGGCAAGAGGCAGGGCTGCCCAGCCTGCCCGCCCCGACGGCACTCAGCCGCTGCAGACACTGCTGCCTGGGAAAACCGCCTTGGTGCTATGGAGCTGAAAGGTCATGCTTCAAAATAAAGGCAGGCTTTGAGTTAATAAAGGGTTAATGGTAGATTACAGGCTGCCAGCATGGGCAAATACGGGGTAAAAGCAGGGGTGAGATCAAGAGCCTCGTGGTGGGTTAACTCCATCCATTCCCACCGGGTTTTCAGGGCACCCCTCTGGGGATGTAGTGCAGAATAGCTGCTCCACAGCATCTGCTTCAGTAGGAAAGCCCTAACACATGTCAGGGACCTGTTACGCATATAGATCGTGTCTGGTACACGTGGTTATAAGCGATGTATTCACCCCTTGGACTCTATGGGTCAAGAAGCCCTTTACCAAACCACCCACAATTTTATCGTTAACCCCAAGCTGTGTCCGTCTCCAGAGGAACCACTTTTCAGAGCCAACAACTCCAGCTCTGGCCCATCTGTGTTTGATATGCACTGATTAATAAAAAAAAAAAAAAGGGAAATGTAGACTGAACTGAACAAAGAGACTTCTCACTGCAAAAGCTCAGTGCATATTTACACAGTATCCTGCCCTAATTCTCACCTTCTTCATTTATGTCGTTTTAAGACCTCCGCAGTAGCAGGGAAGTATTAGCTGGTGTTTAATTGTGTGTGTCTGGGTTCAGCGCGGCTCCTGATGAGCTGCTGCTGGGAGAGAGCCCCAGGGCAGGGCAGGGATGGAAGTGGCAAGGCAGTGACAGAGGGACAGCCCACAGCAGAGCCACCAGCTCTGAGCAGCATCAAGGGACACTATCCCAGCCTGAGCCAGTTCTGCCTTACATACAAGGTGAAACAACATCGCCGGCACCGAATGACCTGGCTATGTGATGCTTGGGATAGATGCCTACATGCAACGCCTGGACCTCCTGTTTGCAGGCCCAAACCTCCCATTCTCCCCCCAAACCCATGCAGCCACAGTGTCAACAGACCTGAACGTGCCCCAGATGCAACTGGGGGCTCTTCACCCCACCCCACTTGCCTCCCCTCCAAAGCCTGCTCAATACCAGCCACTTTTTTTTCCTCTGGTGGACGAGAAACATACGCGAGAGAAATCACGTGCAGACCTTGTGGTCCATCAACACCTTCATCCCCATCCCTCCTTCCCTGCCTCCACTCTGCCCCCCCCAGCACCGCTCAGCCCCACCGGAGCCGGGCCCCGAGCGCGGCACAGCCTGTGGCACGGCGCGGCAGCAGGTCCCTAACTGCACCCATCTGCGTTATGATAAAAGGCACTTGGTTGCAGCCAGTAGCACCTCATTATATCAAGAACACCGCAGGAAATGTCTAGAGCTGAATTGATTATAGCACAGTAATTCTTCAGGCAGTGAAAGCAGGGCAATTCCCAAAATGGGATTATTTTTTTGCAAGGCTTCACCGAATTTCCTTGATCCCGCCCCCTGCTCACGCCCCAGCCCTCCTTCCAAACCTCTCCAGTTTTGCACCGCTCTTTGATTTGGCCCCTCAAAACACTATTCTGCTTAATGCACTCCAGCGTAGGGCCCCAGGAAAGCACCACCACCCACCAGACATCCGGGCTTTAAACATGTATCAGCAGGAAAAAGTCAAGAAAGCTTTTACTTTTCACTTTGTAGCCAGCAGCCTCATTTGGGGAAACAAGAAAAAGACCTGACAGGCACTTAAGAACATCTAAATTGGAAGAGGAGCAGCTGAGTAAGCAGCAAACAGGCAAAAAAGGGCAACGACACAAAACCGGGGCAGAGCAAAGGAGGCAGAGGGCAGACGATTTGCGGAAAGGTCCGGTCCAGCGGCGGTCCTGCCGGCCAGCTGCAGCAAAGCACAGGAAGGTTTTTTGCGCCGATGGGCAATGCCAGACAGGGTGCACCGTCCCCTGCTCTGTGCAACACTGATGCTGTCTCTGAACCATGCACTGAGCTTTTTGGTGCTTCTAACCTCATTTTGAGCTGCTTTTGCTCCTTTGCCTGGAGGTCAAGGGGCAAGGGAGAGCCTGCAGAGCATCTCTCCTGCATCTGGAGACGGCGTGGAATGAGAAAGACCAGCACGGCTTGAGCAAAGTTACTCTGAGCTGTCCGGAAAGTGCTGCACTGATGGCTCCCCTGGCTGTCCCGAGGCCAGCAGGAGGAACAGAGGGCATTTTGCCCTAATAGATCACCCCAAGAGCCAGGGTGACATCCCAGAGCGGAGCAGATCCCTCGGGGGCAGCAGCCATGGCAGTGGGGCACTGTACCGAGTCCACTGGAGCCGATGGAAACATTACCCCGGCCCCAGCTGCTCAGGAGCAGGAGCCGAAACTAATTAACTTCATTCGTCTTCCAAGAGCGCAGCCATCCCGGCTCGCTGGCCCTGACTGCGGCTGCCCCCGTGCCCGACCCCGGCTGCCCACGCTGCCGGGTTCAGCAGCCGCGGTGCCAGCACGGTCGCTGCCTGCGGCAGGTGACTGCCTGCCCTGGGGTGAAAGCTGAACGGGAGCTTTCCCCTTGCCTTTGTCCGGTTTGCACAGAACTGCCTTCCCTCGTCCCTCCACGGTGAGAACGACGTTCCTGCGCTGTGCCTATCCCCAGCAACCTGACCCTTTCCAAAAGCACCACGGCTCCCTCCCCAGCACAGGAGGAAGAAGAGGAGGAGGAGGAGAGCAGAGGTTCCCTGTCCCAAGCCTGGCACAGGTCCCCACCGTCCCAGCACCATGCTGCCACACAGCCACCCCTGTCTGGGCCAGGGGACAAACCGCCTGGTCCCTCTCCCTCCTGCAAACCTTCTCGTCCCCTTCGCAGGCAGGAGATACTCACAAAGGCAAAGGTAATAAAACTCGAAACAGGGGGGGGAAAACATAATTCAGGAAAAGTAGTACAGACAGGCTGTATAAAGAGAGGCCATGGGACTGCACTTTGAAGAGGCAGCTACAAAAGCACGCTCGGGCCGATGTTTAACAGAAAGCAAAGGCAGAGACATAAAAACGAGTAACACCATCAAACAGGGACGGGAGAACTCCTTTCATCGAAAAAAACCAAGGTCTGATTTCGCCGCCTTGCATCACCCTTTCTGCTAAGCACGCACATCAGCGCAGTGTTTTAGAGCCCCTGCCTCCCCCTCCAAACCCTCTGTACTCGCTGCTTGTCTCAGCGCCGGCAGGATCCTGCTCCACCACGGACCCTCCTCCAGGCGGTTGGATGGACGGACACACAGCTCCAGCCGCCCATCTGGCGTAAGGGGCAGCTACAGAGTCCAACGCCAAACCCTACCCCGGGATGGGAGATCCCAGACACATTAAAGGGAACCATTCTGGGTGGAAGGCAGCGTTTGCATGTTTGGCCGGTGGTGGTTTGCGTTTTTTTTTTAATTGTCTCAATAAATATATAAACAAAATCTGTTCACTTGTTGGGTTGATTTTCGCTCCTGGGCTCTGCAGCACCACGGAGGAGAGGAACAGCAATCACTCAGCTGCCAAACTTGTAGCTGTTGCTGGTGCTCCCTACGATGGATTTGCCTACGAGCCAGGTCCAAATTTACATCCACTATCCCTAGGAGGTTTGACCATTTTCTGTGCAGTTTTACAGCCCAGCATCAAGACCTCAAAAATGCAGCAGGTTCACACAAAGGACCAGAGCACAAAAAGAGTGAAACTCAGCATTACTGTAGCAGGAATTATTAAAAGCCCCTGAAGAGGGATGGCTGAAATATCCCTTGGATTCGGGGCATGAAAGATCACCCACAGCTGCTGACAGACCAGGAGGAGACAGGCTCAGGGCAGTGAGGTCCCTGCACCCTCCCAGAAGTGCTGGGTGAGCCGTGTTTCAATTCTGACCTACCCTAGATACTCCCTGGGCGATTTCAGCTCAAGTTTTTGGGTTTCCCCCCTTTGCCTTCCTCTCTGCCCCTATTTCCCCATCGCACCACTCCCGTAATTCCTCTCTCATTTTGCTACTCACACCCTTCGGTGGCTGCCGCAAGGTTACATCTCCATTTAGTCACCCCATAGGCAAGTGAGATGTACCCAACTCTTCTAACCTGTTCTCGTAAATCAAAGCTGGAGGCAGGGAGCAGGAAAAATCCCGGTAAGCAGCCAGGACGATGCTAAGTTGACAGGTGCAGGGCAGGGGCTGGTGGGTGCCTCTCTGTAGAGCACCGGTCCTTTCCCTCCAGAGGATGCAGCCAAAGGCTGCCTCTCTCCCGACGTTCAGCACTGCAAGCTGCTTCTCTGCCACTTTTTGCAAGATGACAGTGTGTTGGGGTGATAAGAAGCCCAAGCCAGAGTGGTGGGGACGTTATCTGTGGGGATGACGGTGCCTCTGTGATGTGCACGGTAATGAATTGCCCTCTTGGCAGAAATGAGTAAATTGTGCCTGGTGACGCTCCAGCATGCGAAGGCGTCCATTCACCATGGGCACCAACTGCCAGCCGCTCGCGGCCAGTTTAGTGGCACCAATGGAGCAAGGGGCTCTGCAGGCAGCTCCCTGGGTCCCCGCTGAGGAACAGCCCCAAAAAGGAGCTTCCCCTCTCCCCCAGCCTCCTGGCTGAGGATCCCTCCAGCATCAAGCATCCAGAAATCACAGCTCACTCTGTTCCAGGAGACAGAAAAGGGGGAAAAAAAGACCAAGTTCCCACGGCATCCCCTGCACCAAATGGTAAGAAGAGCTGGCAGGGTGCCCGCTGCCTGCTCCTGCCCGTACCCTGCCGGCATGCTCCCACGGGGACCGGCCTGGCCCAGCCCACCTCCTGAGCCTCAGTGATGCTCACCTGCAGCAGCACCCATTTTTCTGCGCTCCTGCAGATAAGGCACAAGGCTAAGGCACAGGGCAGAGGAGCTCTGCTGCTGCTGCGACAGCAGTGTAGTGTGGCCACGGCAAAGCTGTTTCCCCTCTCCTGGCCCAGATTTCCTTTGGCTTTCTCATCCATTTTGCTTTCCATCCTCCTCCAGTCCCAGGGACCGCAGCGCTCAGCACCAACTTGCAAAATCACGAGTGCCCAAAATCACTGCAAAACCCCTGAAAAACATCACTGCAAACCCCCTGTAAGACTGGGGCAGCGGTGCTGTCACAAGGGCACGGCCGGGCTGAGCCAGGGAAAGCCACAGGCAGGGAGCAAAAGCCCAGCTCCCGTCCTCTGCACGAGACGGGACGCATGCGGGCGCCGAGCTGGGGAGCAGAGCTCTCTGCTGCCGAGAGAACTGAAAATAAAATAACAAACAAATAAAAAAAAAAAAAATCCAGTTGATTGTACTTCGGCAAGGAATTCAGAGAGCAAAGGGGCTCACTTGGGAGCAAAACGAAGATGAATCGACAGCGAGTTCAAGAGAATTCATTCTGCTGCTGAACACTTGTCTCTCCATCAGGACATCTCAGAGGCTTGTCAAGCGAAGGCAAGGCTTTTATTTGTTTCTACGGTTGCCATAACGATAGAGCTATATGTCATGTCAGGCAGCAGCCGAGCCTCACGCCTCTGATTTATAGCCACTCACCAGAAATTATCAACTATTCTGCAGAGCAGGTGGCATGATGAACCAGGACCACCAGGCATTTGCCAGTACCATGCTCTGCCCGCCCCGGTTATCTCTCCTCTTGGTCCCCCACAGCCGGCTGTGCCCCAAGGGGTGCTTTTATTATCCCCCGCAGGGATGCTTGGTGCTGACAGTGGTGGGACCCGGGGGCTGCGGGTGCGAGTCCTCCCCGTGAGCTGCCGACGGGGCAGAGCAGCGTACGCTGCCACAATTACCGCGATTCCGGGTCCCCCAGGACAAGTGGTACCTCCTAAAGGGCCAAAGGAGATGGCGAGGCGTGCAGGGAAGGCCAGCGGAAGGATTAAACACCTAATAGTAATTTCTTCAAAAAAAAAATATGGACTACTGTGTTTAACACCAGGTTATGGAAGAAACACAGGTAAGAGAGGGATGGGAGCAATGGGGAGAGGGAAACAAAGAGGGGTCTTGAAAACAAGTGAGACAAGGTGGGACTGGGAGGTATTTCTTGTCCCAGCAGGGGATGCGCAGCTGGGACAGTCTGCCCAGCCTGGGACCTGGCCTCCAGCCCAAGCCAGAGGCTTCCCAGCATGGGGACTGCCCCGCAGCACTGCTGGCCAACCTCATACGAACACAGATGGCACCGTTAGCGTGGCTGCCGTGATCCTAGATGTGTAACTGATGTGAACGTCGTGTGAAGGATCAGACTCTGGTGTCAAGGAGGGGATACTCAATATGGTTATTGATAAATTATACATAGAAGTTTCATTAACTTTAAGCACCCTCGTGCTTAATTTATGACACACAGCCCTAAAACCTCCACCACCAAGTTCTGCACGCAAAGTCCTGTTCCCACTCATGCCCCAGCACACATGGGAGCATCCCCGGTGGGATGTTTACACGCAGACCTTTGGCTCCTGTCTATAGGAAGCTTCTCTAATGACTTGGCTGCAGCAGCCGGAGGAAGCTTGGGCCCTTCCTTCCCATCCACCAAAGCCCTGCGTACAGCTTGTTGCACTGCTCAGCGGTGGAACACACGGAGAGCAGCATTCCGCCGGAGAAGCAGCAGGGAGCCAGCATTTCTCCAGAGAGCTGCTGAAAGGCAGAGCCCCACCTGTCCCTTCCGCAGTCTCAAGCACCTTCATAAAAAACGCAAGGCCACATCTGAACCTTTAACCCTCCGAGTTGTAAAGACTTCACTTGTTTTCTCCAAATCAGGCTTTCTGCAATTTCCTTCCATTAAACTCTTCAAGACAAGCGACCCCAGAGCCAAAAGGTGTCAGACTAATGAAAGGTCTGGAGGAATGCAGCACGCTCGTTATTAAAGAGACAGAAGAAACACAGGACTGAGCTACCACCACAGTGTTACAGGGCAGCAAACAGGGCACACCAGGTGCTGAGAGACAGCCGCGTTGCAGCTGGTGTAACACAGCCAGGATCTGCGATCTGGCCCTTGGCACGAGGACGTGACGGTATTAGAGCTCAAGTGCTGCGGGACCACCCGTAGGAGCTGCCAGCATGGAGGGACAGCAGTGCCACCACGGTCCCGCAGCCCGGGGAACAGCTGCCCCCGCCCCGTGCAGAGGGAGGGCTGCGACTGAACACCTACACAACGGAGAGCACGTGTTCAACCTCCGACGGTAGGTCTGACGTTATGGGTCATCGTCCGGACATCCGAACCACCAAAACTGCTGCGTTACTGCTCCCTTGAGAAGCTACACACACCTGTCTCAGTCCAGAGGGACAAGGCAAAGAGTTGCAAGATAAACAGCTCTAAAAGCACCTTTCTCATTGTGTGAAAGCGCCCAAGAGCCTCAGGGGAGGTTCTCGGGGACAGGCCAATGTGATGCTCGTGAGCACGAAACACAGCAACGTCCCTGCTCACCAACTGCAGCAGACCTGAACAGCCCCAGCCTTATCTCCTCCGCACCATCACGCTCCGCTCAGGTGGTATCACGCCCTGGTTTCCACCCCGCCCAGGGCGCTCGGGACCCCGAGCTTGCAGCCTGATCCCCGTTTGAGAAGTGTTTAAGTTCTAATGCAGAAATAATAGATCGCTTTTTGGTTTTCACTGTATCTATGAAACCTTCCATAATTCAACATCAAATATTTATTATTACATTTATTAAAGTTTTAATAATTTAGCATCTCTTGTATGTAAGATACAAGCACCGTGAACTCGTCTCCCTTATTCTACCTGGGTCACTCCAATATTTATAACTGGAATTCTCTGTTCGGGTTCCATTTACAAGGGGAGCAGCCTTCATGCCAGAAACTCCCCTCCTGCCGCCTGGCATCCGTCCTGACCGAGATTCTTCCACGAGGATCAGTGCCCAGAGACAATTACTGCACTGGAGCAGAAAGCAAGCTTCCTAGCCTCTACTTTCGCTAACATACTTTTAACAAAGATGTGAGGAGGCAAGAAAGAAATAATGTTCTCTTGGCATTTTGGCTTGGAAAATGTTAACATAAAACAAGGCAACCCTTCACCTTCTCAAATGAAAAGCAGTAGCCTTCTTCAGACAAGAAAAATAATGCTCCTAAGAGAGCCAAATTGTGATAGATATGTACCATCAGTCTCTTTTTGCAGGAAAGGGAACAAGCACTAATTAGCAACAAAACCACACTTGGAAGTGAGGACCTCTTGGATGCCAGTCCTGGCTCTGCCACAGGTTTTGTAGGCACTTGCCCCAACCATAGCCCTGCCAAGATGATGGGAGAAAAGAATGGAAATCCGCCACCCCATCGCTCTGGGAAAAGAAAAGACAGAAGGGGCTAGGGGACAGAAGGATCTTGCTAGTGCCCAGGAAGATGATTCACAACACAGGCAAGAATTTGCAGGTCAGGAAATTGTGTCTTGAGACAACGGGAGAGGGCAGCAAGAAGGGAGGGAGGGATGGATCACAGAGTCTCCCTGGCACCCAACAGTCACATGCTCAATCTTAATTTAATGGGGGAGAGGGGAATTACACACTAAATACCTTAGGAATTAAACCCTTGCAGTTTACAGTTAAACCCTTGTAAACCAGACAGAGGAGGACAGCCACCACCACCGCTCTCCTCCAAGGCAGAGGCTGCTGCCCCCTTTCCAGCTGGGGCACAGAGGACAATCGTATTGCCTGGGTCCTTTTCCAAGGGACCCCCCCTTTTGCCCACCTTCAGCCTGCTCCCCCAGCAAACAGCCGCTCCCTTCCACCAGTGCAATTCTCCTCCTGCAACGCCCTCTCAGGTCCCACTTCTGAACTAGACTGTCACAAGTCCAGTGACATCTGATTCAAATACGACCGAGCCAAAATGGGGAAGCCAGAGAAATATCTGGGCATTCACTGAACTCGAGGAAGGGAAAAAAAACCTCTAATTGTATAATAACTGGACAAGCAGCATGGCCTTTCACCAGGCGCTGACCTTGGCCCTGCATGAGCATCCCAGCAGACTGTCAAGGGCTGGGTGGATGTAATACACATACGAGTTTCTGAAAGATGAAAGCACCTCCGTACTGGTAAATGCATCAATTTAAGCTACACAAACTAACATTAGATTTAAGCCGCTTTAAAATTGCCTTGCCACAGGTTCATACCAATTTACCTGACTGGACTGGCAGACTTCAGAGCTATATACACAGGCCTGGCCTACACCCATCAGGACCAAAAAAGCCTGGAGAGCTATCACATCAGATTTCTTAATGGAAGAAAATTAATCAAACTTATCATCATAGAAATTACCGCATCCTCAATAACAATTTAAAGAGCAGTGTAGTCACTCAAGCATGAGGGAAACGAGAAATCTGCTTCCTACCTGACATCCGCTGGATCTTCTGTCACCAGAACATCTGTCTTGCAGCTGGCAAGAGGATTGATGGAAAGTTCCACGGGGGGCACCACGAAGCTCTTACTGACAGGCAGCCACAGGCCTTGACCCAAACTATAGGTGGACCTGGAATGAGGACAAACGTGCCATACAGGAACAGAGTGCCCACGGCGCATGGTGGCCCTCCATTGCACCTGACCACCTGGAAGTCAGAGCAGTGGTGGCACCATGGGATAAGTTAGTCATTTGGTCCTGTCCTGAAAGCCAAACGAGAGAGGAATAGCTAGAGATGTGACAGGGAGAACAGGGGGATGGTCAAGCTCTTCTTTTCAGTCCAGGGGGACTTTCTGTGCACACTGTCAACGCTTTTGCTGAGCCGTGTCTGGCCGAGGGGACAAGAGGGAAACCCTTCTCCATCTGCAGAATATGAACAAATCTTTCAGGTCTGTCAAAGGCAAATGACACTCGTGTCCCCCAGCCAGCACAACAAGATGGAGCCGGGAGGGACCAAGAGGTAGCATCCGCTGGGATGTCCTCACTGGCTCTCCCCTCCCGAACGTCCAAGCTGAACGCTCCCCTGACTGACCTGAGTATCTTCTCCGGAGCCTGCTCTCCTGTGACCAAGTCGTATCCCCGCTCGAGCGTCGTGTAGGGCCACGGCCTGGGAGGCAGAGAGGGAAAGAGCAGCTGTGGCACATCACCCGGCAGGGAAAAGGCACAGCCCGGTCCTGGGTCTTTGGTGCCGGTGGGGAGGAGGACTGGGCTCTCCACCAACGTGGGAGCCAGGGCAGAGCAAAGGCACCATCATATCACCACTCACCCTTCGCTGTGTCCCCAGTCGCTGCGCACACACAAGTGGCGATGGACGGGGTCCGGGGCGTAGCCTTCGTGGCAGCTGCACTCTCCTAAAAGAGAAGAGGGGAAGATAAGAACTCTCTGCCCCAGAGGCACGTCAGCGACCGTGGCATCGGGCCCTCCTCCCCTGCTGCCCATCTCTGCTTGTTCATGGCCATTCCTTGTCCCTGCCACGGGTGTGGAGCACTTTGGACTCTTCTGAAACCTCCAGGAGATGTGGAGGAGGAGATGAGGAGATGTGGAAAGCTGCAAGAAACCTGTAATTCTTCTGGAGGGGGTTATATGATGTAGCACCCACAGTAGCTGAGGATGGGATTTCATGATGCAAAAGGTCTGTCCTTAATCTGTGATCCTGTGCAGCCCTGCAGCTCTCCGGGGTCAGCAAACCTCTGCCCCACAGCCTCCGAGAACGCCTCACGTTTCCCCCAGAGATGTGCCCGCATGGACCCGGCCCCTGCCCTCGTCCTGCTGACCCCTGCCCACTCCCCTGGCAGAGGGGCTGCGCTGGGGCCAGCGGTTCACTCCTCAGCACGGATCGTGACCTCGCTTGAGGAGAGCCAGCACCCACCCCCACGCACTTCCCGAGCAGGGGGACCCCCCCCAACCCATCCTGGGCACGTCCCCTTCCCACCTCTGCTCCGGGCACCTCGCAGCAGGAGGGGAGGGCAGAGTCTCCTGCAGCCCAAGCTCTTGCAGGAGGATGCAGAAACCCCCGATCTCCATCCTCCGCAGGCCGTGCCCATGCTGTGCCCCCATCCCACAGCTAAGGGGCTCTCGGCCCCGCTCCCCTCCCCGCTCCCTTTCACCCTCTGGGCGCTGGCTCACCCTGTTACACCCTTTTGACAGCAGGAGAAGACATTTCCCGCACCAGAAACCGGAACGTGCTTGCCCGAAATTGACTCCGTGTTTGGTAGAAATACATAACCCGGAGCAAGAAACGCCAAAATCAAAAGATTAATTGGATTTGCAGGTGGAGTTTCTGTTACAAGCTTCTGCCAATGTTTTTTTGCCCGCCCCCCCCCCCGCCCCCCCGCTTCTCTCCCCATCCTGCCTGATGGTGCGGCAGGCTGAGCTGTAAACACCAGCACTGGTGGGGACCTGGGGAGGACGCTGGGGGGGGGGTGGGGTGGTACCCTCATCACCTGCAGACTGGCAGGTACCTGCAAGCTTACGGGGATCCTAAGCAAGTTCTTAAAATGCCTCGCAGGGATTACAGTAAAGAGCTTTATTGTCAGGAGGGAATGAGACGGCGGTTCAACCGTTGAGATTTTTGAGGAAGAGCTGCCTGGAAAGGGGGAGGTGGCAAAAAAAGAAAAGAGGGGGAAAAAGAGACAGCTAATGATGTGCTAAAATGCAACAGCACCTTCATGAAATATTCACTGCCTTAAACACATCTAATATTAAAGATTAAATGTCCCGGGATTTGTCCTAGCGACTTCGAAGCACTGATTTATGATCTGTCAAAAGCTGCTAACCTCATGATTCATAACGGGAGCGGCAGGAACATTGCTTCTCCAAAGGGAAAGAGTTGGGAGAAAGACGGCAGCGCTAGCCCCTGCTCTGGCTCAGCCGTGCCTGGGGGCTGGGGCGGTCTCGTTGCAAGAAAACACAGGTCCTAATGGCTCCATCAGTGATTTTAAAAAAAGAAAAGTTATTTTTTCCTTGGGTGCTTAGTACGCAAGTTTCCCCAGCCGTGCTGCAGATCATTAATTCCTGGTGCTTATTACATAACAAATATATGCTGTGCAAATGAGAGACATCTCAAAGTGCTTGCAATGCAGAGCTGGGAGTCTTGGGGCACTGGCTCGTGTTCAGCTCCTGCCACAGAAATTAGAGCAAGGAGGGAAAAACCACGTACAGAGGTTGGCATCAAATGGCCTGAATGCCTCCCTCCTTATCGATGGCTGGAGGTGCCGGCGCGGTGAACTCCTTTCCCGCGGTGCAGGAGGGTTTATTTTGTCCGCCGGTTTGTTTACTGCTCCGTCAGTTTGGCATCGGAAGGAGAAACTCTATCAACCTGCAGAAATATTGATTTTATCGACTCCAATCCTGGAGTTTCAACAGCTACAGCGGGTGCTTGAGGCTTTATTGGGAGGTTTATCGGGAGGTTTATTTCGGTAAGCGAGAGGGCAAACGGTGGCACCAGCTGAGGAGGAGATCCAGGGCGGCAGAGAATTGGGACACCGGGCAAAGCCACCCAGGGCAGGGAGACCACAGGTACCTGCCCCTCACCAGGACCACTCGGGATCAGCTTTCCACAGTTTTCCAGGGAGATTTGCGCCCCTTTGGCAGAGTTTTAGAAATTGGATAGGAAGGCTCCCAGCATGGGATCAGCCAAGCATTGCAGTTTGCTGGAGGAGTGGGGACTCCACCTCTTTGGAACAGATGGTTTAGGAGCTATTTCTGTATCTAGAACCACAAACGGGCAATTAGTGGGGCTTCCAAAAAACCTCAGCGGAGCCTGCTGTGCTCTTACAGGTTTTCACGAGCTTTTGCTCTCTCCCCATCAGCATCCACCCTCCTTCTTTGTCCCCCTGAGCGACTCTCTTACTTTCAGTCTGTCCCCATCCTCCCCAGGCACGTTGCTGAGCCAGGGAGGATGCTGAGCCAGCCAGGCCAATCCTCACGGGCCCAGAAACACCTGGTAAAGCCCCCTGCGTGGCAGGAACGGGGGTCCCCGTACCTCTAACTCCTCTTTAGGGTAAGTGTGTTTTCTAGAGAGCAGATTTCAACATGCTGCTAAAATAAACCAAAAGCCAAAATAACAGTGCCTTTGTTCAGAGCCACTAAATCCCGCATGCTTCCGAGACCGGCGCAGTTATCCGCTCAGCATTGCTCAGGCTAAGTTAGGATTCCACTTGAGCTTAAAGCCAAAGTCAACCAAAATAACCAAGTTTGACAAATAACCGCACCTGAAGCCGGATGCAATTTCCACAGGTCCTGCACACGCCTCCACGCAGCGTTCGGCTGCTGCGGGAGGACAAATGAATCAGGATCTAAAGACCGCTGTGACAAGCATCCTATTTCTGCAGCCACCAACCCGCACCCTGCCCACGGTAAAAACACAGGCGTGCGCAGCCCTTCCTCCTCCTTTGGATTCATAACCCACGAATCGGGTCGGATAATCCATGGCAAATTTTGAGCTGTTACAGCAAAAGGAAAGATTGCTGCCTGCTCAGTTTAAGCGAGAGCAGGTCCTGGTGCTCTGCTCTGGAGGTCCCATGTTGTATTTCCAGTGTGTTATTAAACAAAATATGGGGAGGGGAGGGAACAACTCTGCTGTTGCAGAGAGAAGATGCATAAACCAGGAAATGCAACACCATCGCTCTAGCAAGAGGCTCAGAAAACATGTTATTCATGCGACACATGCAGCTACATGGAAGGGAGAGATGAGAGCTGAGGCCACGGGAAGGCAGCAGCACCCACAGCACCGCTCTCCATCCTCCCCTGCTCCCCCCTCCCCACTTACACAAAACCTCATCACAGACTGTGCTGCCGCGACTAATTACAGGTGACACGGAGTCTTCGTGCCAGCTGCTGCTCGGACAGAGCGAACCCTTGTCTGAAACAGCAGGACACATCCCCAAAGACTGCAGGTACGTCTCACCTGCAACCTCCCTCCTGCTGTGCCTTCACCCCCATGGAGGCTGGAGGAAGAGACTTCTGGCAGCTCAGCCCCAAGTGCCGCGCAGAGCACTGCGCAGCAAGACAACGGGCTGCTGCGCGGGCAGGAGCAGGTAGCCCAGCCCACGGCACCTGGAGTAGCGGCCGTGCAGCTCCAGCCCACTTTGGCCCCACGACGTTGCAATCGTTGCTCCTGCCCTCAGCTGGGAAGGCGAGAAGGATCTGGAGCCAGACCTGGAGGAACGGCGAAAACTAAGGACACACGGACCTGGTTTCCACACGCAGATGTGAGGTTCCTCTGCTTGTTTCTGAGCATGAGGCTCCTCACGTTGCTCATGCTTCACGCTGGGTTTAGTGCTGGAGCTGCAGAAGGGCAGGGCTGGAGCAGTCTGCAGTCAGCGTTAGCATCCGTGGCTTTTGGCTCAGGGCTGGCCCATGCTGAGGCTCACTCACGCCTGAAAGAAACGAATCTCACACAAGCCACATCCAAGCTCACCACCTCCAGTGGCACAGGCGTGGTGCAAAACCAGCTATGTGGGGGAAAACGGCCCTCTGGCTCCTGCCGCATCTTGACCAGCACAGCTGGAGGCTTTAGCTCTCTTTTGTTAATATCTAAGCTGGAAGTTGCAGAACTATTCCTCCATTTTGCCCACCGCACCATGCTGCTGCTCCTCCTGACAAGGGGGAACGGGGTCTCGTGCTGCCTCCCTGGCCGTCCCCACGCTCTGCGCGGGGAGCAGCAGAGCAGGGCTGCAGGACGCACCGCCAGCACGCCAGTGTAATCCTGTTAGCCTCACTAGGGCGAGAGGCGATCCGTGGTGATAACGCTGCACTATCCCCCAGTCCACCCACCCAGCACACAGCACAAAGTGGAGGCTCACAGAGTCCCTGTGCTCCCAGGGAAGCTGCTCGTTGCTGTCACGGGCGTTTCTATTTAAGGAGTCAGAGGGGCTTTGGCAGTGGTGGAGCAAACCTGTGGCTTGTCAACCTTCTCCTGGCACTGCTGGTGTCCGTGATTCCCTCCTCCACAGCAGCACCTCCATCCCTGGCGTCCACCCTCATATCCCAGAGGGATGTCCTGCTGTGCCGGGGCTGTGCCCCAGCTGCAAAGGCACCATCCTGGGGACAAGTCTGGACCCCCTGTTCCCGGAGCCTGCAGGGCTACAAACACGCACCTTTCGACCTGCGTGAGCACTGCATGTACACACTCACCCCTGCTTCAGGGCTGCCTCTCCCACCTGAAGTAATGCACAGCCTGGCCCCAGCTCTTTGGGTCCCCTCCCCTCTGGAGACACACACACGAGGGGACACGCCAGCCCCAGCAAAGCACCCTTGGTGCCAGCAAGCTGGGAAGCTGTAGCACCACATCCCCGGCCTCCCTTGGCTCTGCAGCCCTGCTGGGTCATCCCCCGCGCAGAGCCCCCATCCCAGCAGCGGGGCGAGCTCCAGCACAGCTGTCTGCCCAGCACCGCCTCTGGCTTCTCCTCCTTCCACCCACCACGGCACAGGAGGAGAAAGGGTCGGCAGAGGGAGGTGGGCGCCGGGCGGCAAGCCGAGGCCAAGCATTTTTCAGCAAACAGAGACGGTCGTTGAGCGCAGTGGCTGCCCGCCCCACCGGCCCTGACTGCACCAGTGTTCGCTGCGGGGCCGCGGCACAAAGCCCCTCTTTTCTGGGTGAGTGCGGAGCCATCTCCAGGGTTACCAGCCTGCTCTGAGGCGGGAGGACTGGAGGGTTGTCCCCCTCCTTCCCTGCTGCAGGGATGCAAAGCCTTCACCCCCATCAGCAGCTCGAGCTGCATGGCCTGAACCCCCTCCGCCAGGAGCAAAGGCGGCTGCAAAAGGCATCTCCCGCCCAGGCACTGCTGTCCCAGCCACCACCTCGGTGCTTGGCAAGGACGGTGTCCCATTGTCACCACTGCCCACAGTAGGAGCCGCTGCCCAGGAGCCCCCATCGGGGCAGAGGGGACCTGGGTGCTCCCACATTGGGCTCATGGGCTGCCTCCTGCCACCACGCAGGACGCCCTGTGCTGCCCCCAGCTCTGCTGTCCCCCCAACGCGTCGCTCCCAAGGTGGTGGCAATGCCCAGGAGCGCTGGCAGCAGCTGTGAGCACCAGCTGTGTGGCACAAGCCACCAACAGATCGACCCAAGTCACCCCATCCCTCCAAGAGCCACGGCCACCAACCTCCCACAAGGAAGCTGTCGAGGCCTCAGAGTCTCGTCCGTGCCCGGAGGAAGCCCTGCATCGATCTATCCTTTATGAAAGGTTTCTGAGCTCCCGGCAGAGAAACAACCTCTTCACCCAGCATCTGCAGAAAGTTTGACGAGGGTGACTCAAACCTCGCGTCCTTCAGCCATCCGAAGCACATGCTGTGCCCCTGCCAGCATCTCTCACAGGCTGTTCTTCCTCACCATTACGGAGCACGCCGGACCCTTGGTGCAAGAGGAGGCTGCAGGGCTCCCGCCGGGGCATGGCGTGGTCCAATGGTCCTCAACGCTGTCTCTGAACCATGTGCGATGCTTGCCGCCTTGGCCCATCTCGCTGCCTGCCTACAGCAACCCCCGTGCAGGCAGAACTGGCTGCACCCCTGCACCCCAGCCTAGAGCTGCGATAACCCACGAGGAGGTGCCATGGGCCCCCCCAAAGCAACACCTCTCCTTGCTGCCAGCTCTCCTGCCGAAGGATGATTACTGTACCAAGGAAACGCAAATCCCAGGAACCACACAAGAGATCTCAGCCACAAAGTCCTCCTCCAGACAGGAGTTTCCCTGCCTGCAGCCTGGCCTAAATAAAAACAATAAACCATCAAACTGTCTGCTAGCAGCACTCCCCGTGCCAGCCTCAAACCGGCTGCCAGGGGTGCGAGCGCAGCATCTCAGGGCTGCTCGGGTACCTGAGCCCCTGGGTGCCCTGGCACAGCTCCCCTGGGAGGAGCAGCTCCCAGCGGCACCATGACAAGGGGGACCTCGCCAGGGACGGGACAAGACACACATTTGCACATGGGTCGGCACCAGGGTTTCCCATCGACAGAGCTACGGATAAAGTTAAAACACACCTGCAACAAAACCCTTCCTTGAAGAGTTTGCTGCATCCCTGTGGGATGGATGGCAGAGCGAGGGCCTCTTTCGAGAAGGAGATTCGGAGAAAATGAAACACAGGTAAGGATGAAAAAAGGTCTTCATAGTTCATTAAATTCCCAACTTCACTGAACAAGTGAAGCGTCTTCAGAGAGCTGCTGCTGGAGCCGGGCTTGGCCCCTGGCCCAGGCTGTGGCTCCTCCAACAACCGCAGCGGCAGTGCTGGCTCCCGGCGAAGCTCTCTGAGAAGCTTCTCTCCTTGCCCTTGCTATCTGCTGTCCCTGGCCTTCGGGGGTGGCACTTTCCAAACCCGAGTCTCTGCTTCATCCTGACGAGAAATGCAATTTCAGTAAAAGCAGTCTAGCTCTCGAGGAATGAGACAGGGAAGGTGGCTCCTGCCCGGCCAACCTGACACAGAGTACAGAGGGAAAACCTGGAGTTAATTTGACAGTTATCCCCCCTCTCCCCCTGCTGCAAGTCACCCTCTTCACCCAAATCCATCGCAGCACTTAAGTGCAAGCTTAACTTCCAAGGATTGTGTCTGGGTTTATGCTCTGCATGGATTTTATTCTGATTATCATCTGCTCAGCTCCTACGCCGTGCTGCTGAGGAAGATCTCCCCGGGCACACATGCGTGGCTGATGCAATGAAGCAGCGAGAGGTCCCGAGGGTGGACCAAGGGTGGTCTGCAGTGCCATGGCTGTCATCTTCGGGGGCGAACACTGCCCCAGAGCTGACCATGGCGGGGTGAGAAGCCACCTCCTGCAGTGCTGGTGGGACGGGTCAAGCCGAGGAGATGAGCCCAGGAGCGGCTCCACGCTGCAAAACTCATTCCTCTTCCCCCCACTCCGTGGTCTTTAGACAAGCACAGAAATGCCATTACAAGAACATTAGCAGCTGCAGGATTAAGCACTCTAATGGCAGAAAATGAGAGTGTAAAGACAGCACAGATAACCTTAACTCAGCCCCCTTGCAGGCATGCATTTTGATTGCTGTTTATGTATAACACTTCAGCCCAGAGCTAAATTAGCTTGGGAGTTAACTGCCTCCTGCCCTGCTTGGTGCACGAAGCAAGCTGTGCCACCACATGAAAAGAAATCGTATATTACATGGTTTTTGACCAAGTTATTAAACTACATACCTTAGAGAGACAGAACCTCATCTTATAAAAGTCTAAGTCAATAAAGACACTAGCATCCTCCAACAGCGAAAATAGCAGAAGTGCACAAGAACTAACAAATATTACTTGATGTGCACAAAAGCTGCATGATATTAAATTGAACTACCGGAGAAAATGGCTGTTTTCGTAAATACAAACACACCCTCACCAAGGTTGGTCATTTCCTGATTTACATGCTCAGCTCTGCAACCTCCAAATCCCCTGAACAGGTTGCCTTTAAAAAATGGCTCTGTTTAAAAATTACTTTCACCTGTCTCCTGCCTGCAAGACCCCTGTCCTACCCGGACAGGAACACCATCTGCGGCTCTGGTGACAAACTAGCCCATTTGGAAGATGATGGAAACACTTGGTTTTTTTCCTCCTGCCAATTTCCAGAAAAGACCCTTCACTACCACATCACATTTGGTCCTTACAAGCCCATACTTACTGCTTTGGGGGCTGTCATCAATTGTGGATGCAAAGGAGAGAATTTCGACGGAGAAGGATTTATAGACGGAGGGGAAAAAAAAATTCCAACGCATTTGCACCTGCTAATCAAGGTAGCTATCCATCTCATTTATGCCACTGCTCCAGCAAGCCTGACAGCACAAAATCAGAGGCTGTTTCTTCCAGCATTTGGCCCTAAGGGACTGATTCTCCAGCAGGTCTCTTAAGTGATGCCCGCAGAATGTGCAAGTGAATCAGTTTTGTGCATACAAAGCAGGTAATTGTGCTCACAAATCAGGATTTGCATACGCTGCCGAAAACAGAGGTTCTCATAAATGCTACTGGTGCTGGTAAGGGAGGCCAGCAAAAAAGCAAGCACTCCTGGATTTTACACAGAGGTACCCCAGTGCGTGGTACGAGCAGCGGAGCTGGCAACGTACTCCACATCTGTCCAAAATATGGAGAGCAAGGACAATTGACTGCAAGTCCCAGCAGACGAGAAACCTTCCCCGTTCTTGCTTCAAGCAGCATAGTCAGCACCCGCCAAGAAGATGGGGCGTTTTGGCTGAATCTCTTCAGCCAAGGACCGCATCCTGACCCCGGCGAGGTGCCCGTCCCATCCGATGTGGCAGCACGTGGCAGCTGGGGCAGGGCCACCGTGTCGTGTCTGCAGAGGGAAGACCCTCAGCAGCATCCATTTATTTATGTATTTGCAGTCATGTCAGACCAACCAGCCTGGCTGTTTCCAAGGCAGAGGGGAAGGAGAAAGATGGTATTTTGCTCATGTGCAGATGTTGGTGCTCCCTCTGAAAAGCCCTGATGAGCTGGTGCTTTGCAATGCGGGTTTGAAATTTGTCAGGGGGGCAGCAATCATTTAATTAAAGAGTGAGTCACACGGCAAAGACGCAAGGGAAGGCAAATTAAGGTCAGGCAAGCAAAATGTATTTTGGCATTTCCTAGTGTTTCACAGCCTCCGTTTTCACTGCAGATTATTATTCATACTGAAGTAGTACTTGGTGGCTGGAGTCATGAGTCAGCACATTGTATGGACAGATCTTATACAAAACTCCAACCCAAAAGAGGTCTTCCGTGCTGGGAAGGGGCGAGAGCTCGAGTCTCACCAGAGAGAGCATACGTGACCTGGGGGCCACTGTCCAAAGGCGTGCCAGGAGCCCGTGGCACTGCTGCCGAGGACGAGTCCCGCCCCGCGGTCTGCCCACACCTGGGGCAAGGAACCTTTGGGACAAGGCTATACCCACACTGCCACGAAGAGTGGCTCCAAGGGGAAGGCCAAAGTCAGATTAGCTATAAATGTGCTGGAGGACCTCAAAGCTGGCTCTGCTGCTCTTTACAGGGGAAACCTTCCAGGCTTTCATGCTCCCGACAGGACGAACCTCAGACCATCCTCCTCACGGACGCTTCGCCCAGCCCGAGAGGACAGAGGGCAGGGGAAATCCCCAGCACCCATCGCTTGGGATGCTCACAGAGATGATAAAATCCTTGACCTGAAAAGGTTGAAATCTTGGCAGGATTTATGTCCCATAGTAAAACCACAGGCCTGCCTTTCTCACGGTGATAAAAATAAATCACCCTTAAAAACAGAATGACATTAATAAAAATAGACCTAAAAATACATGCAGTGCATCATGGAGTTAACAGCCTGCTCCCAGCCTGGCATGGAAACTTCTCAGCAACTAAGGGCTGGTCAACGACGACGAACATAAGCAGTGCTTGGGTCTATGTCCTGGGGTACGGTGTCAAACAGGTCCTTCCAAAGGCCTAATTTTCAGTGGGCGGTTGCTCAGCTCTTGTGAAGTTTGGACCTCTTAAGGGGGTTTTAGATTAAGGCTCTGAAAATCAGCAGCCCCACCAGCCAGTCCTACCCTGCGGATCCAGCTGGTATAGACAGGAGAAGGATTTCACTTTGTCCACATGCAAACTCACGGGCTGGAGAGAGGGGGAAGAAGCTGATCGAGATTTCAGGTGAGGAACCTGAAGGTTCAGATCAAGGCTGCTCTGCCCTCATCTCCCACCACAGGTAAGCAGGGAGGATGGAAACCAGGGATGGGAGCCGTAGAGCAGCTGGCGAGGTTAGGATCCAGCGCGGTGCTGGAGCAGAGCACCTCCTGGGCTAATGAGCATCGCCCTCTTCCCTGCAAATGAGATCTGACACATCCTGCTCAAGCGTGGGGCATCCAGCGAGAACGACAAGCTGCTCCGGCAAGCTGGGGACGCAGCGGGGAGCAGCAGCTGGGCCGGCGCAGGAGAACAGCCACTCCTCGCAGTGGAGGCCATGCAAGGATTAAACCAGCCCTGCTCAGTGCCAAGGACGGCGTGGGGTTGGCGAGTGGAGCCACAGGGCTCTTCCAAGGGGGAAGTCACGGTCTCGCCCCATAGGGTCTCCCCGCAGTTTCTGCCGGAGGCAGAGTTTTTTCTCTCCTCGTGCCCTGAACCAGGGGACAGCTGAATGCATCTTTCCTCTCCTGCAGAGGTGGCTGCATTTTGCCAATGCCTGAAATGATCCGTCTGCTCTGGAACATCTGGATGAGAAGAGCTGCCTCCTGCACCATCTCCATCTGCCGGGGTGGCTGCTACCACCTCCCAGCCCGCCTTGGGACCGCAGGCGATGCCCAGGGCTCGTCTACATGGGGAATTCATCCAGCGTAATTATTCTGCTGCAGTGATGCCTGCCACTGCCTCCACGCAGACAAGCCTCGAGGAACAGGAGTACTAAGAAGAGAATGCTGTCTTGACCAGGAAAATGGATTTATGAGACCAAGTTCAGTATTTGCATCTCAGCTGAGCAGGGAGGGATGAGAACAGGGTCACCCATGCCAGCCCATGGTGTGTTCATGACTCTGGAGGATTTCTTCCTCTCAGGATGCCGTGTGTGAACGGCACAGTCCATGGCAGTGGGGGAGCTTAGAAAAAGCCTCCTCCTCTGTGAGCCATCCCCCTTCAAACCCCCTGGCAAAACCAGCAACCAACATCCCTACTCGCAGCCACGGATCTCATACACAAACACATTGTGAAGAAACTCTCACTGCTAAGAGAGGAGGGAAGCAGCTCACGCGGAGAGCCGGGGCTAACCTGGGAACAGTACTTCTCCGTGAGGAGACGGGGGGGTTGTGTGCTCTTTAGATGCAGAGCTTGCCAGGAGCAACAGGGCCACTTCTCGCCGTGCCACCAAGAAGGCGTCCCACCTGAGGCGAGGCACTGGGGAGCACGAGCAACGCTTACCGCTGCAAAGGGCACAGCACACCCCATGTTACAAAAACCCAGCACAGTCCCTGAGCCACCTTCCCGTACAAGGTCCTGTCACCCACACCGGCTGAGGACGTGTCACCTCCTGAGGCCAGCCGTTGGCTGGGGTCACAGACTTACCTCCCACCCACACAGACCCCCTGCTTTCACTCACTAGCTGCACGTTTGGCGTTTTCTGTGTTCCCAGCTCACTGCAGACTCCAGGATCCCCATTTGTCACCCAGGAGCACGTAGGCCAGAAGGAAAGGTGACACTTCTCCTTTGCCTGGCCCCATATCTCAGAGTCCCAGCAGGGCAGCCTCTGCATGCAAGCAGAACGCGCTCAGCAAAACGGTCATTTACGGATGAGGAAAGACGGCAGACTTCACTACTCCATGAGGAAGGGTTGGAGGAGAGACCCAACGTGGGTGACCACCAGGTAAGAGCACTAATGGGAAACGTGGTGCTCTGCGGTGGAGTGGTCAAAAAAGAAAAGGGATGGGAGGGGGAAGATCATGAGTAGGTTTTCCAGACTGGGCAGCAAAATAGCACAACTTAGAAGCAGATAAACTCCACGTGCCTGCAGCTCCACACCAAAGAACTGACAGGTCCAGCATTTCCCATCTTTGTGCCCACCTTCTTTATACTTTGCTGATGGGGGTCACCACTGTGTGAGCCTCCTGGTACCTCTTGGTCCTCCGTGCCTTACACCAGGCTAACACAGAGGTGAACCGAGCGAGCATCGAAGCACCCAGAGACAAACCTTCTCCCTCACACCTCCAAGCTTTGCAAGGTCTTCACTCTTCCCCAGCCTCCCTTACCTGTCTCTTGGTCACAGAGTTGTTCACAGGCATCAGTGGTCCTCTGTCCACAGAGGTCTCTCACCCAGGGGGACGTGGCATTGATCTGATAGTACAGGGACAGCTTGGCTGGATTAAGCCAGTCGGAGATGTCCAAGTAGCTCCCCTCGCTCACAACGAAGCTGCTTCCTGGAGGGTAGGAAAAAAGTGCGCTAATTGAGTGTAAAAATAAAACAAACACACACACAAACAGACATTTTGGCCCAACAGCAGAACACTCTGCTCTTCAGGAGCTGCTGTGATGTCAAGATTAGCAAAATAAAACCGAGTTCACCAACACTCAGACCCAAAGAACTTCATTTGACCACTCCTCTCCATATAAAAGTGCCCCGATGAATGGTCCGCCAGCTGGGACACTCCTCTGCCCAGACACTCCCCTACCCCTATGCCTACCCTACACAGCAGCAGAAGATACTGGATTTGATTCCCAGATCTCTGCAGAAATATGGACCAAGGTAATTATTCGGATCCGTCAGACTGGAGCATCGTTTCCCCAGCTCGTGCAGGTGGTGTCTGCGAGACGCCCGGATGCCAGGCCCAGGACACGGATGGGCAGCGGCAGCATGGGCTGTTCCCACTTCAGTTCTTTAGTCGAAGGTGAGGGAACTGGCCCAACACACAACTTCTCGTGTGAGTGGTCTTGTACCAGCGACACTCCCTCACCCTCTCCCCTCCTGAGAGTTAGAAGTGAATTCCTGCCAAAAAATCTTTTCTTACAAAATCTTACGTTTCTTTATTTTGTGAAATGTATTCTTCCCCACTGGCATCTGGGAATATGCATCATCTAATTAGCCAAATAGATTTTCAGTTCAGCCCAATCATTTCCTTATCTAACATGTGAGGCCCAGCATCACTTGGGGGATTTTGCAGGCACAGAGGTCCTCATTAACTCTGATCTTCAATTACATTGATTATAAGACTGCCTCCATAATAGCGCTGCACAGATCAGAGGGGAGCCAAAAAAACTCTGCCATTAAGTGGTGTTTTGCAAAAGTTACTGGGGTAAAAGCCTCTAAAAACAGGGGAGAAGAAACCTTCAAAGACGAGTGGGCAAGGGGAACTGCCAGGTAGCCCAGGAACCCACAGCCATCCTTCCACATAGTGCCAGGGCTTGCAAATGTGAGCAAAATTTGCAACCACTATCTGAAGATTCAAATCCTTCTTAGCGATCACCCAAGGATGGCAAGTCTATAGAGCCAGAGCGTATTTTCATGAAACTTTACGGCTTGTTATCACTTAGTAAAGGACGGGGACATCATTTTTCTAAGCACTACATAAGATCTCAGCTCAATAAAAGCCAAGCAATTAAAAAAGCAGGACAAAAAACCATCATAGCAGCAACCACTGCCCACAAACCTGCTTGAACACAAACTCCGGATTTCCTTGTGAAGAGAATCACTAACGCTTCAGCAAGAAGGAGCCCTTCTAAACCTCATCCCATGCCACATTATTCATGCCGAGGATAAAGAAAGCAAAGCTTGAAGTAAAGCATCCCAGTGAGTGACCCCATTTTCAGGCATCCTGAGATCTCAGCACCATACAAATCTGGGCCCTAATTTCACATGAATTCAAATCTTTGACACTTACACTGTTTATACACCATAAACATATTCACAGACATGTCTCTACACTCAAAGCCAATGGAGGCTGCCAAACTACTGACTGTTCAAGCAAATGAAAATTAGACATCCAGGATCCAGCTGCTCTAGAGACACAGCGAGGCAGGAGCCTGCATCACCAAGGCTGCAGGATACATCTCAATCAGACACACGGCAGCAGAAAATTGCCGGGTAAACTCCACAGCACCAGTAGAAAGCACTGAAACACGGAGCAGAAAGAAGTACCTTAGAGCCACGTAATTTTATATTTAATTATCATTCTTTTCCATGAATACTGAAAGACAGCTTTAAATACCAATGATAACTACTGCTGATTTATTTTACCAAACAGAAATGCATCACGAACCCACTGAGAGTGTTTACTATTTATGCATATGTGTCTATGCAGTAACCTGTCAATCTTGCTTTCTTCCTTATTTTTGTAGTTCCCTAAATAAAGAGCGAGGCTTGGGAGGCAGGTAAGCACATTTTGAGGTTCAGCTACAGACAACTTCCAAAACTGAAGAGCAAACCCACCAGCTCTCGATTAAATCCCTACTTAATGAACCCCGCTTCTAGTTAAAATACAGCCAGCCTGAAAGTAACAGAACCAAATCAGACATAAAATAGTCCTATAATTAGTATTCACAAAGATGAAGGTGACTCAAGCTGGCAGAGCATCCTGGCCCAGGAGCTGCTACACGGAGGGGAAACCATGGTCGGGGTGGGCGACGGAGGGGTGCCCTCTGGAGCCCCCCACCAGCCCCACGCGCTGAGCTCTTCCAGGAGAAGGAAGCACGTTCATGGTCTTGCTGCCAAATTTTCATCTTCTTTGGATCACCCAGCCTGTATGCTGCTGGAAGTATAAAAACCGTCTATTTATGGAAGTACCTCCTACATCAACACCCAAACGTGACACCTGGCCAGGAGCCAATAACTTCTCTTTCAGCAGAAGTTTGGTGTCCATGTAAAACCACAAATTTGGGAAGCGTGAAATCATTTGCAAATTGATCACGCTCTGCCATATTCTGTGCACAGAAAGACCTTCCCAAATATAATGCAACCGTAACTTAAAAAAGAAAAATCCTGGTATTTTCAAGAATCATTACTTATTTTGATTTTAGTGAGTCTGATTGAGAAATCGTCCTCAATATCAAAAGTTTTAAAAAAAAAAAAAAAGCAGAAGTGAAAACATTCGAATCCAAAATCCCTGAATTCAAGTTCTGTGTAAAACAGTTTTTCTACTCCTGTCTAAAAAAAAAAAAAACACAAAAAATCCCAAACAAACCAAAATAGAAACAAAACCACAAAAACCAAACCTAGGGAAATTAAAGGTTTTAGTTAATTGTAAACATTTTCCTTCCTTCCTACGAGGAAGGGGACAACTTCCAGCAAGCAAACTTCTCACGTCTTTGAAGCCGAGTGTGTCACAGCTCGGCCGGGTAAGATTTTGAGAGCTATTCACAAATCACCTTCACTCCCATTGAAAATACAAACAAACATCCCAACCTTGATCCCTTTAGAGCTCAGCTTGCCTGAGAAAAAAAAACAACAGGAAAAGGCATTTTGCAAATATTTTGAAAGCTAAAATTCTGAAGATTTCAAAGCCTTTTCACACAATTTTTCCCTTTATTTTCAAAGAATCCACACACAGAACACAGTTTTCAAAAGTCACCAGCGTGCACTTATCAAAACCATCTTGAAAAGCTCGGAAAGGGCAGGTTGAGTATCAAATCCTTTTAGAAACGACCGAGAACAAACATTTTCTAAGCAAGAGCCATTTCAAGCATCTTTAGCTTTCCAGGAACATCAGCCAGGTTTGTTTCCACCAACACGCAGCCTCTCAGTGGAGGGGAACCGAGGAGGAGGACAGGGGGTGGTAGGGAACCCGAGGGGCTCACACCGCCGGGGCAGCGGGGGGTAGACCCCGCTCCAAACCACCCTCTGAAAACCTGCCTCAAGGACCTCAGACCCCACCGAATCGCCCCCACACCTGCACCCAGTTTGAAGCACACCTCCAGTCGCTGCCCAGGGACCCTGGGGAGCAGATCCCAGCAGAGATACTCTCCAAAGACACCCGGAGAGACCGTCCACCCTGCTGCCCTCTGCTGCCAACCCCATCCCCTCCCGGTGTCCTCCTGGACACGCGTCTTGAGCTTCCCACTCAAAAGCTCAGGGAAATCACCCTTAAACGGAGACATTTAGGCCTCAGAGTAAAGCAACCATCAGCACAGTGTCAACCGAACAAGGGAACACAACCACCACCACCTCCCCGGAACCCCCACTGTAGGACACGTCCCTCAAGCGCTGTTGGCTCCACGAGCCGGTCTATGCCGTAGAGCAGCACCGCAGTGCCATGGAGAACATCGGTACACAGCTACGCAACTGCCTCCCGCCTCCACGAGGTCCACCAGCACTTTGGGGGACTGATTTGTTTGGGGTTTTGTATGCGTGTTTTTCCCCCCGCTTCCTTCTCCAGCGCTGATTGAAGCCAGATCAGTTAAGGCAGCATCAAAAGTTCATGTCTCTCATGCTGGGGTCTCCTTCAAAGTTCAGTGGAACTGCTTAAGCCTTGACAAAAGAGGCTTGAAGTTCTGACATTTCAAAAATCATTTTCCAGAACACAACAGGATAAAACAGCTCAGAAGAGATATCTAACAAGGGAAAAGAACAAAGCGCCCAAAAGGCAGCCAAAAGGGTTTGGCTTTTCCTTTCTCTCTCTCTCTCTCCCCCCCCTCTCTTTTCAAAGGAAAAGATAAAAAAAAAATTTTTTGGAAGAATTTCTATTTCTTCTCCGTCTGCTCTTTTTGTCTTCTTTGGTCCATTCACTGTTTCTTGGCCAATGAACCTCCTTTTCATCTAAAATTAGTATTTTGTGTTGGAAACCTATGGGAGGTCATACTACAGGTTGCTATTAATGTATCCATCCTTATACTATCATACAATTATAAGCCTGTTACAGGTACTTTTTTTAAACACTGGAGGAAGGATTATCCCTCTTGCTCCATTCTATAGGTACAAAGACTAACCCTATTTGATTTCTTTAGAGAGCTTTTTTTGTCCTTGCTAAACTTGAAAGAACATTTCCCAAAGAGACAACTCCTCCCCTATCAGCTTTTTCCATTGATCAGCTCTTGTTCTCCTGTCCTGGTCCCAGGGAATGAAAACTTCTGCTTCTTAAATTTCTTTCAGAAAATGCAGAAGAACCAGATAGATATCGGATGCCCAGGACACATGTATACTGACCTAAGCAAGCAAACCGGGCTTGGTGCAGGACTGCACTCACAGACTAACGCAGTGCTCAGCTTTACCACCCCTCTCCTGCTCAGCACACAACTAGGTGATTCGGGAATAATTTAAATTCTTCGAAGTCAAACTCTTAATTCTATATTCTAATTTGAATCCAGGGATAGTATCACACCAGGTTAAAATCCAAGCTATCCACTTCATCTTGTTTTTCAAATAGTTTGTCTCTTGAACAAGATGAAATGCCTAAACAGAAAGTTACAACAGCAGGTTTTTAAAACAACAAAAGCCGATAGACACGCCTTTCATTTACTCTTCCACCAGCCAAAGTGCATTCAGCTTATGTTGCGCACAGTGCTTGACTCCAGGGTGTCTTTTCAGCACACGAACTACTTGCACGGCCGTGGGCGGCTCACACCAGCACGCCCCAACCCCCCGATGATCAAACCCAGAGACCTCCGTCCCTTAGAAACGCTGTCAGTCCTGGCAGAGCTTTTTCACTCTGGCAAAGCAGAAGCAAATTAGCGATACAAAACTGTGTGTAATTATAGCTCAGACTAGAAGCATCTTTCCTGTGGGAGGAGCAGGGTTACATTTTAATTGTTAAATTGCACTTTCTTGATAGTTCTGACAGACTCTTTCTTCGGGTTTTCTTGGCTTGATTTTGCCAGGGCTGAACTTTTGACAAGCAACGCACGTATTTAACTTTACACAGCAAGCGATGATGCGGCCAACTTTTCCCAAACCCAAGCAAGATGGCATCTTCCCACCCCTGCCCTGTGGTCAAGCTCACACTGCAGTAAGATCTCCCACAGCGTTATCGGACAATATAATTGCGCAGGTGTTAGTAACAGCCCATCTCTGGCCTCAGTAGGCTTCTGGGCCAGCAATGGCTGAGACAGACATTAGACTCCTAAAGAA
Organism: Sagittarius serpentarius; assembly: GCA_034782735.1. Taxonomy (NCBI): domain Eukaryota; kingdom Metazoa; phylum Chordata; class Aves; order Accipitriformes; family Sagittariidae; genus Sagittarius; species Sagittarius serpentarius. The sequence goes on from JAVKLA010000052.1 coordinate 11,731,943, forward strand.
AAGCTCCTCCTTAATGCTCCGTATCTCTCACTTCCCGTGCTCCAGCCTGGAGCTCTTTCTCACTGATGCTCTCTAGATTTTGGACAAGGGTTTACGGAAAACCAGCCTAAATCTAATCGCAACATGAAGTATATGATGGATGAGTTATTATAAGCTTTAAAAAACATAAGGTGCGTGTGAATGGAGATTTTTCAGCCAGCACTAGGACCAAACGTCCTCCCAGGACGGCAGAAAACACAACCAAGAGGCAGCACGTGCAAAGTTAATACGCCACGGGACCGAAGCGAGCTACCACCCACCTACCAAGAGATTGCACATCAGCAGTGCTACTTGTTGGGAGAATGATAAAGTGAAGTAACACGTTCCTAGCTATGCAGCCGCAAAAAATCCTCACCGCATTGCTGCATCACTGCTGCTGAAGGTACCCCATGAATTCTTGTTCAAAAGGAAGCATGGCCTAAGTCAGCTTCCCAGGACTGACCCACCAGCACGCTGCGAGCAGGCAGGCAGGGTCTCATCCTGCAGATGCAGAAGTTAATGTTTGCATCTCTCCATCTAGGAAGGGAGCAGGTTAGTTGCTCAAAGACACTGTGCCTTACTGTAGTCTTCCCGTATCATCCCTCCCAAATTAGAGGGTAAATGGTGTTGGCAGAAGCTCAGCAGGCACTGGATGCCACCTCCCCAGCGGTGAGCGCATCCTGCCTCTCTCAGGAGGCAACAAGCCCCAGCTCTGAACTGGCCCCTGCTGACACCATCCAAATATCAACACCGATCCCTGCTGCTTTGCTCCGATAAATCCTGCAAAGGAGAAAGGATGAGGCATTTGCCTTCCCTTGCAAACCAAGCTGTCCCGGCAGCCGGGCGCGCTCGCGGCAGGCACGTGGCTGGGGGAGCCAGGCCGGCACGGGGAAGAACCAAGCGCTGGATCACGAGCCTGTCAAAGGCACGATAAAAACATGATGTACTTCAGCCTCCAGAATCTTATTAGTTCTTCATGCGAAGTGCATTCGCACCGTAAAACCGTCTTGGAATCCCTTTGATCCACGCTGATACAGTTTATAAATTGATGTTAATATTTAGAGTTCATGTCTGGTAACGCTGCAGCCATTTGCTCACATGTTCTTGCCAGCCAAACAGGCGCGGGAACAGGAGTGAGCTGTAATGCAGATACAGAGGTGACCTGGTGATTAAGAGCTGATGGAATTAAATGCAATCTGTAAAGCTGCCCTGCAAACACGGGCACCTTACCAGAAACACGTGGGTTCCAGGTCAGCCAAACTTGGCACCGAGTCTGCAACAGGAAAGTATTGCTTCTGCTGAAGCCCTGACCCAGGTCTCCGTACAGCAAAACGGGTACCTCTGCAGCAGAACGACTCCGGAGGGAGAAACTAGCACAAAAAAAGTCTGATTTCAAGCCAGCAAATTCCCCCTGTGGATTTCAGATGAAGCTGGCGGGGCTGGGACCAGCTGGAGAACATGGGGGACCCCAACGGCAGCATCGCTCTGAAAGCTCAGGTCCCCTTCTCCATCCTTCTGGTATAAACCTAGGGTGTTTCACACGTAAATCAAAAAGTGTCTCCAGCTTTTCCTTGCTGTACAAAGGAACGGGGAGTCAGCCGGTCCCCCACCTCCTGCTGCTCATTTCTCTGCAGCCGCATGCAGAGCACGTGCTGAGCGCACGCGCGGGCAAGCACCTGAGGACACAAGCTAATGCCTGGTCACCTCTGAGGGCTGCAGAAGATTGAGCAGGAGATGTCAAAAGCAAACAATTTAAAGCAACACATTTAATTAAAACCAAAATGAGAAGTTGTTGCGAGTCCAACAATTGCAGTCTGCAGATCTCCAGCAATCTTCGGGGAAAATTAACACAAGCTGCTAATAGCAGCATCCAATTCCACTGGTGTCTTGCAGGAAACAGCGGTGGTGGGAAGGCAGGAAATAATCTTCAGATGAAACAATTACTGATCAGCCGCGTGACAATCACAGAACGTCAACATTCAGATGCAGACGCACGAAGCTTAAAAGAAAAAAGAAAAAAAAAAAAAAGCCACAAAGGCGCTTCCTCCAACTCTGCCATCTTGGCCAACACTTGAACCCAAAGCATGGGCTTGAGCAGCAATTCCACCTCCCGCTGCTCTCCTGGCTTTGCACGGGGTGGGACTGGGATTGCTTTCCTCCCGCCGCTGCTTGCAGGGCAATGTTCATCCTGGGGGAATTTACCCCCGTTTGGGGGAAGGCTGAAGCAGAAAGGCGGGCAGCTCGGAGCAGAGCCCACCGTGAGGACAGTGCCTGCCGTGCCTCTGCTCGCTGACCTCCAGAAACCAGCCAGTCCGCAGTTCAGCGAGGTTTCAGGCAGAGGGATTGCCACATCTCCTCTGGCACGCATCTCAGAAGAGGAGGGAAGGAAGGCGCGAGTGCCCTGAGGTGTCTTTGAAGTGACAGAAACCTGCTTTATGCCCTTTACTTTATTCCCACTTATAAAACGAAGCCCTACAAGCCCCTAGCTAAATGTAGCTCTTGCTTCCTTCTGTACGCACCGGAGGATCTCATCTACCTCTCCCACTAAAGTATCCAGATACAAACATCCACCCACACCATATATAACTTCTTCGCAGGCTGTAAAAATGGGAAGCTTTAATTGATACTATATTTCAAACTGTTGTGCAGCAAGGACGTACTCCAGGCTGAGTCCTCTAGGGTATCTTTCTCCAGCCCTGCCTTCCCTGCAAGCCGCTCCCATTGCTGTATCTCTACTTTTTGAATGATTACTTACAAGAAAAAAAGAAAAAAAACCCAGCTATTGAATGTATAGAGCTGAGTGGCTCACATATTCATAAGGGGTTTTATTGCTCAGATGGAGGGGCTTTCTTTCCTTTCTTCCCCACTTTGACACTGCTAAAGGGTCCTTTAAATAATGCTTTGCATTTCCATATCCTCATAAAAGCCACTACAAGTCTTTCTATAAATCCGAGCCGTCTCCGAAATCCGAACGATGCCTTCTGCTCAGCGCAGGCAGAGGCTGCCCCGAAACACAATGCCCTGGAGCAGCAAAAGGGAGGAGAAGATGCTCCCGCCATCACATCCTAAGAGAAGGTTTAGAGGCACTGACGCGTTTTTTGGAGGCAGGAGGCCCCCAGCCCTCCCCTGGCAGCCACAGCAGCAAAGAGCACAGAAGCTTCTGCCAGGCTTTCCTGGGCTCGGCCGCCCCGCGAAACGAAGGCAGAGCAGCTGTACAAACCAGGCAATAATTGCTCAGAGGGGAGAGGAGCTGGGGGGGGGGGGGGGCCGGGGGGGCCGGGCGGTAACCCCCTCAAATGCACAAAAGGAAGAAAATGAACCGAGAGAGAGAAAGAAGGGCAATAGAGACAGGCTGGTTACTAATACCGCCGCTTGGAATATATTCTCCCAGCCTTTGCTGCCAGTTGGCGTCTGGTCCCCGTCCTTCCCCTCCCCTTTCCCATCCTGCGACTCCAGCGGCTTGGGAGCTTCTTTCTCTGACACAGGGGAAAGCTGCTTTCCTCGGAGGCTGAAGATACTTGGTGGGGCTTTCTCCCCTCCCCCTCTTCCCGACTTGGCTTTGGCTCCCGGCGCGCTGGAGCTGGCTGGCGCCTATTTAAAGTTTCCTTCAAAGACGAGTTTTCATCTGCTAGGAGAGGGATTTCTTTCAGCCTCTGTCTTTGTTCAGCTTTTCCTGCAGAGGTGTTGGTAGCTGCTCCGCTTTAACATTTTTCCTTGGCTACTGGCATCTATTGAAATACCGCATTTCAAAGAGGAATGCGAGGGCACCCTTCTCTCGCACGGGAACATCTCCCGCGAATGCACCATCCCCGCCTTCTCGCAGAGCCTGCCTTATCATCACGCAAAATACAAAAGAGAGCAGCCTCAGCCACCAGGCTATTTAAGTGCACGGCAACGTTTCCAAGACATGGTCCGCACGATCAGGTGCCACGCGAGAGGCTGGTTTAAGACTGATCAAAGCTCCCAGCCTCGGCCAAGCCAAAGGCATCAGCTCTGCCGTCGCTTCGCTCACATGCGGAGGCCCATGCCAAACCCTTTTGCACCCGGGCAAAAAGCAGGTTTAAACCCACCCAGGAGATGGCCAGGGAGGAGCAAGTCTCCTGTTTTCCATCAGCGTAAGACTCCGGGTGCCAAGCGTCTGCAAACACAGCCAGCCACGTTTTCCCTGGGTATCATTAAAATTTCCCAACCCGGTTCAGTTCTGTGATGTCTTTAAATGTTTTATAATATTTTGCTGCCAGTTGGGTGCTGCCTTCGGATTTGTTGTTATTCAAAAAGAAAGGACAACTTTAAGAGCTTTTCTCTTCCCAGGCAAGGGACTGCCATTGCATAAAATGATGAGATTTCAGTACAAGTGATAGCCACTGCAAAATGTCTTGGCTGCTTCTATGTGAAGAATTTGACTGTTTCTCATAAAAAATATTAAAAAAGTTTTCGCAGTTTGTAATTATATTTTACAGTTTCATTACAAAGCTCATTTTAATTCTTCTCCAAACCATTTTTACCAGTCCTCTTGCCACTTTCTCTTCAGAAAAGTCATTAAGTCGGGACTGGAGATCATCCCATTTCCCCCAGTTTCAAGGATATTAATCTGTTTTATTGGTATTTCATTGTCACTTCCATTCCAGTGTTCTCCATATTTGCATAATTTGCATTGCCACCCCCTTCCCGGTGACAAGCACAGGCTCAGCTTTTCACTTTCATTCTACAGAGTCACATTGCATTTTGTTTTATTTTCTTTTTCGAGGACACGCTGTCTTCCCTGGGCCAGAACCGCAGGCCAGGAGCAGGATGCTGAGGTCCTACCTCCATCACTGCCTTCCTGGCCAGCCTTCAGCAAGTACCAAAACCAGTTGTGAACTCCCAGTCCGAGTGGTGAACTGGCCAGTGCCCATCCCAAAGGGACACGAGTTAAGACTGGAGCAACCTCCTTTCCCAAGTGCAAAAAGAGTTTCAGTTCTCCGGCTGCTCGGAATAACCATCTGTGAAGACCAAAATACTTACGTGCAGCCTGGACAATCCTTAAGTCCTTTAGAAACACGTCAAGGCGTAGACAAGTCCCTTGTTTCAAGTTACGCCTTTTTCATGTCTCCGCTTCACTGATGTTCAGTTCCTCCAGTCTGAGGCCACAAAGCAGACACTCTCCTCCCCTTCGCTTTGAGGGCCAAGCTTTGACCGCTGGGAGAGCCCACGAACCCGGAGACTGGGCTGTAATTTCCAGAGTCAGCAGCTAAGGAGCATCCTCAGGGATCAGAGCGGCGGCAGCCTCGCACACCAGCATGGGGGCATCAACCCACCGCACACAACACCCATCCCATAAGCCTCATTAGGCGCAGACATAGAAGTGGGGTTAACGAGGCAGCGAGGGTCAGCGGTGGGGCTGGGAAGAGCACGTGCTCTGTCAGATACGAATCCGTATCACGGCCAAGAAGAAACCGCTCTCAGCGGGGCTGAATCCCACTTCAAACAGGCTGCTGAGTCCCTGCTGGTTTAAGCCCCTCTCCATGACCTCCTGCTGCTGCTGTGCCGCTGCACCTCTTTAGCCATCTACCTCTCCCCAAAATATTAATCCCCGCCAAGAGCTGTCCTCCACCCCAGCCCCCGAAGTGGGGGGCTGTACAGGAGCTGACTGCGCCGGGACGTCCCAGCAGCTGGTGATGCACTGGCTCCATGCAGCACATTTCTGGCAGAGAACAAGTGTCCCCTCTGCACGCCCCAAACAGCGAGACGAGTGCAGGAGCCGAGGAATTGGAACAGACTGAATAATAGGTCCCGTCTGCTGGAAGAAAATGAAATTTGCCCTCGTGTTACCGAAAACTTGCACTCGACGCTCACTGCACATTATAAAGAAAAGGTCAGTGAAACACAACAAACACAAGGAGCCCAGTTGGATAAAGCAATAAATAGTGACAGCAGCCCTTGTCTAATTTTTCAAAGCATCTCTGCCTGTGCTCAAACTCTAGCAATTTCACTCTGTGCTGCTGCAAGGGGCTGGGACGAGCAGCTTTGCTGCTGCAGGACAGGAGACATCTGTCTGTCTGTGCAGGCTCCCAGGGCTTGTCGACAAGTTTGGAGGAAAACAGGAATATCCATCAGACACAATTAATAATAATAATAATAAATAATAATAATAATAATATGCGATTGAGATTTTGGCCTCGGGCTTGCAGACATGCTTTGGTCCTCTGGGAAGGGGGATCCCTGCAGCCGAATGCAGCTGGGGCAGTTCCCCAAGAGAGGGACCCCCATGTCCCAAACACACCCGGTGGGGCAGCGGGCTGCCGGAGGGTCTTACCATCCGCGATGAAGTGCTCAGGTACGTGAAGCGTCACCTTGACAGTCAGCGGGCAGGAGAGCTGGGAGCCGCACACCACAGCCAGGACGCAGGAGCTGACCGCGATCAGGGTCAGCGCCGTCTTGTTGACGGGGCTCTTCATCGAACCTGGAAGGCAGAGAGGAGGGTGGGTGGCCAAAAGGCAAAGCTGTACCGGGGGCTTGCTTGGCCTCCCCCTTTCCCTGCGCGGATGCAGGAGAGCCCCAGTCCTGGGGAAGGGCCAGCATTGAAAACAAAGACGTCAGCTCAGTAGCACTGGAAGAGCTCCCGAGGTCTGCAAATCCCATCATTCCCATCACGCCTTGTTTGGCTGGGTTTTTAAACATTCGTCTTGTTTCACTCACTGAGTTACATCCATCTTGGGGACCATATTTTCCTAGAGGAGAGAGAAAACCTGCTCAGAGCCCTGTACAGACCCTCTCCCTAGGAACCCTTGCTCCCCGGAGCCATTCACCTCCCCTGCCAGGCTCCCCCGGCAAAGACGCCATCACTGCTCATCAGTCTTGGTTTATTTGGCAAATCTTGTCAAGTCACAAAAAATAATCAAGCCAAATCTGAAGGCTGCCTGGACCATGGCATTCTTTGCTTTCCCTTAACCGACACCTTTAGATGTTGTACAGCACCAATAAGTGTTAATAACTTACACAAATATATATAAATATTCAGTCACCACAGGGGGACGACACTGAACAACAAAGTGACCTACAGAGCCAGCCGCTTTGGACAGGCAGGACATATTACAAAGCAAGTTTTATTTTGTCAGGTGCAGGAGCTCACGGCTTCTCCCACAAAGCAGCTCAGTATTTTCCGACCCGCGAAAGCCAGCCACCGAAGCGGGCACCCAGCCTGCCCGCTCCGCAGCGGGCGCCCGCGCAGCGTGTGGGTCACTCTCGGACTGCCACCCCTCCTCTTGAAGGCCACGGGCCTGGCATCCGGGCTAAGGCAGGCCTGCACCAAGGAATAATCCTGTGAGGCTGGGGGGGTCCCATCACCCTGGGGCTCTGCTCAGACCTGCACACTTGGCCAGCCTTGGGTGGTGGTTTCTGTTTTATTTGGGGTTTTTTTGAAGTGTTAGGTGAAAGCCAACGAGCAGCTCGAGCGTCCACAGGTCTAGAGAGGCCAGCAGCAGGTACAAACCCACCGGGAAAACCTCATGGAGCAGAGTGACATCAAGATGACTTCATCACTGTCAACTACAGTTGGGTGGGACAGAGCAACCCCCAAACTCTGCTGGGAAGGGGGTGAAGATGGGCAATACGAGTCATAGGGAGAGACCTGGCTACCCCAGGAGATTTGGATGCTCTCATTGGGCACAAGCCAGGAGCGCCCACGCGCCCAGATGAGACATCCTCCGCTGACAGAGGTGACCAGGAGAAACAGTCCCTAGGCCACCACTACCCCATCAACAGGTCTCCACTGCCCGAGATGGGAGCAGCCCTGGAGACCACAGCTTGGGGCACCACTGCTCCCTCCCCGCCCAGCCTCTCCAGGGCCGGGGGGTGCCCCACCGCTGCTCCAACCGCACCGCATCCCCCACCGCCACCTAGTCCGACACCTCACACCAGCACCCTGCTTCGCTCGAAGCTAACGACAGACACCTCGCAGAGCAGCCGGTTCCCTTCTCTGGTGCTTGGGATGCCGATTAAAAACCACTTGAGGAGTATGGCGATGCCAAGGAGAGAGCACAGCCCAGCAATTAACCCCAGCCACGGCACAGGCTATTACAGTGCGGCTGAGATGACGGAGCTTTCGGCAGACCTGACCGCGTCCCTGCTCAGGGTTCAGGCGAGGACACGTTTATTTCTGGAAGCCAATCCAGCCTCTCCCCCCTTGCTCTCCAGACCTCACCATCTCATCAGCAAAGTGAGATTTAAAAAGCATCAGTTTGAAAATTGAACGGGAGATACATCCAGCAAGTTGGCACTTGCAGACCCAGTAAGTTGACCAAAGCCACCGTTAGAGGTGCTGGTCCAGGGCAGGGATCTCGCGCTCGGCACAACCTGTGTTTTCCAGGCAGGGCAGCACGTGCCACCAAAGCATCCCTGGTCACAGGATGGAGCCTGCACAGTGGATGTTCCAAAGAGCATTTGCAGGACAGGAGAAGTGGCTGATCTGCTGGAAAATACCCCCATCACTGCAACGAACAGAAGTATGCAAATCGATTATTTATGAAGCATCTTTTACTCTCCTTATGCATGCATCATCTAAACAGCCTTCCCACCCCTATTTCACAGCTTTATCGACAATCTCCTGTGCCCTTCACCTTGCAATCCCCTTTTTCTCTTCCCAATCTTTATTCATATCATCAGCGTACGTTAGCACCTCCTTAGGAGGCAAACTCATCCTCTCGTTGGGCGTACTGTGCCTGCTACAAACCCTGTGTTTGCTTGAGGTTACTACACAAACGCAAAAAGAAAAAAGGGGAGGAAAAAAGAAAGAACAAGGAAAAAAGCCTCCATCGGGGTAATTGGACACAGCCAAGTATACAATAGGCCAGAGAACACTGGATTTCACCATTATAAATCACCTTTCAATCCAGGGTCTTAAAGTGCTTTGCAAACAATAAATCGCAAATCCCTTATGAGTTAGACAAGTATTATCCCCTTTCCACAAAGAGCCTGAATCACAGGTATGATGGCAGCTTTCACCATCCTGCAGATGGAGCGGAGCTGGGAGAATTAGGATCTGGGAGCTCCCATCCCCATCGGTCCATACGGCTGCTTCTTTCCCCGTGACTAAGAGGAGCTTGAAAGAGCAAAAACCCCATTACAGCTCAATGAGTTTGAGTTTGGCTGCCCAAGGAAAGGGACAATGTGCTACAAGTCTCCTACAGCTACCTTCCCTGCTCCCCGCTTGTTTCTATCACGGGACTAATTACTGACCTCTAGAACCACCTGATGTTGGCTTTGACCAACTGAACCAAAACAATGAGTCTTCTGCTTGAGCAGAAATTGGATTTCCAGCTCAGCTCTTTATTGCTCAGGGCCAGTTTGCCGCCAGGTTTGAAGGGAGGCTGCTGGAAAAGCAGATCCTTCCCTCGTTCTTTAAAGAGAGGGACGTGGCTCCCATTTTACAATCCCATTGCTTGCTCTTCAGACCACTGGTGCTCCAGCAGAAACAGTCCTGTGCTGCATTTAAACAGCCATCTGGAGATAAAACAGCTTCATGCCAGGCCTCTAAAACCACAAGAAAATGTATTCTTAGCAAGCCACTGCTAACCAAACCAACCTCAGCAGGTTCACCAGGGCTTCATGCTCCTGTTCAAGAGGTGAGGCAACACGATCCATTCCTTCCTCGGCCCAGGGAGGGGATCCAAAGCCAGCTCCGTAACTCAGGCAGCACCACAGAGACCACAACACCGCAGACGGGAGCTCTGCCTGGCTGACGCCTGCTCTTTCCCTTCTCTCCTGGTCACCTCCAGGCTTTCAGGGTGGTGTCTGAAGTACAGAGTTGCAAACCCAGGTCCACCAAACAAGTGGTATCAACCTCCTTTACTAAGAGGAGGAAACTTGGGGCGGGGGAGGGAAATGCAAGACCTTCATGGATGGCTGATGGGACTCAGCAGCCCCAGGAGCCTCAGCACGCAAGACAAGTCTTCGTTTGGGTCTTGTAGGGTCCAAAAAAGCCCAAGAGGAAGGTGGCAACCAGGCACAGCCGAGACCAAACTCGGTCCCCAGATTCCTCTGCCCTAATAAATCCTTCATATATTGAAATGACCTCTCTATATTTTTTAATTAAACATGTTTCTGTTGCGTTTTGGATGGTTAAAGCAGAGTGGGTGCCCGAGGGCTCAGCCGGGCTGTGCTGGGGGAAAAGCGATGTCCCCTGGGGGCTCCCGGGGGAGGCAGACCCGGGCAGCCTGTGCCCGAGGAGCGGGCACAAGACGAGGATGAAGACTAAGAAGAAATTACTTCTTTCCGAACAGGGAGAAGTAACCTCTCCCCCCAGCCCGTGAGAGCAAAGGAGAGAGAAGTAGAAAGGAAAGGCAAACTGCTCTGGTTTAGGGCAGAATCATACCCGAGATGCTTCCTGCTAGTGATCCAATTAACATCAGCTTAATTAGACTGGAAGACAAGAGGAGTAGCCCGGACTGTGGTCAGAGGGCTCCTGCCACCACCACCCTTCCCACCCAGGATTTTTTTTTCTCTCCTTAAACACCGGTGCCAATTAGCCCGGCTCTGGCCTAGCACAGGAGACGCGGGTCCCTCTGCAGACAGCTCAGAAACAGCTTGCAAAGCACCACGTCCCCCCGAAGATTTTGCACCTGCTGCAAGATGAAGATAAATTCAAAGCCACTGGTGTAAACACTCTGCAAACAGCCCCTCCAAATGCACCGTGTCTCCTTTAAAATATCATTTCCTCGTGAAGTTAATTACTCACTGCTTTGTACACTTTTCCTTGCCCACCTAAAGGACGAGGGGAAAAAAAACCAAACAAAACTCCAAGCTCATTTCTTTTCATATTGGCAGCGCTGCCTAAATTTAGGAAGGGAAAAAAAAAAAGGTATGTTCAGAACACGTATGGATTTACGAGCAACACAAATATCCCGCGCACTTGGTAATATGATGTTTCTAAATCAGGCTCATAAATACATGCTTGGGAGATTAGTCTATAAAAAAATAAACTTTAATTACCCCATCTTTATCAGCACACAGCCCACGGTGTTAGCCATATGTGGGTGTTAAACGCCAAGTGGTTTGCAATCTTCCCCACCCCCCCCAGACATAACAGCATAATACAGAATGTTTCGCGGCTACTCGGATATTAAAATGTATTTCTACCACCCGAGGAAGACAGGGCTGGGGAAACCAAGCAGGAGAACGGCGAGTGCCTGAACTGCTTAGCAACGCGCGGCGCAGCCGCCGGCGCCCGCCGCACGCAGAAGCGCCCGGCCTGGGGCGAGCGGCACCCCCGGCACCCCCGGGGAGCAGCGAGCCCACCACAGCCCGACTCGCGTCCCCGGGCTGCTCCCACTGCACGCCGATGTTGCTGGCACGTCGGAGGAGTCGGGCACTCCTCATGATCCTTCTTGATGTTCCAGCAGAGGCTCGTTAATACCGTGCAACAGCGTTTCCAGGACACCCTCACACACAGGAACATCTCAAGGTGTTTTACAAGCGGGAGATCATGTCAAACCAAATCAAATGCCAATTAAGATGAGCAGTGGTGCTGGCAGGCGGCTCTTGCCAAGGGAGCACCCCTATGCCAGGGAGCAGCGCTGCCCGTCTCCCCAACCAGCCCCCCACCGGG
>JAVKLA010000052.1:11745852-11763107 GCA_034782735.1 Sagittarius serpentarius
GGCCCTCACCCCCCAAAAAACCCCACCCTAAACCACCTTTCCTCTCCCTCCGTTATTTTTGGAACAGATGCAAAATGACCCCACAGGGCGAGAATAAGAATCTCGGCTCTGCAACAGCTTCCCAGAATTGGGGGACATCCCCTCCGTGCCTCAGTTTCCCCCGCAGCCAAGTGCCGTGCAAGGATGAGCTTCACCAACGCGGCGTGACGTCCACCACCTTTTGCCTCCTCCCACTCCTCCCCTCGCTCCAGCCAGGAGACAAATCCATCGCGTCACGGGTGTGCCGAGCATCGGCACCAAAACGCATCTTCATTTTCCAGCTGGCGTTAACTCTCGCCCTCCTCCCGCTTGCATCCAGCACCGTGTTTATGTTCCGCTTCCTGGGAAACAAGAGGCTCGTTACGATGCGGAGGGCGACAGCAGAGCGATTAGTGGAATTTGTTACCCACATGCTCTGAACAAAATTAAATTAAAAGTGCTGCTTTGCTGTCAAGATAAGGGCCAAGCCGGAGAGATAATTTTTCACTCTCAAACACTCAATTACTCGCTGAGGCTGTATCAGATACAATCAAAAAATAAATAAATAAATAGAAAGACCCACGCTGCCTCCAGGAACAGATGTAAAAGCCATTATCTCTAGCACAGTCCGGAGAAGTTAAAGAGCCTGCGGCTGCCGCGGCTCCACGACCGCTTTAATTGCGGACCCCTCTGCTCCCCAGCTCACGCTTTGCAACCAGCTTCCCGCAGCAGCCCCTCTCCCCAAAAGCTCAGTACCCAGGGCACGGGCAGGAGCATGTGTGCACCCCCATACCTACAGCCACCGGGGACTTACGGGACCTGCTGGAGGCTGGAGCAAGCGCAGATGGAGTCTAACAGGGATGGAGAGGGGCTCTGGGTGGGTTTCGTGTGCTGATGCAGTGCCTGCTTGCTCTGCGAGCAAAGTAAGGCATCATGCAAAAGCACCACGTTTGTTTGCTTGCTAGAAAAACAGCATCCATGACAGAGCTTTTGAGAGCCGAGAAAGGCTGAAAATTAAGTGTCCCTCATCCACACCACTGCCCTGGGGCATTGCAGCGGTCTGGGCAGCGGCTGTGCTGCAGGGGTGCAGCCCTGGGCCGTGGGTGTACCCTGGTCCTCTGGGAGATAAAGACAAGCCTAGTATCCTGAAGGTAACTCATCCCCAGAGATTTGGGGGCGTCGAGGTCACGTGGGACCCCGGTTGTCCCTTCTGGGGTGCTCTTCCCTGGCCTCGCAGAGAGCAGCACAGCTCCACGTGCCATGAACCGGCTGGATGCGCACCAGGCACCAGCACGGACCCGTCTGTCTGTCCCTGCGGCGAACGGCTCCGCGTCCTCTTCCTGGGGAAGCTGGGGCACGGCCGGCCGCGCCGTGGGCTGCCCGCACGAGGAGGGGACACGAGGGTGGCAGCTGAGCTGGCACAGGGCTGCCAGCACCCGCAGGGAGGGAGAAGGTTCCCCGAGCACAGACAGACAGCACGAGGCACGGACAGACCCATTACCTCCTCTTGTTACTGTAAGGAACCCAAATCAACATGTTTGCTTTATCGCCTTTCGTCTCCCATTTGATTCCCGACGGCGTCTCCCCCACTCCGAAGGCTGTGGAGATGGAGAGCCGAACCTGGCGCAGAGCCGGGGAGGGGTGTGATGTGTGATTCCCCGAGGAGCACGGCACAGACGGGGCGACGCGTTGCCCGGGGCGTTTGCTCAGCCCCGGCGGGGCTGGGGGCGCTGGCAGAGCACAGAGAATGGCACCCAAATTTCATTCTGCATTTCGTTTAGTTCCCCATGAAATAATAAGTGTCTGCTGCCTCCGGAGACAGGAGAGGATCAAAGCGAAGCTTCCTCATATGTAACAGACTCCGAATACCTAATATTCCCTTATAAAAGGCCTTGTTTTAAACACCAAATACAGAGGCAGATCAAAGCTCAGCTTCTCATTTCTCTAACAGCCCTCAGAAGACTTCGCCAGCCAGCGAGGCACACACATGCGCGCGCACACACACGCAGCTGACACCAATCCAAGGTACATAATTGAACTCTGCTAATTTGTCTAAACCATCACGGCGTGCTACGGAAACAGCCGGGTGCCTTGTTCGTGGAGACCTCAGCCGAGGAGCATCCCAAAATCGTGTCCTCCCTTCCCTGGGGTGCTGGGGAGCTCTTCTGGGATGGCACCAGGTCGCTGGGATGGGAAGGTACCACCTGAACGAAAGCTACGCACGCAAACAGGGTGGGATATTTCCCCCTTCCTCCTTGAACAAGCTGCAACAGAGACAATGCCGAGAGGGGTGAAGCAATCCCAGACCCAGGCGTGAAGGAGCGGGCTCAGGGTGGTCCAACTCAGACTGAAGCAGATGCCAGAGCCTGCTTGAAGAGCAGCAGCCAGCTGAGGACGTTCGATGAGGGATCCCCGCTGGGTCACTGTGCTGGGTGCCCTCCAGCACATCTCAGCCACCGCGGTATCAACAGCATCGCTTCGCGCTTGCACCCAGCGCTCCACTTTGTACTTGGGTTTCCAGCAACTCTCTGTACCTGACCTTCCTGCCTGCTGGGGGGAGCGAGATCAGCCCCAGCCCCAGGGGCTCGCCAGCAGGTCCCAGGGGCTCAGACGACGGCCAGGCTGCAGGAGGGGCCAGAGGCTCCTCAGGTCTCCAAGTTGAATGGGGTCGGGATGTTCAGCCCCTCGCAGGGTCTCTGTATGACACCAACACTCTCCCTGCCTCAGTTTCCCCTAACCCAGGAAGCCGCATGGCATCTGCCCTACAGACCCGATGCGATGCTGATTTACTCGTCGTTCATCCCTTAGAGACCTCCTAGAAGGGGCTTTGAAAGAGAAGGAACGTTTCTGTGTTACAAAACAGTTGCTCCAGGGCCCAAGGAAGCAGACGGAGGGTGGGGGAGGCTCACTCGCGCCTCCCCCCTCTCCCCCGGCGAGCCAGAGGGGCTGATTAGACTCACCGAGTCCTTGGCGAGCCGGGCAGCACAGAGCATGGGGGCCAGCCCACCGCTGCAGGGAGCCTGGTACGGCCTTGGAGTTACGATGCTGCTTCTGATGCTGCTTCTTTTCTCCCCTCCCCTCTTTCCCTCTACTTGAATAGCCATCGGGCATGCACGGCCTGCGACCTGGGGAGCTCGGGGCTGCAAAGTCTGGCCCGGAGCCGAATATGTATTTTGCTGGGCAGGAGGCAAGCACCGCCCTGGAGCCAAGGGGGATGGAGCAGAAGCGAAGCTCTGTGCAAGCGAGGTTTGTGCATGGAGCTCTGCCTCCCTGGTTTGGGGGGTTGTTTTTTTTTTTGCTACTACTACTTTCCTCTCGAACTCAGAAGGGGGACCTGACTGAACACATCCCACGCTGCTCAGAAGACAAGAACCGAGTAAGTATCAAAGCTTGGTATCGCCCATGATGGGCAGCTAGGGATGCGGATTAGCATCCCTATAGCACTGGCAGCTCTCTCTCACGGAGACTTCAGCGCTGGTGAAAGGTGCGATGACTGACAGCCCTGGAGACAAGAGCCATCCCATGTACCACAGCCGGCGTGCGAGGAGGTTCCCATACTTCCCGATTCTCCCAGGGGAGTAGGAAAGGGGAGAGCCAGCCCCCACAGCAAGCGGAGCCCTGGAGTGCACAAACCTGTTGCGAACAGGTTGCAAGAAAAACTCATTTCTGGAAAATCTCATGGAGTCAGTAATGAGGGTCAGGAGGAAGGGGCAAACCAGCCATCCCTGGCCCCAGCTGAAGGTCCCCCCAGCCTCTGAGCAGAGAGCTCCACATGGCCTGACAGCCTCTCTCAGGACTTGTTTCACTTGGAAAAGCAGGACATTAAGTCCGAATTCCAGCTCCCCTGGGACTGCACGCTAGCCCTGCCGTCAGCGCTGCCATCCAGAGCAGAGCTCACACTGACCCATCAAAAAGAAGCAGCGGGTGGAGAGCTGGTGTGGGCACAGGCACAGGGCCGTGGTGAAGAAAAGGGATGAGCAGAGCACTTCTTGGCATGAGCCAGCTCCCCAGAGACACCAGTGACCAGCACTGCCTCTCCCAGCTCAAATCCCAGAGGTGGGGCTGAGCCCAAGAGCGGACAAGGACCAAGGCTCCACAGGAAAGTCTCCTCCGTGTTACTTCTTACACTCTTTCTCCGCCTAACTTCTCTGGAGACTTTCCAAAGACAGAGGAACATAAGTGTAAGGGGAGCCCGCAGACCTAGAAGCTGGGAAGATGCGTGGTGCGGCGTGCTGGGACCGCAGAAGGTGATGCCGCGGCCATCCCTGCCTCTGTGCCTGGACTGATCAGATTTACATCTCCATGTATTCCAGCACTGAAAACCAGATATCAACGGGTCTGCTGCTCCTGAGCTACGTGAACAAGCTCTCCTTCGTATAGTATTTACCTATGGGAATGTCCCTCTAATATGCCTTGCCAAGGCCCTACGAAACCTGCAGTCTTTCTTCTACAGGTGACAAAAAGCCCACAACCGCTTAACCAGCTGGCTTCAACAAAGCTCAAAGTAAAACCGAACCTACACGCCTTCTAAATGGAAACTTCACATGGCATTGGCTGGGATCAATGCCTTGACAGTATCAGTAATTAGGCTCAATCCTGCAAAACCTAATCCAAGGAGAGAAACCCTGAGGAATCTCTCTCCTTGGACCTGATAACTATCTCACAGCACCTGCAATGACACGCAACCATGGCAAAATCGATACAGGAACATCATTGTAAGAATTAACCGTATCTGACGACACATCCTTCTCTATTAGAGTTATGATCTCGTCCAATTATGGATCTTTGCTGAACTTGTAATTATGAGTTTGGTACTGTGACTTCCCACTAAGCTATTGCCTTCCTTCCACGAGGGAGAGAAGAGTCAATGAAAGGATAATGGAAAATTCCTTTCAAGGACACAGCGATGGCAAAATTTAGCTAGACAGGAGCGGAAATACAATGGGGACTTTATGCAAGACAATTCCCTCAGTTAGCCACCACTAAACATGAACAAACCGGGTTCTCGCAGCATCACTCAAACGCTAACGTAGATCTAACAGCCAGCTCTGTGCAACTGTGCGAGGCAGCTCTTCCTCCTGAATTCCCTTCAAACCCAGCCATCAAAGCTGCCCGGTGAACAACAGCTTATTCAAAGGAGAAGAAAGGAATTCTTCCCATTTATCTATTCCTTTACATTTGCCCTACAAGGAAGCTTAAACAAACAACCCAAAGGCAACGTATATGTCAATAAGAAAATCTTTGTACCCGGCATCCAGCACGAGCGTGTTTCGAGAGACTGACAGAGCACTTGACCTCACGGGGAATGGCGTCAAGGCAGCGGAAAAGCAAAGATTTACCTCTTTTCTTTAAACCACAGTTTTCCACACCTTGCTTGTGTACCATCTCCCCCTTCCCTTGTGGTAGCTGAAAAAAACCCCAAACTTTGGTGACTTTTCCAAAGTACCCAAGGACTTTCACGCCCAGCCCAGTATTTCAGACTAACTCATTGAAAAAGCTACTTCAGCACCTGAGAAATTTTCCCCCTGCACCAGGGGCCATTTCTTTTGTCCCTGTTCACAGCACAACCAGTTTCTTCCTTCTCTCACACAGCGTTTTCCCCTTAACACAGTTGTGTTTGTACTGCAACAGGTAACTTTAACTCATGAATTCTCTCCCTGCTTTTCATCAAAAGCTCATTTTAAACTTGGTGTGAATTTCTCGTGGTTCTAAAACACATGGAAAAGAAAAAAAATAAAATTGAATGCCCTGCCTTTTGGCAGGAACAAACGCAATACACCCCGTGCACGCGTGTGTTTATTCCCATGTGCAATCACCAAGCTGATCAGAGGTGTTGAGGTAATTTCACATTCAAATAAACACATAGCGAGCGTTTATCGGAAGGCCTAATCATTGAAACAAATGGGGCCGCGTTTGCCGCGGTGGGCGCAGGCATCTATCTGGCCTGCTGCGCTCTGCCCATGCCCGGCTTAATACAGAAAACAAATGAAGGGAGCAGACCCACTGTGCAATTTTTAAATTGCTTCCCAACGTAGTTATTTCCTGACAGTGGTTTTTCAAATGCAGCAGCAGCAGCAGCAGCAAGACTCGCCCTGTCCTCCGCCAAAGAGCTTGGTCCAAGGGTCCCAAACAAAAATGATCCAGCACGATGTGACCGGAGGAAACACGGACGCTAATTTCAAACTGCAGATGATATTTCAGTTTCTCAGCTCCTCTAACTCACAAAAAAGCCTGAAGGGACGCCGGTCTACAAATCCCTGCCCCAGCCCTCATTTTGAATTTGTTCCTTTTAATTGCCTTTGTGCCGAGAGGAAGGCTGGGAAATTTCCGTCCAACTGATGCTTTGCATGGGAAATAAAGGGCAGAAAACAGGAGTCTGGAGCAAGGAATTGCCAAGGTGACCATCCCCGACAGCTGCACTGGTGCCAGGACGGTGACAGACATGGTCACCACCCGCCGGTGCAGCTTCAGGGAAGTGTCAGGGTATGTGTAATGTAACTGACACTAGAAACCATCAAAGAAACCCAGAATCTCAGCAACACCACCGGGAAATGCTATTTATGGCTCCTGCACCGCGCTGCATCACACAAGCAGCGTATCTTGGGATGTCCTAACCACTATGGACTGGTATTGCAGTCCTTACCCAGACTCGTGCAGTATCAGAGAGCATCATGCACAGAAACAGTCAAGGTGTTCAACCGTTTTTTTGCCTCTTACACCCATACGCATCACCAGTGCCTATGTCATTTTGTACCTTTGCTTCGTCTCCGGCTCCGATACTGCTCAGTGTAGAAGGTTAGCTGGGTTTCATCGTCTGCCTCTGAGCCAGAGTTTCCTTTGGCACGTCCAAACCCAATCCCACCTGCAAGCAATAGAGAGGAAAAAATCAGCCCTGTCAGCTTGGATGCACAGCGGCGGGGGGGCGGGGGCTGGGGGGGGGAGCTGGGAGCTCCTCGGCAGAGCTGCTGGGTTTGGCCAGCACCGCCCGCTCCCAGCCCGGGTGCTCTGCTTGGGGTCACCAGAAGCGACCAGGGACTTTGCCACTCGTGATTTCGCTGGTTCCTTATTGCCCTCGTCAAGAATCGAGACCCCATGGTGCCAATTGCGATGTGAATGTAAGAAGACGCTTTCTACCCCCAGGAATATGTTTTGCAAACGTATTGCAATGTATTCACAAAGAAAACCTCTGAATGCAGAAGCTGCTTTCCCTGAGGACACCTACATAGTGAAGTACACTGAATTTTAGGTGTTTGCTTCACAGCAAACCCAGTAGAGACAAGCGGGGGCAACTCAGGACCCCGCTGCATGGCAAGGGTCCAGCCTCCCTCCCTTAGCGCCCACTTCGGCCCATCTGCCGCACCAGCTCGCCGTGACAGCTGGCAGCACGCACCCTTGCAGCAGCCGGTACCGACGGCCGTGGCAAGGAGCAGGGCTGGCCCACAGTTTACTCGCCATCTCCCTCCTGGAGCTGGAGACGGTGCAGGATGCTGGAGGAGCCCAGCTTGCTTCAGCCACTGGACCCACCAAGGAGTGACCGACGCTTAAAAAGTGACACAGAAGTTCTAACCGGCAGAAGTCCTTCAATCCTTGCAGAGTTTAAAGCAGAAGCCTCGGGGGGTTGACGGTAGCCCTTTAAACTACCATTAAAATATTTTACTGTTTTTAAAAAATCCTTTATTCTAGGCAGAAGCACAATTTCCTCGCTTCTTGGCAGGAGAACAGAAAACGAGCGGTGCCTTCTGCCCTCTGAAATCCTTAATCACCGTGATGAGAGGTGGCTGGCAGGAGCCAGAGGGACGTCGGGAGCTCGGCACGTGGCTCCTGCCCCAGCCCTGACCTGGCTGTGCAGTGCCCTGGTGGGGGGGTCCTCAACACGCGGCGTAGGAAGAGGCTCCGCCAGCTCCTTTCCTCCTGAAAGCAGCAGGAGAGGTCAGTGCTCGCACCCAGCAGCGTTTAGTGCTTGGACGTGGGGTCTGGGGGTGGTTTACAGACCCACACCCCAAACATAACCCGCCGCCAGCCCCTCTTCAAACCCCCGTATCGCAGCGAACATGCGATGCCATGCTACAGCCGCACCCAGGGACTGGGGTTTTGAAAGGCACAGCAGAGTGGCAAAACCAATCAGGCTTATTCGCATCAGCGAGGAAAATCTTAATTAACCTGGGCTTCTAATGCAGGCCCTTGGGCAACCGGCCAGGGCTGCAGCTCTGCTGCACATCCCCTTCTCCCGCTGAGCAGGGGCTGCCCTGGGCTCTCTCCCAGCCCGGGCTGGCAGGCAGACACCAGCTATGGGAGAGTTTTCCTCCGGGAGCTCGGCAGAGCCACCTCCTCGGCCCAGGAGAGGGACCTGGACGCTGCCTGCACAGGCAAGGACATGGCATGTCCCTCTGCCGCTTTCCCGTGAGCCAGACCTGGTCCCTTTTGTGCAGGCAGATGGCCGGGGATGGACACAGACAGTGACCTCCAGTGCTCACTCTGCTCTTGCCCCCCACCGAGGCGACCAGGCAGCTGGTGCAGGCAGGAGGCAGGCGGTGCAGGCAGCAGCCGCTCCAGCAGCCCCCGTCCCAGCCCCCTCTGGCCGCTCCGCGTTTGTTTGCCGGCTGCGTCTCTGTGATGGATGGCGCTGACATGTTAAATTACTCAGGCTGGATGTCTTCGGAGAGCTGGTGACAGCGATATTGCATTTTCTGATTACCCAGCACTGCGCAGGATGTATAAATACAGGAGTCGGGAGACCCGGCGCAGGTCCCCAGCCCGCAGCGGAAACGTCTCCTCTGACCCAACACGTGGTGACAGAGGTCAGCCTGCAAACACGAGCCCGGGGCAGAGAAACAGCTGCAAGAGATGCGCTTTTACCCCTTCACACTATCAAGGATGCTGGAACGCATCTTGGCAGTGCTTTTGGGGGTCCCGGAACCCAGTCGAGGCAGCCTGTAGGATGCAGGAGCACTGATCCTCAACCGATCTTGCCGTGAACCCAATTTCATGTTTAACTGGCCCCAAAATCTTGCCGAAGCATCCCTGTGAGATGCTCACGCTTGGGGCAATACCTCCTGCACCAGCTCCGCTGGCCAGCCTCGGTGGCCGGCTGCTCGCCGGGGCACGGGGCTGAGGATGCTCGCAGCAGAGAGCGCCCACCCGCAGCTGCTGCTAGGGATGACCAGGGAGAGCACCCAGCTAAAGCCAAGCAGCCCTGCCGGCTCAGCACTCCTCTTCTCTTTAAAAAGAGAAAGAAAACCACCAAGTAACAGAAAAAAGATCCTAACCGCCGCGACCGATTACAAAGCAGAATAAGATGCTTAAAAGAGAGAGGACAGGGAAACAGCAACTTTGAAGCACTGGGCACCCTGTAACGTACCAGCAACTGCCTGCAGCGGCTCCCCCAAGGAGCTACACCCTCTTTAGACCCAGTTTACTCCTGCTATTTAGATTTGAGAAAGAACAGAGCTCCCCCTCCTCGCCCGCAGTCCCGCCCCTCGGAAGCAGGCAGTGGGGCAGGAGGCGGGTGCGCGGGCGAGGAGGGGGAGCTGGAGGAAGATGCTCTCGTTTCTAATCCTGTTTGCAGATTTACAAGCTCGTTAATCCATTCAAATAGATCACAGCTCAGCCACGTGCCAGGGCAGGGTGCTCGTTTTAAGCGCGATGTTAATTTGGGGGGGGGGGAGCAAGGCAGGGTGCCAAGGCAAACACCCCTCGTTATGGTGTAATTAAAGATGGTAGCGTTAATGCTAAACGGGAACTAAGGAAATAAAATTCAGGAATTAGAGGCTCTGTCATCCCCCAAGACTTTCTGTTAGATAAAGGCATGTGTATTTTTTTAAAGGTGTATTTTTGTCATTAAGGGGAAAAAAAAAGGAAAGCAAACTTGACATTTTAAATCCCTTCCCCAAAGCCAAGAGGTTAAAAAGCATCTCAGGGAAACCACTGTGGATGCAAACCAAATCAAAACTGAGTTAAAACAAAGAAATAAGTAACAGGAGCTATGTGGGTAACTCTTGTCTGAGGCCAGGTTGACCTCGGATACTTAATCCCTCCAAGCTGGATGTTACAATAGAAGTGGGAGCTCATATCTGTCCCCAGCGGTGCCACCCTGGGTGACACCTGTGTCTGTGCCTCCCCCTGCCCCACAGCCACAAAAAGGATTTTCTGCATGCCTCCCCTCCAGAAAAAGGGCCAAACCCTGTACACGCTGCAGCGTTAAAGACCCACGACCTCCCTGCTCGACTGTGTTCGGTTCACTCCACCTCCACGCTCGCTTCCCCCATGCAACGCAGCCTCCTGGGTGTTCAACAAGCCCCTCTGCTCGAGGCTTCCCAGTAAAAACCAGACAAGGAGTCCCCTCCCCACCTCCCCAGAGCTGCGGCGAGGTCCGTGCACCGAGGGCTGGCAGGGCAATGCAGAACTATCCAATTAGCTAAGTGGAAATTTTCAGTTTAATTAATTTACCCCTAAAAAGAGCACCAGTCAACTGGAAAATCAAACACGGCCAGAGAAAGGTAAATTAGATGCAGTTTTAGGGAGGAAAAAACTACACGCAAACATGTTCTTTTGAAATGTATCCAGTCAACGCAAAGAAAAGATAAAGGAAAAGAAAGCACTTTAGAAATGAAGCGCTCTGCTCTGGTTTGTCATTGCAGCAGGGGTACGCGCACACACACACACGCTGGCTTCAGCTGATGAAAATTCTTCCTCCTGATTGATCTTACCTTCTCCTTCTGCCCGCGCCCACGAAACCACACCGGGGCGGGTGGTGCAACAACCAGGTGACGGCCCCACGGCTTCCACCATGGAAAACTGGGATCACACGGGTCCCAGATGACAGCCCTCGCACAGCTGTGGAGGGTTTTATTTTCAGCACGGTCCGACTCAAGGAGCTGGATGCGATGCTTTGACTTAGGGATGAGGTGAAAGCTCCTGGTTGAACCTCCAAAAAAGCCTCGCCAGCAAAACGCGATGCTCCGTGGGCACTGCGGGACAGACGGACGGGGCGAGGCGGGAGGCAGAGGTGTCCTGGCAAAAGCAGGGACCACGGGCGAGCCCAGCCGAGCCGCCGCTCTCCTCCCTGGGGCAACCGTGGGTAACTTACGGCACAGCCAAGACCTCCAAACACAAGAAGCCGCAGCCCTGATAAACAGCGCATCCCGTCTCAGGCAGAAGGATCTATTAATCGCTTATTTATTCTCAAAGCCAGGGTGTTTTTAAAGGCCTGCCCCAGGAGAGGGCACCAGACCCCCTCTCTGCGCAAACCGGCCTCCCCCCCCCCCCGCCCCCCCAGGCCACCTCCCGGCCCTGCACCCCGACATCCCAAGCCAGCCCTGGGGGTGGGCGCGCAGGGTGGTCGGTCAGCCAAACCCGCACCCTCCGCCCCTGCACTGCTGCCTCTCCCCACCTTTCCCAGGGCATGGCTTCCCAGTTTAAGCCCTGCTCGGAGGCAGCCGGGCTGGGATGCTCCAGGTAGCAGCCTGGCTGCGTTTTGGGAACCAGGACATCCAGACCCTCTCGGACGCAGCATCCTTCCCTCCTGCGCTGCCAGCCCTCAGCGGAGATATCCTCCTTCCAGCCCACCCTTCCTGCCCCTCCGCTCTTATCATTCTCGCTCTCCCTCTATTATTTATAAACTCTAAATGCACTTCACTCGATAAAAGTGTTTGGGGAGAAAGTTTGTATGAAAAAGGCATTAGACAAAATAAAGTTATATTGTACTGTAAATGGAGAGGGTGGTGTGGGTTTTTGTTTGTGCTTTTTTTTAAAAAGTCGATCTTCTCCACAAAATACGACCTTTCCCAGAGCTGTTAGAAACACTTAGTGCGGAATCAGATTTAACGACAAGCAATAGGCAGCAGTTTAAATGCACTTAGTGCAGGGAAGCGAAGCGAAGCAAGGCAAAGCTTATCCCAGATTTGGTTTTGTTGGGCTGGGGCGTCGGGTTCTTTGTTTTCTGGTTTGGTTTATCCCGTCCTTCTGCAGGAGCGGCACTTGGAGCCCTTTCGGAGCCTTTCCATAAAGGATGAAATCCTTTTGCTGTGCGCAGTTCCTGCAGGGAGAGCGCTCCAGCTGTAGGGCTCTGACGAGGTTAAGCATTAATTAAATCGAACCGTGAGAAAATAATTACACACATGCATCCGTCAGGCCGGCTTGTCACTACCCAGTAACAAAGTTGGACGCGAACGCCGTCAGCGGAACTGTCATGCGGCTGTTAGAAGGAAATAAATGCATCCCAAACGGACAATTTCATTTAGGGGGAGGAAAAAAAACCCACGGATTGCAAAGGATTAATGACGCGAAGGGTTTGTGTTTGCAATTGGATGTAAAATGCAAACATCGTGAGTTGTGATATCACCGTTTAACCTTAATGTTCGATAGCACTCTAACTGCTTGCCTGCCGGAGGGACCGCGGGCTGTCAAAACAAAACCTCCAGCACAGGAGAGGTGCAGGGAAAGGCGTGGATACGGCCTCAGCAGCAGCACCTGGCCATGGCTTTCACAAGCAAAAAGAAATTTAGATTAAAAGGAAAAAGAGGGTGGAATGGGGCTGTGGGGAGTAAGATCTCCACTGGAGATGCTGGAACTTGGTTTTTAGGCTTGGGTTTTAGGGCTGCTCACTGATTTCTAATGGTTGAGACCTTAAAATCTTTTTCTAGGGCATGCCAGCGAGGGCTCCCGTAAGTGGGGACACTCAGAGTCCCCTCCTGAAGCCCCGAGGGTACGGTACGCCTTGAGCAACTGAGGCCACACACAGCTTCCCCATCATCTCCGAGACCACACGTAACCATCCACCGAGGAGCTGCCAGGAGGAACAAAGACCCAAGGGAACCACAGTAGGTTGGGCACCAACACCGTGGGGATCCATCCTGCTCCCAGTGCAGACATGGGAACAGCCACAGCAGCACCTTCCCAGCTAACCTGGGCCCTTCCCCTCCAGCCCCCCTCTTCACTTCTACCGGAGCTGAGCCCTGCAACACGGGGGTGCAGAGAGACATCCCCACCCGTCTCTGCAGCACCTCTGGGACCACCGCAACCAGCTCAGGACCAGAGCAGCTCCAGGTGCTGGTGCCCAGCTCCTCCCCACCACCTCCCCTCACCGGCATCCTGCCCCAAAGCCCTCCCCCAGCCCCACGACTCGGGCGTGCGAGAGCCTGCCCAGCACGGGGCTGCTGGAGCAGGCACCCCGGCATACCTGAGATGCACGCCTGAGGCCCGGGCAGACAGCCGGCGAGCAAAATACAGCGACAGGCACGGCGGGGAAGATTTGTGGCTAGGCAGCTGGGCGTGCTCTGGCTCCCAGGGGGTCCCTTCCCGGCTGGGAGCGCCCGGAACAGCGCAAGGGTCCCAAGGGAGACAATTTGTTTTCTCCCAACATGGGCCTGGCCGAGCCGGCTGCTGGGGACCTGCGGACAGGCCAGCTTTAACTGCGCGTGGCTGAGGACTGCCTGCGGCAGCGGCCGTGGCGGGGAGGGATGGAGGGCGGCCTCGCCGAGCACCACCAGCGGGTTGCCAAGTAGAGCACAGCAGCCACGGGGGAAATTCGGCTCCTCATGCCCAAGCGGACGCTGGGCGCAAGCTGGTCTCCAACCCTCGCGTTGAAGAAACGCAAGTCTGGGCAGAAATAGAGAGCAACCAAGGGCTTTCTTGTCCTGGTACCCGCTGGCTATTCCCGTGGCCGCTAAAGGGCAGAGGGATGCTGGGGGGCAGCGGTGATGGGGTGAGGGGTGGGAAGACCTCCCCCTGCCCCGGGGCACGCTCTGGCATGGTGCAGATGGGGATTTGGGGGGAGGGAGGTCAGCACCAAGCCCAGGGAGGTGGGATATGGAGGGTGCGTGTCCCCAGAGACGGGGGAATAGCCGGGCTGGCTTGGGGCCACGCTCTGCTCCCATGCAGCCAGAGGCTCTGCCTGCAGCCGGGCATCGTGTCTCCTCCTAAGCTCGGCTGCATGGATTAATTGACTTGCTCCATTAGTGACCAAAAAGCCTCTTACCTTCAGGCAGTTCAGAAGTGAAATAAAAACACACACACACACACAAAAAAAAAAAAAAAAAAAAAAAAGGGGCTGGAGCAGGGAATCAGGGAAACTTCACCAGACAGTCGCTGTGGACCCCAAAGCACCCACACACCTGCACGCTAAAATCCAGATATACATATCTGAGTAACTACCAGAAACCAAACCAAATAATTTAAACCAGTTAAAGAGTCAGAACAGTTTCTGCACACTAAGTGAATAATTTATGGGCAGAGCTATAATAAAAAAAGCCCTCTCCAGGCCTATATCGCAGGAAAATGTATCCAGAATAAAAGATCACATTTCAGACTCATAAATAAATGAAAAACAAAACCAACAGTAAACAGAAATAAAAGTATTTCCTTCCCGGCCCTCAGCACTGCCACAAAGACCCGCAGTGTGCTGCGCAAACCATGGTCAAGGGACTCTCCTGCCCATCATCCCTGGAGAGACCCTGACGTCCCTTCCTCCTCCCCAGCTGGAAATCTGGACCCAAACCCCCCAACGCTCACCGCTTAACCCACAGCCGTTACCGTTTTAAGCAGCGATAGCAATAGGCAGTTGCCCGCGCTGAGAGGCAACACAAGGACCAAATCTTGCTCACAGGGCTGTTCCAGCCGACCTCCTCCTGCTGTTCTGGTGCAGCTGTCAAATAGGCTACGAATAAAGCTCAGGAGCCCCCAGAGCACACTTTTGCGTGGTACAGCCTTTAGGGCCATGAATGCTGCTCCCACCCTCTGTGTGGCCCCTAAAAAAAAAGTCCAAAAAACCCAAAGCACTGGGAAAGTGGAAAGAAAAGCGTTCCCAGTGGTGTGAGTTACAGCCAAAATGAACTTCACCCCTTTCTCCGAAATAAAAACTTGCCAAGAGACTCTATTTCACTCCCATCAAACCTCAGTTAGCCTGGGCAGCTGGCAGGGACCCTGGACTTCCAGCAGACCGGCATAAATCCCTGGGGGACACACGAGGTGACACCACTCCCAAGCACCTCCACCAGACCATCCAGAGGATGCTGTGTGGGGTTTGCCCCTCTTCACCCCATCACGGAGGAGCTCCGGGGTCCCCACGCTCAGCAGTGAGGGTGAGGAGCTCCTGCCTTCCTCCCCAGCCAAACTGCTCTGGACGTGGCCAAACCCAGGGCACCGGCGGAGCAGCCGGTGACTGTGACAGCCTACCTCGGGGCCGGCTCCGGCGTTTCCGTCTCCCCACGGACGTGCTGCGCAGCGCGGGCTGGAGCTGCCCGATCTCAATGGGCGTGTTGGTGCGGAAGCTCTCCTTGAACTTCTGCATCAGGGACTCCACCGTCTCCTGCGTCACCTCGGGAGCTGCAACACCGGCAAAGGGACTGCGGTTAAAAGAGAAGCGGGCCACCGTGCCCCCACTGCCCGGTACAACCCCTTCCTCGCAGAGGACAGCGTGAGCTGGAGCTAAGTCCTTGGCCAGGAGCTCTGCCAAGGTGGGATAGAGCTTGAGGTCACCCTCCAAAGTCCCCTACAGGGACCCATCCAGCACTTTTCCAAGTCTTACCAAAGCCAGAGAAATTAGAAAAATTGTGAGTTTACAGATACTGCATTTTTCACACTGCTTTCCAGCATTTTGGGTTATTCCTTGCACCTTCCCCGATGTGCACGCAGGGCACTTGGAAGCATCGTGCCCTTATCCAGGTCACAGCCTGAAGGGTTCAAAACACACAGGAACCCCCTGCGCACTGACCTGGCTTCGGGTCGGGTTTAAACTCTGCCCAGGAGCTCGGAGTCAAACCCCAGGCTCGGCAGCCTTTTGAGGGGTCGGGTACTCCCCAGCAGGCAAGTTTGGGATTACGGACCGATGGGCAAGGCTAGGGAGGGAGCCAGGCGAACAATGTACAGCTGGTCCAGGCATGCTCCGAGCGGCAGCAGGAATCCCTGGGGTCTTCCAGGGGCTGCGCTCACATGCTGGGCAGCAGCACCCGAGCTCAGGGAACAGCTTGCTGCAACACCCCACGGCATGTCACAGCTTGCTGACATTTAAGCAACTCCCCTCCTTGCTCCCACACACCCCCTATCCGGTAATGCCAAAAAAAAAAAACCAACCCAGGAACTCGATGCCCACCCGCACAACGGGCAGTTACGGGAAATCACGAAACCACTCGCATAGAGCAAAGGTGAAATTCAGGATCAAAAGGCTTGTCATCCTGCAGGCCACAGAGGTCTCCCAGGTTTAACAAACAGTTTGGTCTCTGTCGGCTCCTTGAATAAGCGCATTAGCAGAACATAACCTCTGTCCTGTCTCCATCCGGAGAGTCACGAAGCCCCTCCGATTAGCTCCTGAGACTCCCCCTGCCCGCAACACGCCTGTGCGGGGCTGGCGGGGATCACCGGTCCTACAGCCACCCCGCACTCGGCTCAGGTAAGGGCTAAGCGAGCAGCTGGGAGCTCCTCAGCCTGCCGGGAGTTACAGGCTGATGCATCTTCCCACTGCATCTCCCGGGGCCAGAGACACATCAGATCTGGATGGAGCAACTCGGGCACCTGGTGAGCTCGGGGTGTGTAACCGCTCCGGACCATGGACTCCAATTCCCTTCGCGGCAGGCCATTTTAGT
This sequence comes from Sagittarius serpentarius, assembly GCA_034782735.1. Lineage (NCBI taxonomy): Eukaryota > Metazoa > Chordata > Aves > Accipitriformes > Sagittariidae > Sagittarius > Sagittarius serpentarius. The sequence goes on from JAVKLA010000052.1 coordinate 11,762,448, forward strand.
GCAAAATGAGAAGCTGGCCATGCGGGACGAGGCATTTGTAATCCTAGACAAGGATTTGACTTAAATGCAGAGTTTGCAGCAGACTCCTCCAACAGCCACCCACACTGCAGGGAGGGGAGAGCCCCGACCACCCCGCGCCGCAGGGCCTGCCACACCAGCCCACGAAACAGCTCCCCCTTCCTCCTCCCCAAATCCCAAAGGTGACGTCCTTGGCCTTCCCAGGGTTGACAGGCTTTAGACCACCCCAGGGTGCTTCTCTACCCCCACAGGCTGCAGAGAAGGTACCGAAATCTGCTGGGGCCATTGGGAGGGGGAGTGCCGGAGAAGAGCAGACCGGGTGCTGGGTCCACGGGCGCAGGCACATCGGGAGGGCTCGGGAGAGAACCAAGCTCACTGGGCGACGGAGAGAGGAGGATCAAACCCGCTGCCTGCATAAGCACTGAAGGTGGGAACCATTCTGGGAGAGCTCCGGAGAGAGGGCAGCCTCAGGGACCAGCGACTTCACGTCTTCCAATTATTCAACGCCAGGCTCCCACAGGCACCACCGATCAAAGGCAAAGCTCCCCCAAGCCCTCTACATTTACAGCAGGTACAGCCAGAGCCTGCGGTGTCGGGTGCCCCAGCAAGCAGCACCAGGGGGGGGGGGGGGGGGGGGGATAA
>JAVKLA010000052.1:11764133-11775883 GCA_034782735.1 Sagittarius serpentarius
CCCCCCCCCCCCCCCCCCCCCCCCCCCCCCCCCCCCCCCCCCCCCCCCCCCCCCCCCCCCCCCCCCCCCCCCCGGAAAAAAGAAAAACCAAAACCTTGTTGACATGATCTCAAGCAAGTGGAGCTCGACATGGCCAGCATGGAGAAAACCCTCACCAACGAATGAAAGGTAGCTGGGCTTTAACTGAACGAGCATCAAGGGTCAAGGATAAAGGAAAGACCCTTCACGCACCGCCAACCACGAGAAAAGGGAGGCAGAAGAAACCAACGCACCATAACGTAATGAGGTACGGAACTCACCGAGGCTGCTGGGACCCTGTTGACCACAGGGGTGTCCATCACATCCATAAAAGAGACGCAGTCCGCCACAAACCGCCACCTGGGCTTTGCCACCCGGGGATTTCCAGGGTCAGCCACCTGAGCCTGGACAGCTGGGGGTAGGAACCCACCACCCGCACCGATGCCTCCGTGGGCATCACACAACCGCATGGCAAACACGAGTTCGCACAGACGCCGGCCACCCACTGCACGCGTGCTTGGCATTCCCGTCTCCCACGGAGGTTTTAATTGTTCTGAAAAGGATGGGAACACACGCTACCGCAGGGTACTGCAAAGCTTCAAATACCCCCAGCTCTGCCCCGCAGGACCCACCCGGGCTGCACGTGCCGAGCACGGGCTCAGCCGGCGGCTCCCGGCGCTGCCGCGCTCCCCGCCCGCCGCTCCCCGCCCCAGCACGACGCAGCCGCAGCGCCAGCGCCCCGGCACCGGCTCCTCCCAATGATGGCCGAACACGATGCAGATTTAGAAGCAATAGGACCGTCCTCTCCTTGTGCGAAGCTTGCCAAGCCACCTTCTCTCCCACCCCTGGCTTCCAGGAGATAAATCCACCCGGGCTATTGAGCTCACAGCTTCGTCACCACGTTGACACAGTTTCTCCAGCCTGGCAAAGGGGGGGCGAGATCCACCCCAAGGTTTGGCACAACGCTACGATCTCAATCTCACCCTGTCCTATAGCGAGGGCCTTCGGCAGCCTACAAGCCCAGGAACAAGCTGAAAGCAGAGGAAGCACGAGGCTCTCCAGCCTCCGCAAAAATCAGCTTCCACCTCTGGCAGCGATTTAAGGATGCAGCTGAAGGTCACCGTACCTTTGTAAAGCACGTTACATGTTCCCGATGTACACCTCGCTGCTGTCCACCCCCATACGCTACTTTGAAAGCGATTTGCTCTCCTTAAGGCTCCCCTATTCGTTTGCACATCTCTCGGAAAACAATTCACACCAGTAGCCTTTCTTTCTTTCTTCCTTCCTTTTTTGCTGGCACAAATTGCAGCGGGAAAAGATGTTGTTTGGCTTAAAAATTACATCAACAACAACAAAAGTCATCAACTGAACAGTATGAGCGATGTTTGGGTAAAAATACATTGCAACGGAGATGGGAAGCGGCAGCGTTCGTTCCAGCCTGTGCGGGACCCCCAGCGCAGCCAGGAGAGCTGTACCCTTCCCAGACACATCGGCTGGGTATGGGGGGGGCTGTTTCAGGGAGATACCAAAATCGGTATCTCACCAGCTTCTGCGGCCAGGAGGGATTCTCCAAACAGTCCCAGGCTCGGATCAGCGCAACCACCCACAACCTGTATTTGAGGGATGTGCTGGTTGCGTACCTGCACTGGTTGCACTTGGATGGTGCCTCCACCATCCCAGGACGTTCCCGAGGGTCCAGCACAATGGACAAGGAACTGCAAAAGCTCTTTCTGCAACCTGTTTTCTGCCAGCTGAGGCTGGGAAGTCACGATGGAGCTGGTGGCAATGGAAGTGCCCCACAGCCCTTGGAAACAAGCCCTCAACCTCGCCGAGATATTGCAGGGTGTTCAGACATGGACTCGGAGGATGCCAACGGAGCAGCTGTGCCACACACTGGAGAGCTGCCCACAGGCTAAGCCAACGCTCCTGCACCCCCCGGAGACCCTATATCCACCCAGGACCTGGCAGCCTCACTCCATGCTGCACCAGACCCCGGCAGGGCAGGGGAAGGGCTGGAGCTTCTCCCAAAACCAGGCTCAACACCTCGTGCTGCTGCTGGGGGGACTGGCAGAGCCAAACAGCCCCACAGCTCCGTTTTTGCAGCGTATTAGAACAGGGTGGTGAGGCTTAAGGTCTGCAAAGGTGCCAGCTTCCCCAGGCGTCCCGGTCTTTTTGGTGTTTGGCTTAAAGTTTTGGTCTCTGGAGCCACGACAGCCCCTGTACCCCTCACACAACATCTGCACTCCTACAGCTGCAGGGAGAAGGCTGGAAAGGCAACAGCAGCTTCTGTTAGAGCTTCCCACATTAGGCATTGAGTAAAACATTTTTAAAAAATATAGTTTTATAAGCATCTGATTTTCCCATCCCTCTCTTTGATTCCTGAGAGTCAGAGGGCAAGTTAATCGATTCCTCAACATTACCAGTGCTTAAAATGCTCCCAGAGTTTTGGAGAGAGGAGTAACTCACAGAGCGGCTCAAGAGCTGCTCGACTGAGCATGCCACTTCGCTGGAATCAAAGTGTTTTGCAAGAACACGTCAAACTCAATCGAGGATTAAATAGAAAAGTTTGGGTGCAATTAGAAGTCAAGGTTGGTGGGATTTTTACCTCCTGACCTGTGCACACATTCATGACGGCACCCATGGCCACATGTAGGATGCAGCCCTCTCATCTCAGACACCAGCTCTTCTCCTTGCCCCTCTCTTGCCCTCTCACTGACTGCTTCCAGTATTTTTCAAATAATCTGCTTTTTCTAGGCACAAGGGAGGGTGCTCTCCTGCGAGTCACTGACATTGGCTCGAAATGCTCAAAGTGCATCATCATGTAACGCACCACGTAAACATCGGGAATGTGTAACGCAGTTTAATAACGTTATAATTGTTTCCTCCAAATCAAACCCCTGATTTTCAATAAACTCATTTTGCTGTTTCTGGATCGATATTTTGGAAATTTCTATTCTACAAAGTATTTCACAAAATCGACTTTCTGATCCTATTTGGAATGAGCATAAATTTCACAATACTGGAAGTCTTCCACATTGCGGAAACTCTGTTTTCTCACCAGCTCTAAATAATGGGTGTTTGTTGCTTTTCGAAGCATGAAATAAGCAACAGTGTTTGTTCTGAAACTGGGATGCGGACTGATTTTCAACAGTGCCACCCTGAAGGTAGTAAGCTCCAGAAAGCAGAGCGCTTTACTAGCATAAAATTAGGTAATTACACCGATGCCTGTGTGATGATGGTGGGAGAGATTTGTACAACAGCTTCACACACACCAGGATGAAAACACGTCTGGAGAGCAACGTCTTGCCACAGAGCATGGTGGATACGGCAAAGACGTGAGAAACACTGAGAACTTTAGCTCTCCATCTCTTTCTCCAGCCACCAAACACCTCTACCACCTCTCCAGCAAGAGTCTCTGTCCCATCGGTCCCCTGCTCTCCATTAGTTCACATCATATGCCACGTGCAGTGTCCAAGAAACACTGGGAAAGTGCTGGCTGCATTACACAACCAACTCAGGATATATATATATGGAGATATACATTAAAAAAAAAAAAATATATATATATAAAAAGAAATACATACATATATAAAAACATCAAAACAAGCCACAAATAACCACACGTACCCATACATCAGGGGAGCAAGCGCCTCCTGCAATGCATACATCTCCGAGCCATCCTTAGGCGAACCCACCAGTGGAAGTGACATGGGTGGCACCGCGCGCTTTGCTGGAGCTGGCCCCCAGCCCAGCCTGCCAGCGCGGCGCGAGGGAGGATCAATCCCTCTCCGAGAAGCTCTTCTCCGCAGAGGGGTTTTCAGATGCAGCAACAGAGGGATATGGGAACCCAGAAGCATTTTGAAAACAGGCTTGTATTCCATCTCGACTTTTTCCTTCTTTTCTCTCCTGGCCCTTTTTGTTGAGTTTTAAAATAGAGAAGGTATAATTTTTTTTTAAATAGGTATTAATAGACAGAAATTAATACATTAATAGACGATTACATACATTAATAAAACTCTCGCTATAAAAATAGATTTTTATACGTAAAAATCTGACTTTAATTGCAATTTGGAGGGGGAGGGTAGCAGAAGAAAAGATAAAACTTTATTCGAAATGTCTCCTTTGAAGGAAACTGAACAAATGTACTTTCCTCCTTCATATATTCATGAGATGACTGCTTCCCTATCCCGTTCTCCACCACCCTCAGCTCTGGGCTTGGAGCCAGCACAGTCCTTATCTGGTACGAGGCAGGGGAAAAAAAAAAACCTGATAGGATCAGAAGTTTTCAGTAGTTTAACAAATCTGCCAGAAGAAAAAAAAAAAAAAGTCTCCAATGGTTTTTAATAAAGCTTGGGGCGTGTGACAGAGAAGGGGGGATGCCAGGAGAGGCTGGCGTGCAGCACGGGAGGGGGATGGAGACCTGCGTTGGCTCAGCATCCCACAACGGGGACACGGACCCCAGGGAGCACCAGGGCACCCCGCAACCCCCCCGACCACACACCCACTCTTTGCTTTTCCTCTTTATTGCAAAGCTTTGCCTTCCCCCCCACGCCATCTACAGAGAGCAGGAGATAATATCTGCAGCTCTTGTCCTTGCTACAGCTGGGTGAGCTGCTCCTCAAAGGGGCAGGAGCTGGGGGAACACCCAGCCCCCCAGGAAGAGGCATCCGGAGCCAGAGCCCACGGCAGCACCCTCCCAGCACCGGCTGCCCTGACCCTTCTTCATCCTCTCTCCAGTCACGGTGCTCAATCGCTTCCCAGCTAATTGCCTCCACTCATGTGTGCAAACTAACCGTTTACTGGAAAATGCCACAGAATGTTAATTTCATTCGGAATTGGGTAATTGCAAAGCACTTCCATTTTTTTATTATAGGAAATGAATAAGCGTCATATTAATAGCATCGTTTCCAACTCCGACCGCAATCACGGCCCCACCGATGGAGGCTGCGAGTTATTCGTCACCCCACACTTTCCCTGCCTTTCTACCTTCCTCCTTTCCCTTCCCCCTGCCACACTCCCGACTTCCCACGCTGGTAATTAAGATAATGCAATATAATTATAAACGCATCGCGACAGACCAGACGCTTAAGAGCCATGGTCCAACGGTCCCCACTGCCTCGCACCTTTGCGTTGCCAGCATCTTGCAGAAGGAGGCGGGTCTCTGTGCTCCTTGGGCTGCTACCAGCTGGGTTTGACCTTCCCAGGAGCTGTTCCTGACTAGGAAACCCTCAGCTCTTCTACGGGGCAAAGACTTTTCTAGCACATCCCACCCCTGACACCTAAAGGGCATTGCAGATTGGGGCTGTTCAGCCCGGAGAAGAGAAGGCTCCAGGGAGACCTTATTGGGGCGTTTCGATACTTAAAGGGGACTTACGGACAGCCTTTTCGGTCGGGCTTGTTGTGACAAGACAAGGGGTAATGGTTTTAAACTAAAGGAGGGTACATTCAGACTAGACAGGAGGAAGAAATTCTTTACGGTGAGGGCGGTGAAACCCTGGCCCAGGTTGCCCAGAGAGGCGGTAGAAGCCCCATCCCTGGGAACATTCCAGGCCAGGCTGGACAGGGCTTTGAGCAACCTGATCGAGTTGAAGGTGTCCCTGCTCACCGCAGGGGGGTTGGACTAGACGGACCTTTAAAGGTCCCTTCCAATCCAAACCATGCTAGGATTCTACTATTTGTCCCTTTACCCCATTTCTCCTTCTGCAAGGAAAAGCCTTTGGCCATGGGATGCTGCCCCATCTCCCCCTGCCCCAGCACCGAGAAGGTCCAGGCCACCAGAGACTCTGCTTCCCAGTATCTCCACTCTAATAAAACCCTTAACTTACCTTTTTTTATGAGACATCGTAACTTTTTCGCTTATGCGGCAAGAAGAGAGGAGCGGAGAAGATGGGCAGACCCTCACCAGCAGCTAATGCTCCTCAAGTTATAAAATAATTGAAAAGTTAAATAAGAACACTCTGGAGAAAGCTTCCTGATTTGGTGCTAATGGGCACACGAAGCGGCCCGGGCTAATGTTGCGTGGAGGAGAGACGCCAGCTCGAGAGCACAGCGCTGACCTCCAGCTCCCTCTCTCCACCGCCCATCTCCTACAACTCCACAGATCCAGAGGAAAAACTGCCCGAAGGAGCCAGCCGGGGCAGAGACCCACCGAGGGCAGGAGAAAGCCCCATCCCCGCCTGGCCGAGGAACCGCCGCAGGGGGATGAACCTGGCGGCAGCAGCAGCACTCTGGCATCTGTAAAGTCAATGCGAGCGAGTCCCAGCACCCCCAGGGATGGGCACGGGCAGGCAACAGCAACGGCTGGCAAACGGGGATGAGAAAGGCACCACAGTGGCCCCCCTCCGCTCTCAACCACCGCCCAACTCCCCGCTCGGCAGCGCGGCGCAGAACAGATTTGTTAGTTGGAAATTATATTTTCTTTGCCCAGCCAGCAAGGTGATAGCTTTTCACGGTACCGGCAACTCCGTGCCACGTGCTGAGGAGAACAAGGGAGCAACGTCAACCCAGAGAAGGGCAAACCACCAAACCCCCATTTTGCAATGGGTCCAAGGAGCTTCAGCCGTGCACATATGGCACAAATGCCACCAAAAGAAGCTCCCCTGCACTGGCAGGGACCAACCATCTCTCCCACACCGGGAAGCATACGGGTGCAGGCAGCAGGCAGGAGAGAAGGAGCCGAGAGCCTGTTTGTTGGCTCAGGAGAAGACCCGGAGCCAAGCGAAGACCCGGAGAGAGCCCAGGCTACCAAAAGCAAACCACTTCCAAGCCAGGCGGGCGAGGCAGCGAGGCCGAGCACAGCCAGACCCTGCAGGACCCCGTGGGTGAGTCGCAGCAAACGCTGTAACTCAGCGGGGCCGTCAGAAAGGATTGATTTGAAGCACCTTGTTAATAAGTTTCCTCTCCCGCTGGTCCTTCGGGTAGGTCACTGCCTAATGATAAATGGGGCTGGAAGGTGCCTGCAGACCTAATATCAGCGCAGGTGCCCGGCCTCGATCCATCTTCCTTAGGAGCCAGCTGACAAAACTAACTGTCTCGGTGCCGTAGCCAGGTGAAACACAACCCATAGGAAGAGGACACGCAAACAGAGCGAAGAGCTGCCCTCCCTGCTCCCCTCCCCATAAAACCCATAAGCCTAGGACGGACTGATGGGGAGAACATCTCGCCCACGCCGACCGGCAGAGCCGCAAGGCTGCTAAAAGCCAAGGTGAAAGAAGCACCAAGCACCACGGACCGAGACAAACCCATTGCTCTCCCGCAAGCGACAGGATCTGGAGCAGCCTCAGCTCTAAGCCATGCATCCCAGGGGCTGCCCAAGTGCTCGCTAGCCTCTATGTATTTCCAGCAGAAATGGGGAATGTTGTGGGATTGTTCTCCTTCATCCCAGACCCCACACCCTCTTCTCCTGGTCAGCCTGACTTTCAGAAACGGTAGCACGTTTTTGCTCCACGCTGACACCATGGAAGGATGGCCCTGGGCAGAGCTGAAGCTCTCCCAGGTCCTCTGCATTGCACACAAGACAGCTGCAAGATGCAACCCACCACAAAAACCCAGGAGAGGGGAGGACATCTGAGATGCCCTGGGGTCTCCCAAGGGGAATAAACAGCCACCATAATATTTTTTTTTAGAGTATGCATTGGGGAAGGGGGGGGAAGTAAAAAAAGTCATCTCAAAGCTAATCCTGGTCAGCAACTGGCCAACAACCCAGCTACGCCTTAAATAATGTAGTGCTTTATCAAACATTCATAGTGATGCACAAAGTGATGAACAACGCACACCTGGCATTTATATAAATATAGTTCCTGATGGCTTGTTTTCCTTGGACAGCCAAAACTTCACAGCTTATCTTCTGTGAGCTTGTGATTTAGCCTGGACGAAAAGCACTTTGGACATCTGGGAAAACAGGGCTACTGCACACGAAACTGCCACGACATCTCCACCAGGCATCAGCAGCCCCACAAAACCCAACAAAAGCCCACGTTAAAAAAGCTGCTGCTGACCTGAGGTGTCACAAGTCACCCAGCTGTGGCTGGGAGGGGGGATGACCAAGGGTATTTCTTCTCACATAGGATGTCGTGCAGCCCAAGCCTCGCAAAGCAGCGATAAACCAGCGGGACTTTGCAAAACCGCCATCCCTTCAGGATGCTCAACAAAATACTGGCATGCTAAAACACACCTTTTCTCTTCCATTCCCTATGGCACCATCAGAAGCTGCTTTTCCATCTGCTTCCTCCCTTCTCTGTCTCATGAAATCAGTGAGTGGGACATAGCAAGGGGAGGGGAGAAAAAAACAAGAAAACCACACCAGGAAATCCAACCTACCAGCCTTCTCTCAACAGCAACCCCTGCTGTGGGCCAGGAGGAGCCCTGCCTGCCCCGAGATGTTCAAGCCTTAATTAGCCATTAAGCACATGCCAGCACAGCACCTCCCGTGGCCCAGGGGGGTGCAGGACCAGAGGAGGCCACCAGCCCCCCGGGAGCTTCCCCATCCCTTCTGACCCACTGCTGGAGGCAAGAGGCACATCGGATACGGCTCTTGTTGGGAAGACCTCCTGGGCACGCTCCCGCGCACATCCCGTGGTGCTGCCTTAGGCCACTTGCCTGGGGGACGTAAGGAAAGGGGAGCACGTCTCGCAGAACCACCAGGCCAAGGCAGCATCGTTCCCTCCCCCCATGTTGGTGAGGCCAACCCGAATTTGGGATGGAGGCAACCAGTTCAATGTGATGGGATGATCAAAACAAACCTAAAACTCCAGCCTGGCAGCTCTCCATTTAGAGCTCGAGAGGAAATTAATATATTAATTATGACTGTGCTTATCTCTCTGGAAAGCAAAGCTTTTCCCTGGCAGGTATGGACTTTTTCAAATCCACAATTAAAGTCAGAGCTGGCATCACCATAAAACTGAAGGACCCAATGGCGTATCTGTTGTAACCTCTGCAACCGGAGCCCCTGTTCTCTTCATTAATGCACTCAAATCAGTTGGAATTAAGCATGTTAGACTTAAAAACGTTTAAGTTCTCTAATAACTAGAGATGCTAGCTAAGCATGTGCTCAAATGCTTTCCTGAATTGGGGCCCAATTCCTACCCTGTTGGGCCTCATTCTTTTTTTTTTATTTCTTTAAAGCTGAAATTTGCAGCTGGGTTTTCAGCCAGGAAGAGCGGACTGCAAAAAACACTTTCCACTGGCAGGCTATGTGAATATACATTTTCAAAGGTCCCTGTAAATTACGCAAGAAGTTGGCGGGGATTAGAGCCGGGAAAAGCTGATCACGTACAAAGAGGGTCACGATCCCATCAGGTCACTGGAAAGAAGACAGAGCCCCAAGACGTATCAGATGCCAGCCTGACGTACTGTCCCATTTTAGCCTCCAGCCCTAGCAAATGTTAAGCCATCGTTTTATTTATTAAAGGCTCAGGAAGCCTCTGGTTAATGCTCAGATTCAAGGTGGCACTGCATCTGCCTACCCGAGCGAACGGCAGCTGCAGACAGCGGCTCCCAGCCCCGGCCCGGCGGTGCGGGCACCAGGGACGGCACACCCCGGCCCGGCGGGCAGCTCCGTGCCGGCAGCCAGCCACGACCCGGGCCAGGCACCGATGTGCCCTCCAGGATGCTAGTCTGTCAGCTCGGGGACGGCAACATCAGGCCGGTCATCTCGCTCCTGTTGCCCACGGGCTCTCCATTCTCCATCACGGAGGACACCACCATCACCCTGTCCATTACAAGGGCATCGCCTCTGACTCACAACCTGTCTTGAAATCTCACCTCCAAGGTACTGCAGAGCTCATTTATCTGTAATGAATACCAACTCCAGGGCACAGCTTAACTACCTGCCCTCCTCTTCCACATCTCAGCCCCCCAAATGCCCCTCTCCCCAGCCCTGACGCTGCACCCTCGAGCCAGAGCGCTGCCTTACCTCTCCCTAGAGCAGCCTTCACCGGGAGGTGAAGACGATGACTGAGATGCAGCCACCAGAACAGCTGCTCCAGCGTTGGTGGGTGGCATAGGAAACTCCCTCTCCTCATCACCAGGACCCTTCCCCTGCCTGCCTTTCGCTGTTATCTCAAACCTAAGCCATTTGTCAACCCTGCCAAAAACCCTTCTCCCGCAGTTCTCCCGGACCGCATCGCCCAGAGCAGTTTGGCTGGGAGGCTGTTGGGACTACAACCCCTTACATCCACAGTTCTCAACGTTTCCCCATGCTGCCCTGTCTGCTGTCTGGCTTGGCTCCCCTCTCCAACTCACAGATGAGGACTGGAGCATTAAGTGACGTGACATGGGTTACCAAAGCAGCCGGTGGCAGAGTGGAGCTGCATCTGCATCTCCAGATTCACTCTGGGTGCCGGACCATCTTTCAGGCATGCTCAACAGCCTCTCGCTATCACTACAGAGAAGAGCATCCATGGATTAAGTAAGAGAAACTTCAGAGCTTTACCTAAGTTAACACAGCAGGTGAGAAGAAAGTCCAGGACATACGAATTCAAGATGACTGCACCACCACACCTTTGATATGCCTACGGTATTAATCATCGGTACCATCAGTAATAAGTCCTGTCTGCTGTCTAGACTTGAAGGCCATACCCAGACTGCAGAGTGTGTGAAGCCAGCACAAAGGCCTGCTTGAAAAGTTCTTTTTTTGAACATGAAAGAAACTGAGAAAATAAAGATGGGTCCTTTGTTGCAGGACTGGAATTGCAGATACTCAATTTTCAAGTCTGACATCCATTTTCTCTTCAGTTTTCACCAGGCAGAAGTTCTGCTTCCCACTGATCCTTAGGAGATTTCATCTGGCAAAATCTTCTCATTGGGGAACTTGTGGGTAACCCCATATTCAGGCTTCCTGGACTTTTATCTGCCTTCATTTACTAACTCCGTCTCTGTGCATCCAATGTGTCCCATCTGGGGATGTAGCAGTGCTGCCTGCGACGGACTGAGGGGGCCAAACCCCCTCAAACAGCGCCTGACAACAGAAGCAAAGGGCTCCTACCACTGTCGGATGAAACCATGTCAGTAAATACGAGCGCCAGGCATGTTAAAAGATAAAAACAAGTTAGGAATTCCCAAAGGGCTGGAGCTTGAGGCCATCTGCTCAGGAAAGGCAGGAGAGCAGGAATCATCAGGAGCATGGACTGGAAACTACCCAGGGAAGTGAGGACAGAGGCGGTGAGGACAGTGACATCACCTGCACGAATTTACCCACATCCCCTTAATGGCAGACCGCTGTGTAGGCACAGGGACTGGGTTCAGACATGGGGGTCTCCCCAGCAAAGACCAGGACCCCAGAAACCCCACCCCATCCCAGCAGACCCCACCTGGCACCATGCGCACCCATGGGGCACAAAACCCCTGCAGACCTTCTAATTGCCAGAGAGAACCCAAAACCAGGAGGAGACGGCATGGCCCCCTTTCCACACCAGCTCGAAGGGATCCTTTTGGCTAATCAGGACTGCCTGGCTACTGCCTCCTTCCTCGCTCCATTTCATGTTATTATATTAATAGGAAAAGGACTACTTTTCGCCTTAAACTGCCTCAGATTTTTCTTCTGTCTAAATTCATCTGGGCTCTGTGCAATGTCACCAGGTCAGTTTGTGCTCCTGCTGCAATTCTAATTTTGTCAGCTTTCCATTTTCTAGGGAGTTGGGTGATTTTTTTTTTTCCTTTCTTTGGGGGGGGGGGGGGGGGGGGGGGGGGGGGGGGGGGGGGGGGGGGGGGGGGGGGGGGGGGGGGGGGGGGGG
>JAVKLA010000052.1:11775983-11837016 GCA_034782735.1 Sagittarius serpentarius
CGCATCCAGATTACAACTGCAGCTAGGGAGAAATAAACATCTCATCTTTGCCCTGCTGTTTATCTACCCACAGCAGAGCCCGGTATCAGGTCAGAACCTGTAATTTCATTAACTTTATCACTGAGACGCGCTTGTTACTAGATGTCATTATTCAGCACATTGCTCCCGTGTTTTGTTTGTGCTGGGCTTCACTTCAGATGCTCCGGCACCGTGCAGGAGCCGCCCTCCCACCCGCATTGCTGCAGAGCACTGCCTGAGACTTGGGAGGAAAGTTTTGGCTTGCTGATCTGTGCTCTGCTTGCCCGTGATTTGCAAAACATTTGTGCTGCTCGACCTCCCAGGCAGGGACTTCTCTCCCATTTTGCAGGGCTGTACATAGCACAGTCACCCAGTGCAATTCCCTACCTGACCCGACATAACCAGAAGCAACACATGGGGAATAAAAAGCCACGCTCTTCCTCGTGGAAAAGGCAATCGAGCCCAATAGCTGCACAGTGCAGGGCGCACAAATCCCAAATGATGGAAAGCACTCACCGCCGGCGTGACCCGGCACCTCCAAATCAATCACTGCCCAGCCCGTTGGGGGAAAGCACGCAGAGGAGGCAGGTGGAGGGCGAGCCAAAATGCTCCATCTTCATTGGATTTGCCATCCCTGGTAATTAATGCTGGGAAGTGACACTTGAAAGAGCCTCTAGTGACAGCCCCAGCAATGATACCATTTGGAGCCTGCTGACAAGTCCCAGCTGATGTCTTATCACAACGCTACACTGCAAGAGCAGCAAGAAGAGGTTTTCCCTCGGGCACCGACGGACTCCCTGGGATGCGGGCACAGCTCCTCGCTCGGCCCTGGTGACCGCACCAAAACCTGGCGGCTCCGGCCATGCAGCCGGGCACCGGAGAGAAGGCTGACCCTGTCCTTGAGCTAGGGCCACGCTCCAGTTGGGTTTTCCTTGACCCATCCATCTTCAATCCACCTGTAAAACTGTGCCTGAGCAGAACTGATTTCCAGCCCCTGGGGATCTCCAGGTACACGGTGCCTGCTCACTCCAACTGCAGAGTTTCTCCACCCCACCTGCCGCATCCCCGCGGGAATCCCGGCTGCATCTGCTGCTCGCGGGCAGGTCGAAGTGCCCGTGTGCGCAGCACATCCAACGCCTCCCGAACCACCGTGTTTCCCGTGTATATGCAAACCAGGTTGGAGTGCAAAGCCCACAGCACATATAGTTATGCTTCTAGTCTAGAAATCCTAGATCTGAACTACAGCCACCTTGTCCTTGGCAATCCAGGCTCTGGGCAGCTTCAGCAGAGATGAGAAACTATCACATACCATAGCTTGACTCCTTGAGCAAAGCCTCATCCGAGAGGGAAAAGCGCCCATCTGGAAGGAAACACACGGTGAACCGGCATGGTTTGGAAGGATCAGAGCAGGCAAGGCACAAACCTGCCTCGATCCAAGGTGCAAAGCCCGTCAGCATCACGAGCTGAACTGGTGGGAGCATTTGTGAACATATTTCACAGCCTGGGGTAGCCCTGGCCCTGCAGGCAGCTTGCAGCCCCAGCTTTGGGGATTTTTCAGTCAGTGTAAGAAGTTCTTTATTGCCAGTTCCTGAAGCCCTCAGATAGTTTAATATTCTGCCCTAGATCTTGTTTACTATTATGTTTTGAAGAGGACTGAAATGCAGTTACTGCTGTCTTCCCCAGTCACACAACTCTAAATAATTTATAGAAAAGCAAAACAAAGAAGAGAATATGAAAGAACAAAAAAGGTAGCTCGGTTACGATATATGAAGGCTTTCATTTGTTCACTCTCACCAAGCAGAGGGTTGGGGAAACATCTCTTAACACCACGGGCCAGTAACAGCCAGCCGTACACAAAGGGGGATGCCAAGAGGGATGCTCAGATCAGCACTCGAGCGTGGCAGATGGACCCCTGGGCACCTCCGTGTTTGTTTGAACAACGATAACCATCACCATCGTAACCATCACCATCGTAATAACTTTGTTTAAAAGGGGAAAGAGTAAAAAGCACTTTAAGGGTGGAAGAAACACAACCTCAGCCACCACTCACAACCACAAGTGCAGGGACCTGCCTGCCAGACACGGTGCATCATCTGGGCTCTCCCTGGCTCTGTTGCTCAGAGCCACAGTCTCCCCCGCAGAGCCAAGAAGAGTCCCCATCCCCATCCCTGTCCCCCAGCACTACCACTGTGGGTGCTCCAACAGGGACCGTTCAGGCTCTCTGGGAATCCCACACGGTCACGGGAAGAAGGGAAGGATGGTCCAGCGTCACCCAAGAGCCCCTTCCCCGCACCGAGTGAGCCGGCACATCTCTTCCTCACTCCTGCTGCGGTCGCTCAGCAATTAGCACTAATGTACTTTGCTTTTGTTTATTCACATACATTTTACTGTGCATTGCAGGTGAACAATATTAAATGGCTACTAATGACATTTCAGTAAGCAGAGGTGGGTGTTGCAGCTTCTGAGAGACAGACTTTAAAAATGCAGGCAATCAAGTGTGTATTAGCTGAAACGCTCTGGGGAAAGCGCTGCTCTTCTCCGCGCAGGAGAGGCATCCTCCCGAGTCACGTAGTTGTACCCATGCAGCCTGCAGTCCCTCCATCCCCGTGCACGGGCAGGGGGGCACCACCCAGACCCTGTCTGGCCCTCTCAGCGATGGTTCTCCAAGCGCAGAGAGCAAACAACGTGGTTCGGCAGCATAAGTTTTATCTGCAGTTACAAGAACAACTAAATAAAGAGCAGCCAGGCTAGACTGCTTTATATAGGCTCCCACACTGGCCTCCTCCTAGAGCTCCCGAGTGTCTTCCAGTAGCGCTCTGAGACACCACCAGCATCTGTCACCCACGGTTTGGTCTCTCCTCCTCTCCCCGGAGAAGCCGTAGAGGCTGACAGCAGGTAATGTGCCTCCCCAGCTGCTCGGCCCACAGCAGCGCTGCTAAGCCCTGTCCGTACAGAATCCCCTCTGCTCCCGCGTACCTGGCACAGCCAGCAACGGGTACCGTCATGTACATCGTGACTGCAGAGGACCCTGTCTGCCTGTCCTGTTGTGTCCAACCTCTAGCTACTCGCTGTGCCGACGTTGGACTGCTTTATCCAGAGGGACCCCATCGCTAGTTTCTTTCTGAGCTGGGCAGAGCTTTAGGGAGGGGGAATCCCAAAGGGACCAGAGCTCCTCCAAATCCCAGCCCAGCACCTTTAGGGAAGGCACAAAGCATCCGCAGCACCTCGCCTGCTCAGGAACGGGCACTCCAGCCCAACTCTTGCTGCCCAGCCCCTCCATGGCTTCTACCAGGGGATTTATACCTTGCAACAGCGGTGTTATCCAGTGTGATACTTTACAAGCAGTCAGCACCATAGGGACAGGCAGCAGCCAGAACCTACACCTATGGAACTGTATAGGCTTCTTTCTAATCTAACCTACAGATGCTACGTAACACTATCTGCCATGCCAAACACCACGGGTGGGAAATGGTTCACATTTGGGGTCTGTATCCATCCATCAGATCCACACAGATTCTGCTCTAAGATTCTTCTCGCAACGAGAACTTTCCGATTTGCCCTTTCCAACTCCACACAGGGCTCCTATGTGCTTCCCTCAAATCTACAGCCCGGATGACTTTGTTTGCGGGTGACTACAGGATCATTTGTCTGATTGCTCAGAGAATAAAGCACAGGGGATGTTTTGCCGCTAGTGGAAAATACAGCTTTATGGAGCAGCTCTCCGAGGAGCATCGAGCCCCAGCGCACCGACACATTTGCTTGGTAGAACTGACGCCCTACTCGACAGCAAGGCAACGAACATTTCTGCCACCTAGAAAGTAAAGACTGGCCTGATTGATGCCCATGTGCTAGCACTCGCCCACAGCAAGAAGTCCCATCCTGTTGAGGAGACAGGAGTTCCAGCACTGCTGGAGCAGCAGGAACAACTCCTCTGTGCTGCCCCGCGCACAAGTGAACGGCAAGAGAGGAACTCTGCTCCCGGGGGAAATGCCAGCTCTGCTCCCCCAGCCAGGCATCCCCTAACCTGCTCCCCCAGCCAGGCATCCCCTAACCCGCTGGGGGTTCCACAGCGGGCAGAGACCGCTAGGACCAGATACACCACCAAGCCTGAAAGCAGAGCCATCAGCTTCCCATCTCATCACACTGGTAGGCTCACATTGGAAACAGGATGTGGAAGAGGATGTTGAGGAAGGAGACAGGTCAAATCCTATGAATCCGCATCTCCGTGGAGCTCCCAAGCACACAGCTCACATGCTCCTACGGCACCTGAACCGCCAGCAAAGCACAGTCAGGGAGCGCTGCGAGACCAGAGGACCTGGTCCCGGGGGCTGACAGTAACAGCTGAGGGCTCAGAGCTACTGTGCCTCAGTTTCCCCAGCACCATCCAGAGGTGATTCCTCTCTCAGGAGGGGCAGCTCCAGAACAAGGTCTGCAAACCACCTCGTAGATGACAGCTGTAGACCAACGCCTGGAGACCCAAGAGCCATGCTCTCTAGTGACACTGCACAGGACAGACACCCTGGCAGGGGATGGGGAGAGGGAAAGAGGAGAGGGAAAAGCCACAAACCTTTCTTTTCATAGTCGGGCTTCTCCTCCCCGCCCCGGCCCAGGCTCTCCAGCGTCCGTGTCACCTGGCTGCCAAATTCATCCTCCCTGGTGCTGGGCTCTGCCCGCCGTGGGGTCTCCTCCTCCTCCTCGTCCTCATAGTCATCCAGGATGGGGGTCTCGCGGATGGGCACCCCGATGACCGAGTTGTGGGCCTGGAGGCGCGAGTTGCGGAAACTCTCGCGGGCCTGGGGGCCCAACAGCACCGAGGGGATGTAGTGAATCTCGTGGGTGGCCTCCGTGCTGGCACTCTTCTGCGGGATGCGGCGGCGCTTGTGCCAGCGCCGCTGGGCATACAGAGCCACCATGAAGACCAAGAGAAGCAGGAGCAGCGCGATCAGCCCACCCTGCAGAGAAGAGCAAAGAGCATGGGTCAGGAGATGCACGGGGCACAGGGATGGCTCAGGAGATGCTGCGGCCAGTGTCCATGGACCCTCTCCTCTTCCACCTGCAGAGCACCCTTTCATCAGCACTCCATGAACAGCACACGGGGAGGTTCGTGGAGCAGCCACCCCTGGGGCTGCACATCAATCATGGGCAGGTGGAGCAGGGTGCCAGAGGTGTCCTTTAGCTGGGGACAGCACAGTGACACCCCTGGCTCAGCTCTGCCCACTCCCCCACGGACTTTGTTCTTACCACGCACCCCTTGAGACCCCACAGCCTCCCGGCTCACCCATGCGCACAGTGGCCCGAGGTGGGTGAGCACCCCCTCCCACCCTGCACGGGGAGGTGGGAAAGGAGGCAATTGCACCCCACCACTTCGGAGAAAGAAACTCATTAAAACAACCCAGCCACTGACATGGGGGCAGTAAAGCCTCAGCAGAGACACACAACATTTCACACAAACAACAGGCACCACGCAACCGCCGCTCCCCAGGGCACGGTTACCCCAGCTCCGTCATTTCTGGCGGTGATTTGCCCATGGTTTCAATGAGACTTCGGCTGCAGACCTGGGGGCACAGCACAACATGTTCCAGGCCAAGACCTTCTCTGCAAAGCTCTCCTCTTCCCCCGCCTCCACATTTTATTCAGTACACCTCCCACCTACATTACCATAAAAACATAATTTAAAAAAAAAAAAAGTATCTTTACCAAAAAAATAAACTTCCTAAATATCTATGCGTCCGTCGAAGTTGCTTCCCAAGGGAGTTGGGCTGGGAAGTGCCAAAGGGAGCCAGCCCTGCTTCTGGCTGCGCTGGAGGTTAAATTCAGCCACAGTTGCTCAGCCCCGCGCCGGCAAGAGCTGTGCCTGTGCCAGCTTCCAGCCTCTTAATCTCCACAGCATCGGAGCACTTTTATCCCGTGGCAGACAAGCAAAGCAGGGCATGCAAATCAGGAGCGGCGTGAGCAATCGGGGCTTTGCAGCACGTCGGAACAGCCAGGGCAGGGCAGGCGTTCCTTTGGCACAGGGGATGCCACAGGCCAGAACATTACAGAGCGGGCAAAAGCAAAGCGGAGACATGCAAATATTTCCCTTGCGTTCGATACAAAGCACCACGCTGCACCCGGAGCGCGGCTCCAACTCGTGAACAGGATCAGCTGTAAAGAGGTGGCATTCAAAATTGCAGCTCACAGGATGAGTTAGCTGGGGGAGAGGCCTCGGGAGCAAAAGCAGAGGAGAGACACTTCCCTGGACCACCCCAGCACCACGACCCACCGCAGAGGAGCCCAGCCCGGCATCTCCCATCAGGACCCCCCCCACCTCTCTCCCCAAATTGGCACCAATGGGAGAAGGGCTCAGGGATTCAGGAGGACATTGCTCAGCTTGACTTCCCTAATCTATGCGACATGCACCGTCGGGAAAGGCAGCTGAGTGCCCAGGAGATGCTCGAGGATCTCTGTGTGGGAGAAAGGCAGGGCTTGCTGAGCCGACCGCGCTCATGCCCTGCAGTACCGGAGCACCTGAAAGACCGGTGGGATGAAGACCCTACCTGGCCTTCCACACTCCGAAGCAAGAAACAGCACCGACACCTCAGCCTGGAAGAGCAGCAGCGTTTCCTTGGGTTTGCATAGCACCTGATGCACAGAGAGCCCAGAGCATCACAGGAGCTCCCCAGCGTGAGCCACCCGCACCCCCTCGGCACCAAACAGAGGCCATTTCCTTGGAAGCCTGCTTTGCAGGAGAGAAACCATGGCACACCCGACCCTCCAAAAGGGAGGCCCGGTGACAAGGACACAGCAGGGCCACGAACTTCAACATGATGAACCACACTGCAAAATCAGGTCTGGCTTGTGTGCCAGCAGCCTTCCAGCAAAACGAGGGCTCTCGCATTACAGGCGGCTTTCAGAACAACACTCGTGGACATGACTCCTGAGAAAAGCCTTCTCCAAGGCCTCACCACCACGCCTCCGAGCTGCCCGGCTGGATGTCGCTCGTGCCTGGGTGCTCTCCGCAGCTGCAAAGCAGCTGCAGGGCAGAACAGGGCAGAGCACTCCACACCCACGGGCACCCGGGCACTTGCCCTCCCTGGAAAAGGACAACCAGAGACAGCCCAGATGCTTGGAAAAGGCCAGGGTGACTGCGAAAGCCCTGCACGAGGAGCATCTTTGCCAGCTGGACCCAGGAAAGGGGTCCGGGCACCCACGGCAGTGCTGGGGCCGTGCATCTGCCTGGCTAGGCTCACCTTGTGTCTGCCCCTGGGAAACGGCTTGGAGCAAATAAACCTGTCAGCATATTTAATTAAAAGATCTCTCTGCTCGGGAGAAATTACAAAAAGGCGTAAAGGCACAGAGGTTATTAGCCTGTCGTTCCCCACCCTGGCTTGGGAACAACAGGGTCAGCTCAAGGAAGCCGCGGGCTCCCAGCCCAGCCCAGTCGTGGGTCCCGCATCCTTTGGGGCCGAGCGGGGGATCTCTGCTCCGCCAGCCACCGAGACAACGGCCCCCTCTCTGCCTGGGAAAGGCTGGGGGTGCCCGTGCCAGCCTCTCGGGTGAGCATTCAGGGGCTCATAGCAGGCGGCTCAGTTTCAACGCGCTCCTTCGTCCCTGACCCCGTGCCAGCAGCTCCTTGTTTAACCATGCCGCACACACCGGGAGAGCTTCCTGGGGAAAAGGCGGGGGGAGGAAAAAAAAAAAAAAAAAGTCAAACTTAGGAGGCATTCAAGCCAGCCTCATTTTAATCTATTTTTCATGTTAAATTATCCAACTGAGGGAGCAGGAGAGAGAAAGGGGAAGGAAGGGATAATATGAGAAATGTTTTATTTGACAATGTGTCATTCGGAAACTGATTATTTCTGTCTCCGAGCTTTTTAATATTCCCAAACAATGGCCGAGCCGCACAGGGATTTGGTATTCTAAGGCTGGATTTATAATACTCTGTTCTGCAGTGATAAGAACACGGGCCTTTAATCCTCTGAGCTGTGAACATGCATATCCTCCTGCGTAATGTCCTTCCCGACGCGCTCCCACGTGCCCTGCGCCGGCCGAGCGGGAGCCGCCGGGCGCCGGAGGGTTGCCGAGACCCACAGAGGAGGAGGAGGGATGGGAGGAGGAGGACGGGGAGAAGAGGGCTGGTGGGGACAACCCACGCGTCTGCGGAACTGCAGGGCTCGTGGCACTGGAGCGAGCAAACCTCAGCTGAAGCTGGAAAGCAGCAAGGCTGGGACTGATTTGAAGCACAAAAGGAAGACCAATGGAAGAAGCCACCTTCAAGCCCAAGAGATTGGGCGCTCATATAAATTATGAAGGCTGCCAAGCTGCTGACCTGGAGGGCGATCACCGTTTGGGCATCCATCTGAGATGCTGAACAGTTTCTGAGCAGCAAGAGGATGCCTGTGCTTCCTCGAACACAAACCACCACCCTTCCCTACCAAAGCAGTGAAAGACGAGGGAGCCCTGCTGCTCCTCTGGGGTCTGGACAAACTTCCTTGCAAAAGGCTCTGGCCTTTTCTGACTCTGCCTGGTCAGCTCTGCTGCCCATAGCGGGGTGGACGTGGCACAGCTCCCCGTAGGAGTCCTCCAGCCCTGCAGCTTTGCAGTCAAACGCAGCGCAACTGCAGCGACGCAGCCCAGCCATTACGAAAGCAAGCCCTAACGGTCTGCCAGCCGCCACGCCAAGAAGGGTTGAAGTCACAGAAGAAGGTCCCAGGCTGGAGGAGAACATGGTTTGGGCTGGACAGACCTGTTACGCCAAAGCATCCCTTCTGCAGGTCAAAGCAAAACCGGTGCAAAACAGGGCAGCATTCAGGCCGGTGCTGACCTGAAACCCTTCTGCTGCTTCCTCTGATCACTGACACAAGGTTTTGCCCTGGGGGGGGAAAAAATACCCCTATTTCTTTCAAACTTTGAAGCCACTATTGCTCCTGCACAACATCCAAAACCAATTACTGTCCCACATTGTGCTGACAACCAGCTCCATCGCTCCCTACCTGCTGCTGGGTGAAAGGGGGCTCTCTCAGCCCGGGGCCGTCGCTCCAAGGACAGCCCCCCAGGACAGCCGGGCTCTACCCGGCACAGACCCTGCACAAAGACCCCCCCACCCCATGGCATCCTGCAGCTTCAGAGAGCTGGGGCGAGCGGGACCCCGATGCTGGAGCATCCCATCACCCTGCGTCATCCCAGTGGGTGAACCACGGTAAGCGAATAGGTATCAGCAATAACCACACAATCCTCGGAGCTCTTCACACTGTGTCCCTTTTTCCTTTCTTTCCATTTTGGCCGTGAAGGTAATTAAACACTAGAAGAACTTAGCAAGGGTTGTAGTGGATTATCCATCACTGTCAAATTTTTTTGTTTTGTTTTAAAATCAAGCCTGGATGCTTTCAGAAAAGTTATGCTTTATTTCAAATGAGAAATAAGGGCTTCAAGGAGTTTTTGTGCCTTGTGCAGCACTGGATGGCAGCGCAGATGACCTGACAGTCTCTTCTGGTGTTCCACTGCCCCAATTTTGTCTCTCTCACACTTCAGCTCTATAGCGTCTTACCTCTTTTAAAGCGTTTCATCCCCTCCCAGGTCAACCCAGACGCAGACCCTGAACACAAGTGGGCAGGTAAGGCACGTGCACCAAACGGCACACCGAAAAGGGGAGATGCCACCAGAACGGACCAAACCTTGGACCTCTGCAGCTCGGTACACAAACCTCTCCTGGCTCATCTCTGCCATTGCCAAGGGCTGTAATAAAGCAGCGCTCAATGAGCAAGTGTAGCAAACATTTGTATTAGGTTTTAGCCATGCTGTAATTTGCGCTAAAGGATTTCTAATTAATTTAACTAAAAGCGATGGCCAATGGCTGCACAGAGACCCTGTAAATGTCGTTTCACCAGACAGAGCCTTGCTCCGGGGCACAGATCCTCCAAAGCCACAACCCAGGGCAAACCACAACCAGAAGCGGAGCCGGGATCATCCGCATTAGCTGTTATAACAGCGCCTGTTAATTGGCACGCAAACCTCTTGGGCCAAACCCTCTGCTGCAGCCAAACTCCGAGAAGATGCCCATCTGTGCCCCAGCCGGCCGGGGCACAGCCCCAGGTCTGTCCGTCCTCTCCCTCCCAGCTCCACCAGCAGGTCCCTTTGCCAGGCCAGACCCTGCACCAGGACCCCAACCCCTGCACCCCAACCGAGCTGTGCTCGGGACAACTTTGGAAGAAAAATACCACATTTAACATGTTGGGTTGCACGGTGTCTGCTTCTTCCCTTACCAGATCAAGCCTCCGCACCACACCAGCTTCTCCCCAAGACTCCTTTGCCTTATTGCTCTTTTTTTTCCTTTGCTGCACCTCTCAATTTAAATATTTCTTCTGCAAATCTTAATGCCTTATTGCTCTTTTTTTTCCTTTGCTGCACCTCTCAATTTAAATATTTCTTCTGCAAATCTTAATTAACATGCTGTTTGCACCTTCTTTCAGATCATTAACGGTGAAAAATAAGGTTAATCTCTGCAGACATCTCTCAGAGTCTTCCCCCTCCTGCACACTGCCATTTATCATGTCCTCCTCTGCACCCTGCTGCTTCCTCAGCCTCCCGGGGCAGAGGACATACCCGCAGATGGCACACCGTCCCTCCGGCGTTCAAGAAACAGCAGGGCTGGGGAAAGGAGTTTATAGTGTGCTTTCCCCTAGAGCAGGGCTAACACCAGCCTCCAGCTCTCATCGCCGTAAAGGAGGAGTTTTGGCTGTTTCCTGTAAAAATCAAGGTTTCTGCAAACACAACACCTCCGTCTGCCTCTCTGTCCTCCCCCTCTTGTGTCCGTATGCACTGGCCCATTGCAAGCAAGTCTCAAAAGGCAAAAGAGGTCCCAGAAATACCAACGCCCCTTCAGCTTTGTGATAAGAGGAGACAGGCAGAGGAAAGTGGCCGCGGATCGCCCCATCCACTAACGCACGTCGCGCACGAGGGCAGGGAGGAGTTGTCGGAGCCAACCGAACGCACGCAAGGAGGGAGAGGACAGCACAGAAACAGGGCTTTGGGAAACGGCATTTGCAAGCAGCAGTCACACCTCCTGCAAGAGGGAAGCAGGGCTCATGGACAGAAATGGAGCAGTAACAGCTGGAGTTTGGGAAGGTGCCGGATCCTGTCTCGGGAGATGCTCCCATGGGCACAGACCTGACCAAGCCTGCTTGGTCCTCGCACAGCCTCTGCCAGCAGAAGGGATGCGACAACGTAAACCAGGGATGGAAAGATGCTTGCTCCCTTTCCTGCACGGATGGCACAAGAAGATGGGAGCTTAACTTGCAGTAAGGATCATTCAAGAAGAACCCTAATGGCAACAAGCATGATGCTCCTGGGAGAGCTGGGGCAGCTCGGTCACTGGAGGTCGCCTGCCCAAAATGCAGAGCAGTGCGGGGATGGGGGGTCCTGCCAACTGCCCTTCCTGAGAGCAGGCAGCTTTGGTCTGGAGGATGAGTAGCCCACCCTGTCCGTGAATCACAACCACCCCCTGACAGCACACACCCCCACACGCTGCAGGGCTCAGTAAAGGAGCCTGCGGGCAGGTGAGCATCAGGCAGGGAAACTGAGGCAGAGCATGAGGATGAGACCAAGGACAGACAGCAAGTCAGCCTGAAGGCTAGCGAGGAAGAGACGAACACCAGGATTTAAAAAAAAAAAAAAAAACAAAAAACCACACACAACCCAAAACACTCAACCAAAAAAACCCAAAAATTCCAAAGATATCTGGATCTGATCCTGATCTCAAAACGACTCGACCCCCACCTCTCCATAAAAGACAGCAATGATACAGGGCAAATCTACTAAAAAATACAGCATTTTCTCCCTGTACGCTTCAAATCCCCATTTGAGCAACGCTTCACCAAGGTGCTTAACCACACGCTTAACTTTAAATATGTGTTTAATTCCCATTACAGTCCATGAGACTACAGCACACGCCTCAGCACTTTGCTGAGCAGGGATGGCTGCTTGAATTGCGGCTGGAAAAGAACTCGATTACGTCTTTTTTTCCTCTTTCCACAGCTCTTACAACATCACCGAGCTCCAGTGACGATGGGGCACTGTCTTCTGTTGTTGTTATTATCACAACTGTGTCACCTAACCCTGCCCAGAGCCGACAGCACCTATGAACCACCCTCTCTGAAAGGGCTTATACTGGTGCAAGGGAGTGCAGGATCTGGCCCACGGGTTTAAAAGGAAGGGCTCCTGCAGGACTGCTCCATCAGGCCCGTACAGATCTGTCATACGGGGCTGCTCTGCTTGCCATGCCATACGTACATGCATTGGGCATAAATTTAATAGTATATACAGTCCTGCAAAGTATAACACACGCACAAGAGATGAGAATTACAGTTGCTGTGGGAACCATAACTTTAAAATCTCTGACTCTTCCGCGTTAAAAAAAAGTAACGAGTCAGGCAAAAAGTCACATTTCCATATATTTTTTTTTTCCTAAGCCACGCTGAATTTTGTTTTGCTATTTCATCCAAGAACAGAAACAAAAAGAAGGAGTGAACCTGCCAATCAGCCTTTCTGCGCCGTTCAGACATGCAATGTGATGTTCCAGTAAATGTTTATTTGAATGGTCTCCCAGGCACCGGCTGTATGCAAGCACCAAAATACACAACCCTCAATCACACCGAACACGCCTGCATATCCCGAGCTGCACATCTTGCCAGGATAACAATTCAAAATTACTCCTAATCCATTTTTATGATGTTAAAAAAACGGCATTTATTTGCAGTGAACTGAAAGAGGAAAGCTGGAGGTGATTTTATTAAGCACCTGATTGCTAGCTCTTTTTAAAGCCAGAGCGCAGATTGCATAAATTGTGATTTTAATGCGTGCTAAACGGTTCACCTAAATCGGCTGACCCGCTAACCCAGAGCTTGCCCTCAGAGAGGGAAGATTTTAAAATGCATAAGGTCTCGTACGTTCGCGCTCATGTTTCTCTAATGCGGGCAGGCTGGCTGAGTGCAAAGCTGAAACAAAAACAAAAGCTTGCTTTCTTTTACCCCCAGGAGTTTCAGTCACCAAAACCCATCCCTCCTCCCCACCGAGCCTGCTAGAGACCCCTGCACATGTTCATCCGGCTCAGTTCATTTACACCTGGTACCTGAATTGCGTTTTAGCTGTATTCCAAAGGGGAGGAAAACTTCACTTGAGTTAAGAACCACCAACCCTGCTTTTAAATAAAAAAGGTCACCGCATCCACAGCAAGTCTCTCCCACTGCAGGCGAGGTCTCACGGGCAAGGACCACCACACGGTGCGCCCCAGGTTGTGTCAACACACGAAGCACCTTGCAATTAAACACGGGGCTAAAGGCAAGTCCCTCAAAACCAGCAAGCGCGTAGCCACCACCCATGCAATGTCCCCCTCGGCTCCGTCTGCAGACCAGAGCCCAAAGCCCAACTGCCCACAGGGACCCAGCTTGGTCAAGGAGCATCCCAAAGGCCAGCAGAGCTGCTCTGCGGTCGCATCCCAGCCTCTGCCAGGGGAAGGGCAAACGGAAATCCACCCAACAACAAGGAGGACCACCGAAGCGACTGTGTGCGGCCCTAATACCTTCCCAACTGAAAGAGCAGAGCAATGAAGCCCTCCAAGGCTCAGTATTGGCTTGGTTTCACTGAAATCACCAGTAACAGCAGCTTGGCCACGCCTGCTTTGCCTGATGGTGGTGGGGAACATGTCCCTGCCCCAGCTCTCCTCCCTTCGGAGCTTCCCGTCTTACAGCAGAGATGGTCACTTGAGGGTTCCTCTTAATCACAGCCCTCCAACAGACCTGCGGATTTGCACCTTGCACCCACGCACCCCTGGGCAGGGACAGCCGGTCCCACGGGAGCCCGAACCTGCCTCACCCTGCACACCACTCCTCCCGCTTTGGGGGCAAACAGTGCTGCCTAAGAGAACATCTCATGGGGTTTTCCCAGACTTTCCTGCCCCGAGCTGTGGACTAAGCTCTGCCCATGGAGGTGCTCCATCCACCAGCAGGGCATCCGGCGCGGCAGAGCATCTGGCACGCCGCCCTCGGCTGCACCAGCCAAGCCACGCCGCCCTGTCTTCTTCTGGAGCCACTTTTATCACGTTCATGCTTCCCCCACTGCCCAGCGGAGGACACAAACACCCCCACAGCTTCTGCCCGAGCTGGTGCCTTCTCCTCCAGGAAAAAAAAAACGCAGACTATTCATTTTAGCACCTGATGGAGAAACCAACCTGCTGGTCAGCTGGCCCCAACGGACAGAGCAGCGCGGTATTACTCACAGCAAAAGGCACGTGCAAGTGGCATGACGGAGGGATGCAGCTAAACTTGCCAATTAAAAAAAAAAAAAAAAGGGATAAAACTCAGAGAAGCCGCGTATTTTTTAGGAGCCTTTGCCTCAGGCCGATTTCAGACCTCCTGAGCGATCACCCACAAACCTCAGCACCTCCACTACTCAGTGTGCGCCCCCCAAATGCGGTGCTGGTCCTACCTTTGCTCCCGTCCCGTGTTTATCCGCTTTGTTTGGATAACGAGTGCACGAAAGCATCTCCCAGAGCATGCGTACACAGCTTACCTCTGTGGCACGCAGGCATCAGCTGGGGCCTCCGGGAGCCACTGCAGACTCGAGGGGCAATTGCCGTGGGGCCACCCAAAATCACAGCCGCTGCGGGATACCTGAACTAGTCAGCTGCTTCCCACCCCTTCCAAACAAAGGTTTAACAAATGCTAAAGCGAGGTCTCAAATTACTAGGATTATTACAATATCTACCAGCAGAGCATTTGCTAGCAAGTGATGAAATATAATTAAAAGTAAAGAACACTTGTCAGATAAATGAGTAACATGTATTGCTGTTGCAAAAGTACCTTTCTTGTTTTTTTAATAATTGTGTTTATCCGCTTCCTCACTAATTTACAAAAAATGCAGTTAATTCTCAGTGGATCTCACAACCATTAGTGCGAATTAATGCTGTTCCCACTGTATATTCTGCATATATTAAAAAAACATTTATCTAATAAGAGATGCACATCTCCGGATGAGGGAACATGAAGACAATTCACATTGTGCCTCCAGCTTCCAAGTGCTGGTGAGTGACATGGTACAGCATCCTTTCTGCTCAATTAACCAGCCAGCTTCTGGGGGCTGCCGGATCTTGGACAGTTGTCCAGAAAAGGTGGTAAAGCACGGAGAAAAATTTACCGTAGTATAAAGGAACGGGGGACTTCTTGGAGTAACCCAACGCCTCCAAGCTCCTCTGCATTGGTGCGTGCTGCTGCTCTACAGAGGGTGGAGCAAAGATAGGCGAGACACTGGAAAAGGGGTTTAGAGTTTATTTATGGGCATCTCGAAACAATTTATGGTGCAAGGAGCTGATGGAAAGGCGCTACTGTGCATTCAGGAATGGAGGGAAAGAGCTCTTTTGGGGGGGGGGGGGTTTAAAGGTTTATTACTGAGCCCATAGTTGGCAGCTGCTTTGGGAATGATCCAGCCTATTGTGGGGAAAAAAAAAAAAAACAAACCAAACAACAAAAAAATAAACACCACCACGAAAAAAAACCAACAAAAACACCCCCGCCATGCCATATTTAAAGTGCAAATATTTCAGCATAATGAACATCTTTCTGAATAGCAGCAACACAAACCACTACTTTCCAGGGGGAGAGGGAGGGTATTCAAACACAACAGCAGGGATAAAAGCTCCATGCATGTGTCTATGTAGCATTTGGCATCTCTGCAATTCCAGCATCGCAACTCACGCTGCAGGAGTCACACACTGCAGCCCTCGCTACGCTGGAGAAGAGCCTCTACTGGTTCCTGGGGCATTGCACACCAGGAAAAGAAAAAAGTTTATCAATTTGCACATACGCAATTCGAAAAATGCACTGACCCTCCCGTGCATCACAGAGCAGGCATATCCAAGACTGATTGAAAGACAAGAACAAAAAGCTCAGCAAGTCCACAAATCTCCTCCTCTCCCGAAACACCACAGCTATTCCCATCAGGTTATCAAGAGTCCAGTTAAGTACACCACTTAACCATACACTTCACTCCCATCAACTTCACCAGGACTTTGCACATACATGAAATTTATCAAGGGTTTTGGGGCTTTTTTACCTTCGTGCCCAAGAACACAGTTCCTGTTACCCAGCCCTTGGTGTGATGCCTCCACAACCTTGGGGCTTGGCACAGTAGGAAAACAAACCCATGGAGAGAGGAGTTTTCCTGCCGTACAGCTCCCACCCTCATTGCTTACACACCCGCAGGTCCACAAAAACCTTTTTGTTCAGTGGCACGTCCAACCACGCTAAGCTGTCTCGCCAAAGCTCTGCTACTCGTTCACCCAGCCCTCTTGCTGTATTCATCGAAAGCCGAGAGTGTAAAAGGACGGGAACGCACCAGCTTTGTTTTGCTCCCTTGTTTTCAAGTGGCTTTGAAGGGCACGAGGCCAGCGACCTCCTTGCCAGGGAGGCAGAGCTGCAAGCGGGGGGTGCAGGGCATCCCGCTGCTGGGCTGGGAGGGGAAAAACTGAGTTGGCATCTGCCAAGGGGCCCTTTGCACCCCCAGCGGGCAGCCGGAGCAGCCTCAGCTCTGGAGAGCTCTGCACACCCAGGGGACAGTCCCCATCCCAAAGCACTTGCAGCTCAAGGCACCTGCAATTCAAGTCCCTCTTTTTTCGGTATGGGTACAGGACATCAAAGACAAGGGGAGCAGAGCAGAGGAGGCAGCAGAAACCAGGGCTCCTACCTACGTCTTTCCCCTGTAGGATGCTGCAGGAGGGAGACTCTGAACAGGTACCAAGATGCTGGCACTTCCAAAAGGACATTTACCTGCGCATTTTGAGGAAGGACCAGCGATTTGGGGCAGTCCAGTCTGGCTCCCCCGTCCTCAACAGCCTGGATTTAAAGCACCACAATTTGAAAGCCTACGACTATTTCTGAGCCCCCACCAAGCTAACCCGCACCCTTGCTAAAGCAAGACTTGGGAAGAGGGGACCTGAAGGGACTCCCTGGGGACCACCCAGCTGCAGCCCCCTCCGGGGCAGGGTGCAGAGCTGCATCCCTGCTGTCCAAAGGGACCTCTGCAGAGCCATGAGCTTTCACTTGTGCTCTCACAAAGCGAGAAGCAGTCCTTGTACCCAGCTCTAATTACAGCCACCTTCTTGCACAGGCGACAGACCTTTAATTAAGAGAAGCTGGCACCAGAGCAGGAAGAGGCCAGCGGGCAGGAGCAGTGGCTCAGAGGGACAGACAGGGTTTGGGGGAGCTGGTAGGCTCACTCAGTGCCACAGACACACATCAAGGTGCTGGATTTTCTCTCCCTGCATCCTCACAGGCAGGATCGATGCCATCCCCTGCAGGACAGGTCGCCAGCTGCCACCCCTTCCACCTCTGCTAGTGCTGCAGGGTGCTGCTCAGCCCCCCAAATCTAGGCCCACCCAACGCGGACACCTCCTCCTGCATGGCCAGCTCAGCAGCCTGCCTGGTGCTGCAGCAAAGCGCGGGGGAGACTGGGAGCAGGCTAAGCAGCGGCAGGCATATGGAGTGCTTTTATTCCAGGCACACAGCTCACAACAGCCCCGAGCATCCTGCACAGGGACAAGACGTGCCCACTCTGTCCTGGGGACCCTCACCTCCTGACTCCATCCCCCAGCTGCACCCCTTGCCCGCAGAAAGCAGTAAGCATCACAGCGATGTCACCTGGGTGCCACCGAGATGGCCTGCCAAGCTCCCCGGTACGCACCGCTCTATACGCTTCAAGGGACTGAGACAATTTGGGACCTGCACTCCGCAGCCTAGCTGGGAACAGAGGGCTTGGAGCGCGTCCGAGCAGGGTGCGTGCGTGGAGAAAGGAGAGCTCCTTCCCAGATGGAGAGAGGATTGAAGGGCACTGCTATTCCAGCCGGTTCACTGCAGCCCAGCTGCACCGTGCCATGAGGGTCCATGATGGGAAGGCTGCAGCCCCCCCTCCCCATCCAACAGCAGCTGAGAAAGTGCCCATTTGGAAATGGGAAAGAACTCATTTCAATTAAACATTCCTGGTGCTCCAAACGAAACCAATTAATTCTCCCCATCTGAAAGCTGATTAGCTGGGATATCTGGGTAAATGGATAATAACAGGCTAATAACCTCCTCCCGTCCCCGCGCACACGCCGATGCTGCCGTGAGGTTTTTGACACGGTGTCGCCAGCGTAATTGCAGCATCTGTGAATAATTGCAAAGTGAATTCAGCCACCGATGGCAGGCGGCACCAGCCCCAGCAGCAGGCAGGGACTGGGCAAGGATAGCCGCTTTGGAGCCAGCCTGACACCCAGTTACCCGCTCCCGGCCCTCTGCCCCCCACAGCAGCACCGATGGCGGCACGAGCCCCGTGGCACTGGGGCCTCCCCTCTGCAGCACCCCGTCTCTGCTCAGCCACCGAGTGACACCAGCGGGGGCTTGTTAGGGCCAACCCCAGCCATACCGGTTGGATGTCCAGCCGACGAGCAGTAACTCATTAATGCAAGCAGGCTTCAAACAGGGCTTTGTGCAAGGAAAGCTGCCCCCCTCCAACCCCCAAAACCTCCTTCATCCCCCCCAGAAAGGCTCTGCAGGGCAGCCCTGGGCACTGGGCATGGCAGTTCCCAGCTCTCCAGCCCTCCCCTCTCCCCATGGCTGTTATTAGCCAGTGTTTAACTCCACAGTTTAATTAATTTCCTCATCCTTCCCCCTTGACTCCTGCCCTCTGGGATGGGCTCCCACCCAGCCTGGCTTGGGGACAGACAGCGGATGCACCAAGGGTTGGGGTTAACGGGCAGGGGAGAGCTCTACACCGCTACCCCAAAACAGCCTTCCAACCCCCCCCAGTTTAAGCATCCCCCACTAACCCGGGCACGGGACAGGCAGCTCCTGGAGCCGCGCCGAGGCTCAGCCACCAGCATCCTCAGGGAGTTCACACAGCTGAACCCAGACACGGGGATGGCAGCGAGCAGGAGAGGACGGGGAAAGGCACAAAGCCATCCCACCCTCTTCTGCACTCCTTGCTCCCTCCGGTCCCCGAGTCATCCCCAACACTACCGCAGCCCCGGCCCTGCAGCCCGACCCACCAGGTCCCCGCCGAGGGGCAGCCGCTGGCTGGGGAGCCGGTGGCAGGAATATTCCAACTCTGCTCTCTTGCCCCCCCCCAGCTGGAAAGTGTTGATTAGCTAAAAAACACTTTCCAATAGAGTATTTTTGGTTAAGAGCAATCTCCGAGCCAAATCGCGTGCAGAGAAAAACAAAGATCGCAATCCCGCTGCCATTTTCTAATCAAATTTCCTTTAACTAATTTGACAGGCCTGTTTTGAAAATCTAAATTTAAAGCTAAAGTCAGTTACATTCCACAGCTAAACAGGAATCAAGATGAAATATTTCAAATGGAGCTAATAAAGCCCTTCTACCCACACCTTTCAGCTCGCGAAGCACCTCTCCGCTCCTTGTTTGCCACCCCCAATGCAGACAGTGGGTATCGAGCTTCGGTTTGCTCCCCCCGCTCGAGGCACACGCACCCCCCCAACAGTTTTTAGCTTCTGGGAGGCAGGAAAACCACCTCCTGCCCAGCTTCAGCTCCATCCCAGCTCACCCTGATGCGGTGCCCGTCCTGCCAGCTGGGCTGAGCTCACCAGTGCACATCTAATCTAAATTAAGCCCAGCCCATGCAATGCTCCCATCTTCAGAGGAGGCCTGGCCTCCCGCAGAAGAAACAGCTTTGCCTGAGGGGAAAGCGTGAATGGGAGACGAAGACACAGCCGTACGCTCCCGGAGAAGCTTGCCTCAGTGGCAAGGGGAAGGCGGGCGGTGAGGCGAGGAAAGAGCCCCCGGGTAGAGAGACGCATCCATTTGCGAGATCCGCGTGGACTCCTCTGTCTTTCAAACCCTCCCCTTGCTCCAAACAAAAAGAACCTCTTGGTCCCCAGGCACTCAGCTGATGTCCTCAGCATCAGACCTCCTTTCAGGCTTTCATCACAAAAGAGTAATTTCCCACAGGACAAAGGAAGCCAAAAAAAGAACAGAGTCCCTAGTACGTTGCATAGACAGAGCGCTGGGAACTTGGTTCAACCTTTCTTGTCCACGCCTGCACAGTCCTTGGGCAAGCCCCCAACTCAGGGAGCCCAGGACACCCAGTCAATAAACAAAACACTGAGGTGAAGGCAACCTTCTAGTCCACGGCTGGAGACCACCTGGATTCGCGACCCGCTGAAATCAGTGCCCCACATGCCGCCGCCGCCGCAGCAGAGCGGTACCCAAGAGGACCAGGAAGCTGCTCAGCTCTTTGCTAGCCGCCCCCCTGAGCAACGGCAGCCTACGCCGGGATGCCGTTCTCCAAGGGCTTCGCTTGTGGCCAAGGAGGCGTGGTCGTCCTCCAACCCCGCCCCGCTGCCCAGCCCCATCTTGGCCTCCCTCAAGGTTTCATGGCCAGGCTTTCCACACCGGCGGGGATTCTCCAGGGGTGGCAGGGCTAGTTCATACACCCAAGCCCAGGATCTGAGACGCCATGGAGGGGATAGCCAGCGCTGCCCAGCTAAGCGGAGGAAACCCTCTCTCCAAGGCAGGCAAATGTTTTCCGTCAAGTTTTCAAACAAGCTCTTCTCTCCTGGCAGCCTCAGCAGAGGGCTGGGACAGGCTCCAGCATGCAAAGAGGACCTCAGGAGCCCAAATGGGGCCAGAGTCACTACATGCAAGAAAACAATTAAGAAAACAAGGCCCAGGGCTCCACTCCCTCTCCTGTATCCCCATTTGAAGCAGCGGCACATCCTTCCCTCCACCCTACCAAGTCCTGCTTCCACCAGAGCCCCTCTCCCTAAGTCATCCCAGGGCACAGTCGAGGACCTGAGCCACCTCCAGCCACCAGCAGGGCTGGGATGTGTCGGTCCCCTCGTGCCCCTCTGGGATGCTCAGCCCTCCGGAGAAGAGGCAGAGCTGCCCGCACGCAGCCAGTGCGGGCAGCGGAGGCTGCAGACTGTCACAAGCCCTAAAGCTGCTCCTTCCCATCGCCAGGTACAAAACACATTTATTGTTTTAACATTCCCAGCGACAGCTCAGGGCTCCCTTTCCAAAGGACACTTGAGATAAAAATCTATGTGACGGCCAAGCAATTGCAGCAGGCAATTTAATGTGATAGCCCCAGATAGCACGAGGCGAGGAAAAGCCTGTCCCAAGAGCCAGATGAGTAAAGTTACACGGTTGGTGACTGCGTCCCTGCCTGGCCCATAAATGCTGACCATGGAACAACACCAGTCTGCAAAGGTGGGGTTAAACACCCGCCTTGGGGTATTTAAATGGCAGGTGCAACCCTGAAGAGGAGGGCTGGCAGGGTCAGCAGCCAGCAAGGCTGCTCCGGGGAGATTTGCCACAGGGCCTGGAGCTGCAGCATCATGGACGGGTCTTGCCAGAGGGAGATCTCGAGGTTTAGTGGGTCTGAAGATAGTTTCCCACGACTCCTCATTTCCACCCTTGTTTTCCTCCTCCTCCTTCTCAGACGTCTCAGTGATGCTCTTCAACAGCGCAACTGAGCCCGAAGATCCTCCCCGGCCAATACAACTCTACCATTAACTTCTGGCACGAACGGTTACCCTGTACCAAGAGGCCGTTTCCACCCTTACACCAGAGAGGGGACACGTGGCACTAGTAGGGACTAAGCGACCCCGCAACACTCGCAAGCTGCAAACATGCAGGGATGAAAACAGCAAGACCTACAGCCCCACAAGAGGGGCGAGAACCTGCACTGGGCTTCAGCTTTCTACTCTTCTCCTTGGTGACCACCCTGCCGTGCTGGGCATGCTTTCTGGGCTTCCCCCAAGGCGAGGTGACCCACGCATCGGCAGAACACCACCGAGCATCAGCTCTACCCACTGACACTGCAGAGCTCAGTAACCCAAATGCTTCATTGCAGCATACCATTGCCCTGCACGCAGCAGTTCTCACAGCTTTATGGTGACCTGCCACCACCCATGACGGCCAGCTCAGGGCAGAGGGGGACAGTAGCTTCTACCACAACCCCCCAGAGAGCCCTTACTCCTGGCTAGGGCTGCCAGGCATCATGGTACCAAACTATCCATCACAAGGACCCTCCTATGCACTGGAGACCCCATGGGAGGAAGAGTAACAGCACATCTAGGAGGCTGCCCGGAGTCACCCCTTGCCCAAAGCACCTCCGAAGCTCACAGCTTTCTGCTCGCCCAGGAACAGGGAGGGCAGCCAGGGGGGTGGGGGTCAGGGTGCTGCACAGCTGTGGAGATGCCGTGTTCAGTTCATTCAAAAAATCATTCAATCCCTGCACCCCAGTGTCCTTTCAGCAACTTGGGAACAGCCCTGCCCCCGTTTCGTGGGAGGGGGACGAGAATAAATCTATAAATCCAAGGATAAATTCAGTAGGGTGTGCTGGGAACCGCAAAAGAGCAGCTCAGTTACTTACCTAAGACCAGGTGCCCTTGCACAAGCTGGACAGGGGGGTCTGTTTTAAAACCAGATGCTGAACATGTCTTGCACAGGCAAAGAAGAGCCCTAGGGCACGAAAGCCCAGAACGGACCCTCAGCGATCACTGCAGCTCTCCACCGCTCCTGCCCCAGGCACCAAACATCCCGCTCCCTGCAGGGACCTGCTGCTGCAGCAGCAAGAGGAACAGACGTGGCTATGGGGAACGCGGGCATGTCCCATTTTTCAACAGACAAGTTGAAAAGAAAAATAAAAGTGCTTAGACCTCTCCTCTTAAAAAGCAGCAGCGGTGGTAGCCCTCCACACGCACGTGCGTCTGCAGCCTCTGACCGAGGAGCCGCAGGCAACACCAGGGCAATGGGAGGATGCCAGCCTGCATTCCTGCTCGCTACCGGGAGCGAGATACTCGAAGCTAAATCCTCAGAGCCAAACATTTATAGGAAAAGGATTTCCGTCAATCGCTTCAAACCACCTGCTTATTTAAATCAGTCCAAACATTGTAAAAGTTATTTGAAATACTAGGCTGTTGCAAAGTTGGGCTGAAGGCAGGGTGCTGGAAGGGAAGCGTGTATGGGAGAGGGTTGTAAGGCTGCTCCTCCCTGGGTCAACCCCAGTCCAAGCCCCAATCTGCGTCACACCGCACAGGTTGGAACAACCGCCTGCGGGGACAGGGAAGTCTTGCAGAACAGGATAAAGAAACATCCATCACCGGTGACAAAGGGTTATTGATCCTGCCCGAGGGCAGAGAGATGGATTTAATGACCTAGCCAAATCCCTTCCACTCCAGAGATCCTATGGAAAAGTAATCTTCATCCTGTGAGACCCTGAAGAAAGGCAGAACTCCCTGGAGTACCCCAGCAGACACCAGTGCCATCGACAGGGTACGCACCTGTGGAAGGTTTGGGGTACTGACAAAGCAACTCCCTCACTCAAAAAGAAAAAACTTTAAACAAAAAACACCCTGCAGTCACAAAACACCACACCTTCCAAAGCCAAACCGCTTCAGCATTAGCCTGAAAAACTTGTTTAAAAAAATGACAATGAAAAATTAGCACGGCTACACTTGTGCAGCCTGGGGCGTGCAGGTGAAACTTCCATTCGCACCGCTGACTCGCCAGCCCTACCAAACCCCAGGGACTGAAGGCAACTTTCCAGGGAGGTTCAGTACAATGAAAGACATTGACGGGTGCAAAGATAGCAAGGGTCATTTGCTTATCCACTTCATGTTGGAGTTTTCAATATTTGTGCTGTCAGGTTGCTTTCCAGCACAGATAATCATTTAAACCTGAAACTTCCCAGAACAAAAACGTACAATTAGCAATTCCCCACCAATTAGGAAAGGAAGGAAGAAGTCCAAGGCACAATTCAAGTCTGTATAAAACAGAAAAGAGCAAAGAACTAGCTATATATGAATGCAGTTGAATTAAAAAATAAGGAAGTCATAGTTCCTATTCCTGTACGTTGCACCCTTCAGATCCCGGCGCAGTAAAATACATACATACACATATCTACATGAAGTTTATATTTCAGATATATATACAGGTACACGCACATACAGAGACACGTAATACTCATGAAGTGCTTTTGGTCATAGGTCAGCTCTGCCTGTTTGCCTGCTGACGAGTCCCTGCGGGCCGCCCAGAGCCGCGATGCCGAGGGGCTGACGGGACCCCACGAGCAGCCCGCGGCACCAGCCCGCGAGCTGCGGTGCTGAACAAGCGAGCAGGCGCGCGGGAGCTCGCACCGGCTGTGTTACGGAGGTGGTCAGGGAAGCATATGGCAGGCACACCAGGTGCTGGAAGGAGGATGACCTCCTCCTCCTCCTCCTCAGCAATTTTTAAGGCCTCGTGCATCGTGAGCCAGGTCTCCAGCTGCCCTCGCTCGAGGGGACAAGAGGAACAAGGGTGGTTTTCTCTGCGATCAAACAAGACATGAGACTCGCACACATCCTCTGATGTGATACAGCTTCAAGGCTACAGGGTTATGCATTCAGGGTTTGTCTCAGCCTTGAGCCTCAGCCCCCGGAGCCTCCAGGACAGCCACACTGCTGTCACACACACACACCCCCCCCCCCAAAGCGTCGCGTGGGGCCAGGCCTTTTAGCTGGCAAGAGACCCAGCAAGACGCACAAGCAGCAGCCAGGGAAGACAACCCACCTTTCAAATCGAGTTCACCCCCCCAGAGAAGGTCACGCTATTTCCAAAACTGGGGGGCTGTTGCACCCAGACCTCCAGCTTCTCCACGTATTCACCCCTCCTCATGACATACTCCTTCTCCTGCACCCAGCCTCATTTCTCTCCTACATTTACACAAAGCCTGAAATCGCTTCCCAAGGTGAGCCCGTTTTACTTGAGCATCACCGTGATCTATGAGGGGGATCGCAAGAGCCCCCTTTCACCTTCCCTCTCTGCAGAAACCCCCCTGTGCCTCTACACCTCTCTCCTTTTTGCACCTCATCCCTCCCCATGTGAAACAAGGATGCTCCATGACCTTGCCAAGTGCACTGCGAAGAGCCTGAAGGACGCAAGAACAGCTCCTGAAAAATAACTCGATACCGGTTACAGCATTAGCTGCCCTCCTGACCAACATCCCAGTGCTGCTGCCTGTCATCTAAAGGACATGGGAAGCCACAAACCAGACAAGGACGACAGGAAGAGAAATATCTGCCTGTCCCCAGCTTCTCAGCCCAGGAACCAGCAGAGCTCTGGCCCCACAGAGCCACCTCGCAAGAGGGGGAGCAGAGGGTGAGCAGAACCACCCCAATTACACAGGGGCTCTCCTCGCTCCGGGA
The DNA here is from genome assembly GCA_034782735.1 of Sagittarius serpentarius. NCBI lineage: Eukaryota > Metazoa > Chordata > Aves > Accipitriformes > Sagittariidae > Sagittarius > Sagittarius serpentarius. The sequence continues at coordinate 11,801,212 of JAVKLA010000052.1, forward strand.
GAAGACCAGCTTTTTGAAGACATATGGCTCCTCTTCATACTTCCAGCAATGACTCCACCACGCTTCCAAATTCCGGCTGCCTAAGCGGGTTTTGCAGATATTTCTTTCTTTGCAATCATTTGGCTAATAAGATGAGCAGGTTGGGCTCATTTATTTTGGACACTGTTCTTGGGTCATTAGCAGAAAGGCTAATCATTGCATTGGCAGAAAATATCACTTCTGCTTCAGAGCTGGCTGCATAGCATGGGGAGGGGGAGAGAGTGCAGGAGCTTGACAGAAGCTTTTAAAAAAAAAAAAAAATACAAAAACCAAGTTACACGCCTGTAGAAGCCGAATTTTCCTCTGCTATTTCCCAAGGTACCTACTGCTAGGATGAAGCGGGCAGACTTCAACGCCTGAGGCTGCTCTGCGGAGCTCGCACTCTCTCCCACACACGCGCCACCTCCGAGGGCCCGGAGAAGGAGCGACGCTCGTGGCAGCAGCCGGGCCTCACCGCCTCCCTCACTGCGCCGCAGCAACACGCCCTGGCAATGCTCGGCCCTCCAGGGAAGGATCACCTTGCTCACCCACAGGCAAAGCCGGGCGAGACGCTGAGAGCCCCAAAGCAGAAAGTGCAGGAGCCCTTCCTGGGATGGTTTGGGGTTAGGAGAGCACATCAGATGTGATGCCTGCACTCTGTTCCCAGCGCCTGAGCACCAAAAGCTACGTACAGAGAGTTGTTGGAGACATTTAAAGAACAATTTGTATTTGGTGGTGAAGGCTCGAGTGCCAGCGGGGGTGCTGAACTGCCAGGCTTTTGCAGAGCTGAAGCCTGAACTTCCAGGAGAGACAGCAAAGCTGAGCCCTTTCCATTTCTCTCAAGAGAGAGGAAGGAGAAAGCAGAAGCAAAAGACGAAGGCCCACAACACAGCCATGCTGAAACGCAGCGGCACCGCCGAGCAAAGCTGCTCCTCAGGCTCAGCTGCCGCAAAACCACCTCTCACCAAGGGCCCTGGGAAAAAAAAAAAAAAGTTGCCCGGCAGACATCCTGCTAACGCAGCGTGCAGGGACGCGGAGCTGCTGCCCGCTCCCACCTCACAGCGCAGCAGAAGCAGCCGCTGCCTTCACCAACCGAGCCGGCAAGGGCAGAAATGAGGTGCTGGGGAGGGGAGGGGGGAACAGCCGGACACGGCACAGGGTGTCCCCTTCTCTAACAGACACACAGCCAGCACGCCTCCTCCTCCCCTCCTCCAGCTTCATCTGGCCCCAGATGTCCCGGCCGCACGCGCTGCCGGCGATGCCGTGACCTTGGCCGCTCTCGGCAGCATCCTTGGGGCAAGCGCAGGCTGGGCCTGCCGCCTCCCCAGGGAGGTGTTCAGAAGCCGTCCTTCAGCTCCGCGCTTCCCCTCCGGCTCCCTCCAGCACCGCAGCCGAGAACCCCAACGTGCTTGCCAAGCGAGCGCTGCAAAGCCGTTATACGGGGAGGGAGCCGGGCAGGCGGACGGGGTGGCAAAGGTTGGGAGGAGAGATGCCAGAAATCTGCCCCCAGCCTCGCCCCGGCGCGCTCCAGCTTGCCTTGAGCCATGCCGTGCCGGGGATCTTCCCGGCGTCCCCGTGGGACCATCACAGGGCACTCTCCAGGCAAAGCCCCCCCAGCACCGCTACAAAGCCAGCCGCTCGCCGGGGAGCCCGGCGACAAAAGGGGAGCTCAGGCTTGCTCTGCAGGGTGCTCTCACCAGAGAAAGGGAAGAAGAAGATTTGGGAGCTAATCTAGAGCTTGGATTTCCTAAGCCTTTTCAGACATTGAGGCTATTGGCAGGCAGCATTACTGCCCCTGCCAGTCTCAGCAGCTATACAATGTCCTTCCCTTGGCAAGGGCAGCAGCGGGGAAAAAATAACACACAAAAAACAAGGGACATGTGATGGAGAGCTTAGCTGAAGGCTCCCTCCCCCCACTGACCCGCATGCCAAGGAGGAAGAGCATGAAAAAAAAGTGAAAAGTGGCCATTTAAAAAGGAAAGAAAAAACACACTACTTGTTTTGCTAAGGGAAACATGCCCCAGCCGAGGGGATGGAGCTGTGGCAAGAGGTGAACGGACGCAACCCGAGGCCCTCGCTTTCCTCGGTAGCCAGGGCAAAGCCATCACCCTCCCCACATCCTCCGGCCAGCACGGAGAAAGCGGGGCTCCCGTGGCCACCTCCGCAGGCAGGAGGGAGCGGTTGCATTTTGCGCTGCCCCCCTGCACCCCACGCTGCTGTACAGGGCCCCCAAAAGCAGGGCATCCACCTCCCAAGCAGGCATCGCACCCACCCCGGTGCCCTCGCCCCAGCAAGCCCACAGAGATAAGCGCTGCTGGGTGCGCAGCTCTGACGACAGGCTTGAATGCACGGGGCTGAAATAAAGCTAGTACTGCAGCATTCGTCCCAGCACAAACCACGAGCGTTCCAGGTGGATCTAGGAAAGGGCGGCCCCAAACCAGTACTGAGGATGCCATGAGACAAGGTCAAGGCAGCCCTCAAAGAAGGAGAAGATCTGTTAGCCCAACCAGCATGCCCAGGCAACTGACTCTCAAGACGTTTGGTGTGAAACAGGACCAGTGACAAGCTGGCTGTGTCACCCCAGGCTCTGGGAGCTGCAGGCAGTGACAACACCAGCCCCTCCTCGCAGGGTACGCAAGGTGGGCAGAAAAGCTTTCACCCGCAGCTTACGCTCTTCCCCAACCAGGGAGGGCACGGCCACATCCACATCGCCTCCCGTAACCTCAGCCTAAGGGCACAAACCTCTTCTGGTAACTGGATCCTCAGCCGCACGGCCCAGAGGCATCTCCCAGCTTGTTAGCTGGATGCTGCGGGGTGAGAGGAATCCTTGGCACCAATTCAAGTAATAGGTCAACGTACCTGGAGCTGTTGTCTCATTTCTGTTTGTTTCCATGAGCTTTGCAGTAATCATTGCTTTTGTTTGCAGTTTGTAGATGAGCCTCTTCCTTACCTCATCCCACACCACGGATGGCTGGCAGCGCACCACTCCATCGCCACAGCGCTCTCTGAAACCGGCACCCCGATATTCACCCCCCATCATCTCCCAGCCACATGAGGCCGCATGCGGCTGAAGGACCATTTTCCAAGAGGGTTTCAGACGTGCCTGAACCCACAGGGTCCTGAGAGGGTGCAGGGGACAGTGTCTGAACAGCTACGCATCCCAAGCCCCCGCCACGAGGAAGGGCGGTGGGAGAAGCGGCTGCGCTGCCCTCGCCATGCCCAAGGCCCCAGCCACCCCAAGGACGCAGTGTGGGATCAGGTCCCCAGCACCCCACTCTGCCGTCACCCTGCAGAGCCCCCGCCTGCCTCGCCAAGCTGCATCCCGGCGCACGAGCCGGTCGGAGAGTTCAAATCATTAATTTCTGCGGCAGAGGGAGTCTGACAGGCCCGGTGCTGGCGTGAATAATGATGGATCTCTGGGAGAGGCCAAGCAAAACCCGCAGCTTAAGCATCGCGAGAGGCTCCCTTTGGGGCACTGACCAGTGCCCTCCATCCAGTCGTTCCTCCCATTGCAATTTCACGCTGCTGACAGCTGCCACGCGGCTGCAGTTCACGACACCCGCATGCGGCTGCCCGTCCCTTTACTTCTGCCTTATCAAACCCACCCCCCCAATGCAGACCTCTGCAGAGCGATGCTCCCAAAATGCTCCAACATGTGCAAAAGCAGCAGCAAATTCAACACCAGGGCTGCTCTCTGCTCCCCCAGCAATCACCATCACCACCTTTGTTTCACCCTGAGCCCATGGGCTTGGTGCAATCAGGAAAACCATGCCCAGCACAGCAAGAGAGCTCAAGCTTGCCTAAGGGGTGGTTGGCGATGAGTTCCTAACCAGATATGCCTCTGAGAAGGGAAACAGAGATACCCGACATTGCTAAAGCATCAGCTGGCTTTGCTGCCATCCTCCTGCAGACAGGTTTCTTGCCTCCCAACAGAAAAAGTGGGCTCCTCTGCCCCAAGAAGCTAAAAAGAAGGAAGCTAGAAGGGAAAACAACCAGTCTCCCGCTTGGATAAAGAGCGACACAACAAATAAAGCGCCAAACCCCTGAGAGCCGAGTGCTTCCCAGCAGAGCTGGGGCTGATGCTCCCGCTCGCTCCCTCTCCAGCCGCTGCCATAAGGAATCCAGCCCAGCCCAGCCCTGGGGAGCTCCCACCCAGGGCAAAGCCCAGCCAGTCCAAACAGCTCCCTACAAAAATAATTATTTTCCTGCAGTTTTAGATAATTGGATTTTAAACATAAGCACAATTACCCCCCCCCCCCTTTTCCTTTGCTGCACATTGTGAACACAAGGCTGCTGCTCGGAGCTGGCAGAGACCTTTCGCAGGCTGAAACGGAGCTCTCTCCCTCTTGTCCAGGGGGATGGGAGGTGGGACGGAGGAGGCGGAGTGGGAGCAGTGACAGGTAAAAATAACCACACTTGGCCTGATGTTGCTCCCAATTAAGCCGGTGGGAATTTTGCCCAGCTTCCTACAGCGGCAAGATCCAGACACGCACATAAAAAAAGTCCTCTGCGATATTAGCAGCCTTACGATGATCAGAGAAAAATCACGTATGCGTGAGCTTCCTCCCCCTGTTCCATGCTGGCGGGTGTTTGAGCATCCCCTTCACCAGGGCCAGGCACTGCAGAGCCTGGAGACTCTTGGTGGGGGATCATCCGACCCACGTGGCCTTCCCCCACGGCACCCCATCTCCTCTGGGTTGGGCACGGTTACTCCACAGAAAGCTTGGCAAAGTTTTTCAAGGAATGGTTTATCTGCTCAGACAGTTTCACATCAGCTGAAACTAAAGCGTAAGTGGTTTTGAGGAGGATATGGGAAGTGTTGTAGAGTGGAAACATTTCATTCTGACACTTCCCTGAACAAAAAGCGCTCTGCCTTTTCACAGTATAATGTTGCCTTGTGAAACTAAGTCCAATTTATTTTTAAATGGGGAAAAAAAAAGCCCAAACTAAAAGCAAACATCGTAGTTCTGGGGACAAATACAATATCGCATTTCATCCTGTCATTAACACTTACTCCCATCTTCGGGATTTGCCAACCAAATGAAAATTCAGTCTTTTGTAGTGCTGTAATGTAAAATCTTTCAGAACCACCTTTAAGCTACTCTGCATCAGGTTCATCAACAGTTCACCTTCACACGAGCCAACTCCTGGTACCAACAACTTTTTAACATTTCTAACTTGCATTCAAACAAGAATAACTACCGAGATAAGTGAGATCTGCAGATAACACAAGGTTTGAAGACAAAAAGTAAGACATTTCACTCCTTGTCTGGAGACCGATTCAACCTTCAAGCCCACAGGCTCTCCCTCGCAGCCAAAACAGAAAAAGCAAACCCCAGGGCGAGGAGCACCACCCAGCTCCCCGCGCCCCCAGGGTCAGAGCCCGCGTTGTACTGACAGAAAGCCGGAGACGATGCTACTGCTGCAGGGAGGTAAAGAGCGTGCCGGGCATCCCCCGCCGTGCCCCAGCACAACACAACCTCGCCGGCAAGGGGACGGCACCCCACACCCTGCCGGCATCCCTGTCACCCGGCCGAGGAGCACCCCGAGGCAGGCACTGCGAGGTCTACAGCCCAGGAAAACACTCTCCATCATAAGCAATTACCTTGGAGCCAGAGACCAGCCACCACCGCCCCTCCCAGAGAAGCCGGCATCCACAGGAGTTTTCCTGGATTAACGTTTCGTGACAATTTTAACGCCCTACGTAGTTTTGAGCCTGGCAGTTTAAAGCTATTAGATCTAGGCTGGTAGCTGCAAAGCATTTCTGTGTTTACGTCAATGTTTCAAAAGTACCGATCAAATACTGCCAGCACTTTACAGACAGGATTAGCACGGGGATCCCGCGTGGAATTGCTCTCTCCAGGAGGCCAGCAGCTCAGCGAGAGCCAACCTGCACAGGACAGGGATGCTCCTTCCTCTCCGACCGCTCTGCAAAGCAGAAGCCAAGGCAGAGCTACCCCACCGAAGCCTGGCTTTTCCATCTGCTTCGCCCAGGCTGAGAGAAAAAGCGCCGCGAAAAGGTCAAGCTACCAGCTACGCCCCGCGGCGCTGTAGATGCACAAGTATTTCTCCCAGACAGATGGTGGGAAGGGGAAGAGCGAGGAGGAGGAAGGAAGGGAACAAGTTCAAGACAAGAATCTGAAACCGGCAAACTCCCCGCGCAGCGCAGCGCACCGCACCACGCGATAAAAATACACGCCTTGCTGTCACCAGCAGCATGGAGGGACCCGCCACGGGGGCGAAGGCAGACGTGCACGACGCCTTGTTGCGTGTCCCACCTTGAGCCAAGAGCTAACGCTGCTCTGATGCTCCTCACCCCACTTCCAAAACCTCCCTTCTGTAGTTTTTCTCCATCTCCTCACCACTTCTGCATCCCCCTTCCAGCTCTAGCACCCCCTGACTATACCGGCCACCTTTCCAACGTGAGCCCTTACTTTTTCCCCCTCCAGCCATCCTCTTTTCTCAGCACACACTGAGGTTCGGAATTTTCTAAGGCTGCAGATCCCTCCCACGCGTTCGATGCCATCTGCAAAAAGCAAACCCCTCCCAAACGCTTCCTATGCCTGCTTTTCCCCCAGTACCAACTTTGATTGCTCTGGGGATGACACGAGAAAGTTAGTTTGCTGCTCAGTTCGGATGAGCTAAGAGTATTTATTCAGTCTTCCTTTATCAGTGATGCAAATCAAGCACTCCAGTTACATATTTTAACACAGTGGGGGGAAAAAAATCTGCTAGATAGAAAGCTATAAAGCGTCTAATGTATTCACAGTAGCTAAGGTAGAAAACAGAGAGAGATTAGTGAAAAATTATTAACATAACAGGTGTCATTGTCACAGAAGTGACACTTTAAAGACAAATCCACAGAAAATGAATTCCCTAAATACAAGTGCACGTCGTTAACTACATTTAGTCCCCGTTTTACATCCTCTCTGCAAAGGAGGAGGAGAGCGGAGAAGAGGGGGAGGGTGAATGAAAGCGGCTGCTTCTCCCAGCCCACAAAAACCTGGTTAACTGCACATCATGGAAACAAAACTTGAACCTGAAGGATGTCCCCACCCTGGGAAAGAGCAGGCACCACCGACAGCGTCGGGGCAAGAGGACCAGGAGGCTTGCTTCTAGCTTCACCCACCAGCAGCCCCCTCCCCGCACGCATGACTTCATTACTGTCTCCAAGGTGCTCTGGACAGCACAGGGCAGGCAAAGGTTACGAGGGAGAAGCTCAGCTTCCAGCTGTGCTGAGCTCCAGTCCCCAAATCGACAGAGTCTGCAAGCGCTCAGCCCCAACGCCTTGGGCCACTAGACCCAGCAAAGGTCTCGCCAGCCCCTTTGGCCACCCCCAAGCAGCTCAGGGAAGAGCTTAGGGCCACCTTCAGCAGACCGGGCAGGACTGCTGATGGGACACTGCTCCGGGCAAGGTGCTCACGGCTTGGTCTGTCATCAGCACAGAGCTTGTGGCTCCCATCCGCCCCCCGGGGATTTGGGGACGCTCGCTCCATACGCACGTTGGGGTAGGCACCTCCTTTTCCTCTCACCGCACGTGAGGAGCGGGGATGTGATTCTCACACAGGGACACACTGAACCCAACTCCTGGGGTTCTAGGGCTTTTCTTTTTGGTTTTGTTTTTTTAATAAAAACAGCTCACTGGAGATCAATTTAGCTTTTTAATACCTTTCAGATAAGGAAATCTGCTGCAGCAGCAATTCTCTCCCTACCTTAATTAATTCCTAAACATACCACAAGCTGGAAGCGCATGTTTTATGAATCTGGTTGACCTCCTGGTGCTGAAATGACGACACAGATGTTGTGCCGCCTTCACTACCTCATTACTCATGTTACACCATTTTTTCCCCCCCCAACTCTGCTGGTAGACAGGAGCTCCAACGCTGCCATCAGCAAGACACACTGCAAGGAGCCAGAGTAAGGCGCAAGCAACGTTTTGCATCCACTGGAGCACCCGGCTCCACCGGCGTGGCCAGCCATCCCGCAGGACACGACACCACGCAAGCTGCGATCACACACTCGGGAGGGAAGTAAATCCATTGGGAGGTCTTGCACCAAGGAGGACAAAATACTGTCGGGTAGGAAAACGAGGCACCACTCAAACGATGGCCAAACAGAGAGGAATGCCGGAGCTGAAAGAGCCCGCACGTGGATGCGTCCAAAGCCCGCAGGACCTGGGGCGATCCCTCAGTGAGCTGTTTGCTGGCGAGGATGGGAATAGCCCCAGCTCCGCAAAGGGTTTCAGCCTCCTCTCCCCTCCCGCGCATGCCAGGATAAGCCCAGCTGCACTGGTATGACACTATATCCATCCATGGGAAGGAGAATAACCCCTGCCAGCACACGCAGGCAGAAAGACAGCTGGGTTGGCACAGCTGCTTGGAGAAGACCTCACCATCCTGTCCAACATGCTGGATGGGTGCTGGGTTCAGAGCAGCCGAGGCTCCGAGGGGCTCGTCCCGCCGGGGTACGGCTGCCACCGCACCCCAGCGGGGTGCGGGACAAGCATGGTGCCGCCCACACACGATGCTTTGTGCACCCAAGCTGAAAGCCGAGAGCCTAATGAGACGCAGGCTCCATGAGGAAACACAGGCAGCGGAGCACGGAGGGAGGCAGAGTTGTGATATGGGCCGCAGCCCATGGCAAAAAAAGCAAAAAAAATAAAGGGGGGACCAACTATATGCTTTTGTCATGGCCCTCGCTGGGTGACGGCAGCTTCGGAAAGGAGAAGCAGCAGCTCCTAAAACCTCACTTGCTCTTGGATATTCCTGCAGTGCTTAAGAAACTAGAGAGCTGCCCCAGCCCAAAGCAGCCACGACAAACCGGGCTCACCGGGCCCCACCTGCGCGGTGCATCGGGCCCACAGGACCCCTCCCCGGCTCCACTTTGGAGCAGGATGCTACATCAGAGTGAAGCATTTAAGAGCACACTTTATACCCAGCTCAGAGGCTGATGGAGCACAGCACCAATAGCTGATCATTAGGGAAACATCAGGATGCATAAGAAGAAGGAGAAAAAAGGAAACTCGTATAAATAAGAGCTAAAAAAATCCGCTGGGAGACCTAGAAACCAGCAGCTAACTTGTCTACTGCCAGTAACAGCCAGCAGAAAGTAGGCATTAAAAATAAAAAATAGTAATATAAAAAAAGCAGCCTGATGAGGTCTGGTCACCTTTTATTCCAGACACTGAAATGCTCCCTTGCAGGGCGATGGTACGAGACGAAACAAGGCTTTTGCTTGTTACCATTCCGAAAAAGAGCCCACCTGACTTCTGCTGGAGATGGAGCAGAGGCAGCGCATAGCTCCTTTACACACCCGCACGCCAGGCAGGCACGGTCCCGGCTCCCAGCTCCCACAGCCAGGGCTCTGACCGCATCGCTCACACAGCCTTAAGGGAGGAAAACTCATCCCTTCGGCAGGACGGGATGCGGCTTTGCATCCTCTTCCCAAACCCGCATCCCGGGCACCCGCGGGGCCGGGAGGAGCCGCTGGGCGCGATGGCCCTACCGAAGGTCTGCAAGGCAGGTTAAGGCAGAGCGAAACCACGTCTGTCCAGCCCACAGCCACCCCTCCACAGCCCGGCAAATAAGCCCCCCTCTACGGCAAACGCTGCTGGACGCGGCCCGGCGTCTGAATTTACCACACAGAGCAATAATTAAGCAGGGACACAAGATGGTGAGGAACAACAAAGAAAATAAATATCTCTTATATTTTGTTAAATTCAGCAATTTACAAGGCTGGAGTAATTAGCGGTTTAAAATGTTTTGACACAAGCAGCCCCAATAATCATGATAAATCATATCAGGCATATGCCCAGATCCTTGAAGTGACAGATGACAAACAGAGCAGTGACAAGACGCTCCATCACGCGGGGAATCATTGAGTTAATGGAAGAATTATTGCTTCTGAAATCCACTCCAGTCCTATTGTGGGGAACATTCCAATTTATCAAAGCCAAATGAACATTAATTGCTGCAGCCTGGTAAGTTTTCGAGCTGCTGTGACCTTCATTGAATTTTAATCCAAAACAGATAAGATTTACTTCCACACAAGAGGAAACAACACAATTAAACCCAAATGACAGCTAAGATTATGGGGAAAAAACACAACAGGCGTAATGACAAAAATATTGATTCCTTTCTACTTGACACTGCGCAAAAAAAAAAAAGGTAAATAAATAAAATCTAGCATTTGCATATTTGTTTTTTTCCCCTTTCTCCCTTCTTTTCATTTGGAAGACAAATTTCAACTACTCGAGCCAAGAGGAAAGGGGTGGTAGACAGTAATGGAGACTGAATTCCCTTTAACTGCAGTAATTAATGTTATGTCTCATTGGGGAGGGACTAAGAAAAAACAGTGAGGAAGGAAAAAAAAATATCAAGTATTATTTTGCTGTCAAAAATGCCCTTGAGCTTGGGAAGGGAGGTGTGAAGAGGGTCATGGTCACCCAGCGCTTTTGCAGGGGCAGATGGTGGTCCCAGGGACACGGGGTCACGGACACTGACGGCCCCTTTCCTGCTGCGCTGGAAGCAAACCCACCCCAAACCAGAAAGCCATGCACCGACAGGCAAAATCACTGGAAGAAGGAGTAAACCCAGGATTTACACCCACCCGGAGACCCCAGGCAGCACAGAAGGGATCTTGGCTTTACAGGCAGAGCAGAAGCAACCAGCCAAGTCACGAACATCTACACAAATCCAAACCAACATTCCCATCAGAGGAAGCTCAGCTTGGAGATGTCTCGCTGTCCAATAAAGCTTTACCAGAGTACTCTGTGAGCGCGGGATTAGCGAGATCCCCCAGGCAAACCTTCCCCAGCTTTCTATAACTCAGCCGGAGGACGAGGAGACAGGTAAAAGTAAGTGTTACAGCCACTTAAAGGAGATGGAAGGAAGCACTTTCCCATGTCTCCTCCTGTCGCCTGTAGCGAGATGCTGGGCTGATGATGAACGGGGCACACAGACCCTGAATGCCAAGGTGGGCTGAACTCCTCCTGCGTAGCAGTAACGGTATTTTAGTCCATAGAGAGCACACAGGAGACATCGGGCTTTATGGTAGGAAGCAGAAGAAAAAGTATTTGAGAAGCTGGAAGGGAGGGCACGGGGATGTCCAGCGGCATCTCGAGACAGGAGGAGGGATAGGGACGTGGCGGGCACAGGGGAGGAGAGGAGGGGGTAGCACACAGCCCCCCCCGCGCCGGGAGCCAGGGGCTGCCGAGCACGGCACAGCCGGGGAACGCCGCTGCCGGGGCGGCAGGAGGGCTCAGGTGGTGGGGACTCTGTGGGATGAGACTTAGCTGGGGTCAGGGAGGAAAGGGAAGGCGTGGGAAAGCAGCTTGAGCAGAGCCCAGGGGCTCGGATGAAGTATTTCACCCAAGAAACAAAGACTTTCACCACATTTTACTTCAGCTACAGAACTCCACGTGGTCTTGAAAGGGAAAAAAAACCACTACAACACACATTTATCTTCTGCTAGTAACTCAAAACTTGGCTCGGGTTCACCCAAAAAGTTAATGAATCTTCTAAAAAAACCGGGCAAAGTTTCAAGTCTGTGCTGCAATCCTGACCCAGGGAAGAAACACACAGGGCTTCTGCCTCCCCAGGGACACGCGTGCAGCCCAGACCCTGTCCCGCACCCACACCCCTGCGTAGGACCTCAGCTCCCATTGCAAGGAGTATCAGAATTTATCAAGAAAGTGGAATTATGGCTCATTCTGAGCAGGAGGAACATTTGTTTCTCTCCTGTCTTCCCCTTGTTTTTGCAGAAGGACAGGAGAGGCTCAGGGCATGAGTTAACTCTCACAACAAAGCCACGGATGCTCTCACGCTATCGGCTTCAGCAAGACGTGGCAAAGCATATCTTCACTGGCTGACCCAGGACTACAGTGCAAAAACGTTTCTTCTGTGATATGCACGGTGATGCCTTCAGCTCCAGCCCACCAGCATCGCCGCTCCTGCGCTCTGAGGTGCAGCAAATGAAGGCTCTGGGCAGGAATTTCTCAAAGAAACTCGTTTCTCTCTCCAAAGTATCAATTCGTTACAATCATCATGTTGTGTTTTAGAAAGATCAGCTTCAGCAAGGTCTGAGGACCAGGACCAAATCTCTCCCTGCTAAAGAAAATCTGCATTTCGAGCAGTTGTGGTAATCACCAGGTTCCACAGCCAGTGGCTCCCCACTCCCACGGGCCACTTCTCCACGGCTCAGGTTTGCCCACAATAGCCAAGCAACCCCACACTCAAACCAGGGACCGAGCTTTTCACACCCCAGACTTGGGGTTTGCTGTCTTCATTCCTTGCTCGCTCTCTCTCACTTGTGTTTTCAGGCTCATTTTCTATATATATCAGTTTTACCTTTTTCCCCCCCTCCAAAACTCCATCACACTTGACATTTTTAGCAGGACGTAAGACACGTTCCCTACCCAACCCAGCAAGCTGCAGTCCCTGGTGCCTCCCCCTTCCGCCATCCTGCTCTCACGCTGCCTCTTCTCTTGCCCACCAGCCTTAACGCAAAGCCTCTCTCTGTGCTCACATGCGCTCCATGACCAATCTAAAGCCCCCCTGACAAGGGCTGAGACACCCAAAACCCAACCGATTTAAGTTGAAAAAGCAAAATAGTCACTTGTTCAAATGGAAAAAATAAAGGCTTTGTGCAGCCATCGTCTCTGCTCCTCTTCCCAAAACAAGGAACAGAAGCCACGGAGATGACACTCGGGTGCCAAGAGATGAAGAGATTCACCTTTTGCAGAGGGTTGCTGCAATGGGATCCCCAATCCTATAAAAGGCTTTTTTGGGGCAAAGAGATGACATGCATATAGACAGGATCTACAAGCCTAACTTCTTTTTGTCTTTTATTGACGGGATAGTTTATCCCGATGGGAGTTAAGGGACAATAAATTTAGTCCCGTTTTACAGATGGAGCTCTAAAGCACAGAGGAATGATGGACCAGATCCAAATATGCAGACTACCACCTCATAAGATACTGAAATAAGCATTTTAAAAGGCAACATACGTGATCTGTTAATAAAAGGTCACAGAAACACCTGAGATGGAGATAGTCAAAGCATCTGGATCATCTTTTTACTTTTCGGTCACGCTCGTCCTTTGCAAGAGAAGGATCACGCTACAGCCCACATTCACTTGATAGGTAAAATTCAGTTTCAGAAACAAATGACCAAGGCCAAAATCTTGCCTTTGCACATGACCAAACACAAGACCAAGGAAAAATACTGCACTAACACACCTCGCCAGTTGCCAGCACAAGCAGGAAGAACCACAACCTTCCTTGTCACCCTCCCAACAGCTTCCTCCCTATGGTCTGTTGCTTTGCTTCATTTCCTTAGAAGACCAACCACTTTTTTTTAATTTTTTCTTTTTTTTCCGGCCCATTCAAACACATCTCTCCCTCTCTGGAGGCCCAACCGAGAAGGTACACAGACATCTGCAAACCAGACTCGCCACCCTGCGGCTTATCACCACCCTCCCACCGCGATCTGGCTGCCAGCCGCCGTCGCCTCCCAGAAGGTCCTCTGTCCCCTCTGATGCCATTGGCAGCTTTGACTCACCATGACGGAGATATGAAGAATGTGCATCTGCTCCTCCACTATCTCCGAAGGCTCCTGGAGGCTGGGAGGGGTGGCCCGGGAGAGCTGCTCGGCACTGCTCATGGAGACATGGAAATACAGGGTGCCGTTCTCCAGCCACTGCTGCTTCCAGTGCACCAGCGAAATGTCAGCCACGGTCCCCGACATCTCTGCAGAGACAAAACACGCAACTGAGGATCAGTTTTCTCCGTGATGCTAAAATGCAGTACTCTTAGCGGTCCTGGAAATCGGGACTTTTGAGCCTTACCCCTAGTACTACTTCTGATCTGCAGGGTGAGCTTCAGCACTGTTTTTTGGCCTCTGTCTGCTATTTCCCCCATATACAAACAGTAACAGTTGTCTTCCTTAATAAAAACCAAGGGGCTACAAAGTGCCTTGAGATTTCTAGACTAGCTTTCTAGAAATCAATGTTGTTGTTGATGTGATGGCTGCACATTTTAGATCAGCTTCAGCAAGGTCTGAGGACCAGGACCAAATCTCTCCCTGCTAAAGCAAATCCGCATTTCAAGCAATTGTGGTAATCACCAGGCTCCACAGCCAGTGGCTCCCCACACCCACGGGCCACTTCTCCACGGCTCAGGTTTGCCCACAATAGCCAAGCAACCCCACACTCAAACCAGGGACCGAGCTTTTCACACCCCAGACTTGGGGTTTGCTGTCTTCATTCCTTGCTCGCTCTCTCTCACTTGTGTTTTCAGGCTCATTTTCTATATATATCAGTTTTACCTTTTTCCCCCCCTCCAAAACTCCATCACACTTGACATTTTTAGCAGGACGTAAGACACGTTCCCTACCCAACCCAGCAAGCTGCAGTCCCTGGTGCCTCCCCCTTCCGCCATCCTGCTCTCACGCTGCCTCTTCTCTCGCCCACCAGCCTTAACGCAAAGCCTCTCTCTGTGCTCACACGCGCTCCGTGCCCATCAAATGTGCAACAACAGTAAATAACATGTTGCACAAGGTGCCTTTACCCTCCTATAGCTCTCCCAGCAAAAAGGCTGGAAGAAGCTCCTAGAGATAGATCTGCAGCCAAGCCCAAGGGAGGTTTGCTGCCCGGCACAGGGTGGAGGGAGGAGACCTGGTGCCAAGCAAGCCAAGGTGCAGACACCAGTACGTAATCTGCTGGCAGTTACAATGGAAACCTTCTTCCAGGTTGCAAGGCAGCGCTACCGCTGTATTTAACAGGGACGTTCCCGGCACAGACTAATGAGCACCAGCAAGAAGATGTAACCACAAGGCTTGACAAGTATCTATTGACCCTTGTCTGTCAGTTGTCTTCTGCAGCCTCCTGTCAGTTTTACATCCCACCCGATCCCCATTTACAGCGTAAGCACCCTGGGAGCGGGGATTACAGCACGCCGGCACGCACGCCCGCTGCGGCAGCTTCCCCTGACTGATGAGGGGCTTGGACAATCCGGGCAGTCTGTAACCAAAAGCCAGCCCCAGATCGGCAGTCTGCGGCACCGCCAGAGCCCGCAGCTCCAAGCCCCAGCTGCAGCTCCTGCCTTGGCCAGGCAGACACAGGCAGGAATGCCGACAGCTCCACAGCTGCCCATCAAGTTTTAAACGGATCTCTGCAAAGAACTGATTTGGCAGTTTGGCAGCCGAATCAAAACCGAAAAAAAAAATACTCGCGCAAAATGAGCCAAAATATTTCTCCTTCCACCACCTCTTTTTTTGTGTTTGTTTTTCCATTTGCAATATAAGCAATGGGAAGGAAGTCAGGTCCTCTTAGTCACTGAGCCCACGGCTTCGGCAATCACCTGCTTGGTGGGAGACCCAAATTCAATTCCCGACCGGCTGTACCGGGCCGTGACCTGCAGTCTGCATGGTGTGCCTGCTCCAGAAAGGCCGACAGCACGAGTTCAGGTTCCCCTGGCACGAGGGTGGGAACAGAGGCAAGGTCCTTCTCCCCACCTCGGCCACGGAGGGTCAGCGGGGAGGACAGGGCTTGTGCCCCTGCGGGCAAAGCAGCCAGGGAACAGCGGTGGCATTTTGCATTTCCTTCTCCTGAACCCAGCTGGGCAAAAGCACATCCAGTGCCAGCTCCCAGGGGAGACGAAGGAAGGAGCAAGCCCGGCTGAGGAGTTACCCGCACCTTTCAGGACAAGATGCTTCAAGACACTTGGGTGCTGCCTCATGAGCAGCCACACAGGCTCCATGACCAGGCACTTCCACTTCTACAGACCCACGTCCCAATCCAGCAAAAAAACCCCTCCTGATCCTTCAGGAACAATTATTCTTACCCCTGAAATCCGCATATTTTCCAGCGGCAACCGCCTGGCCTTCCGTCATGGATTAAAATGGAACCAACCACCGCCTGCTCGCAGAAGTCCCCATCACACCCTGGTCTGGCAGGATGCCCCGTCACCGCACAGCGGAGGGCAGGGCCAAGGTTACCCCCTTACTGCCAATGCCCTGATTCAGCACCTCGCTAATTACAATGCTGACATACCTGAGCTGGCTGCACTGCCACCTGAATCTAATCAGAGGGCTGTTGCTCATTATCTCTGCCTCCCTAGCACAGCACCGGTCGTTATCCCCCATCTCTGTGCACATCTGAGCACTCAAAGGAGAAAAACTAAACAGCTCCTGACCATGCATGGGATCCATCAAGAGCCCACGCTTGCACTTTGGAGGGGACGCGTGAACTCCCTGTCACATCTCTGTCATTGCAATGAGATCGCTCCTAACAATCCCTTCCCTCCTTTAATATAAATAGCCATTTGCTGGAGCAAATCAGTAGCAAGAGGTGTTGCTTGCACTCTTTACCCTGTAAATCAAGCCAGCCCTGCGGCTCACACTGCAGGTCAGCAGCCTGAGCAAGACCTGGGGGTCCAAGGAAATCAGTCTTGTGTCTCTCACCTCCAAAGAGGCTAAAGCAGAAGGTTTCTTATAGTGCTAAAAGTAAGAACAAAACAAGAGGAATATCAGGGCTGCTTAATTGCAGTCGTCTTCCTAGCAATACTTCAAAGGTCTGCACTGAAAAGCATCTCCTTGTCTAATTAAAATTGCAAGAAATGCTACTTTTAGGAGCAAAAGCACTAACTCAGGTTTGGGATAGATATCACAAGCTCTTCCACAGAGGCACACAGGCCACGGGACATCACAGAAGCATCGAGACAGGACTCTGGTTATGCAAAGCCATCTTAATTCTGTTCAGAGGGACAGCCACCTGTAGGAAAGGATGATTTACAGTATTACACGCTCATCACACACACACACACCCCTGCAGCAGAACTTTCCAGAAGAGCTCAGGAAAGGAGGTTGTACCGCCCAGACCACAGTACAGCCCTGATGTGGGTGCCACCAGGACCCCACTGCTGCTGTTCACAAAGGCTGCATCACATTAGGGAAGCAGGGAAAAAAACCTCCAGGGTCAATCTTTCTCCAAATTTTTTCCCTTGCACACGTATTTTCGCATGGGATGTTTAAAAGGATCACAGAGAACATTTCGGGGGAGTTCTGAGATATAGGCAATTTTTTGGATTTTAGCCTAGACTGAAGATAAGCCTGTTTCATTTTCAAAAGGTCTCTTCCAAAAGTAGAAACTTCAATTTAACATTCATTTCACAATTTTAAGCAAACCCAGCAGTGAGGCAATTTCTGACGAAAGCTGACTTGCCAAGCCTGGGTACCGTTTACCATACATCTATAAATACCTGTATGCTCTTCACCCCTGCAGCCCGTGTTGCAGGAAACCCGGCCATTACTGCTCCCAGCACTGCCAGGACATCATGAGCCTTCAATCAGATTCGCTGCTCACAAAAAAAACAAAAAGCCTTTTCAAGCCCTGTTAGCTGCTGAACCCTTCAGTATCCAAACACAGGGAAGTTTCTTGGCCTCATATACTTGACACGAATATTATACTGCCTGTGTTTCACTGGACACGCATTTGTCACTCCACTATCTACACGGTAGTTACAGCAGCGATAGCCCGTCCATCAGAAAGGATGCAATAGTCTGCAGCAAGATTGCCTGTTATCAGAGCTTTCAAATGCTTTTGGAACAAATTAAGGGCATTCCTGCACCGAAACAGAATGAGATACAGTTAAGGTTTTAAATGGGCAGCAATGGAAAAGCACTTGTAGTGTATAGCTATTTAAAATCTCGGCATCTAGCAGATGGGGAGTTCTCAGACAGGGTTCAAACGCAGCTTTGTGGGTAAAACCCCCGAGTAAAACAGCCGAACAGACCACGAAACATCTGCCATGCCATCTTCCCACCTGCTCGCTGCACCCAACAGCAGAGAAGGGACGACGAGGGTCCTCCTTCCCCACGGCAGGCAGCCAGACCGCTTCTCCCCCTCCAAAGCCACAAGCCATCGCGTTTCTCCATCCCACAGCAGAGCAGAGGACCCGAGGAGCCTGTTCCCCCTGCAACAGGGGCAGAGATGTCCCCTCTCCAGCCTCACCCGGCTGCTTGCCCCCAGCTCCTCACACCTGCCCTTCGTCTCCCGTCACGCAGCTCAGCGGAGCCCAGGGGCAGCACCGCCACTGCCTAACCAGGGTCTGCATTTAAGAAAAGGGCACACAGAGCGCTTTCTCCTTTTTTGCCCTTCCCCAAGCTCTGGGTCTCATAAAACTACCATTTCCATGTTTTCCTCAATCAAAATCAAACAAAAAAAATCCAAACAAAAGCCTTCCCGAGGCTCAGACCCTGACCTGGGCTCGTGCCCATCAGAAGGTCACCTGCCCAGGACAGGACGGGGGGAGGCAGGGGACAGCAGCGACCGCAGGAAGATCCCTTCCGACCGATTCTCTAATTCTATTTTTCCCTTCCCTGTCGCTACAATCCTTACATATAAACATTTCATTGAAGTCTTCAACTTGTATTACAATCAAACTTAAAAGCAAAAGGGCCTAAATGCATTTGGTTGGGAACCAAGACGATTCCCATAAAAGCAGATTATGCTGACATGATGAATATAAAATGAAACAGCAGATATTAAAGTTGGAGGATTGTTACTCCATGCCTTGGGGCTCCTGGCCGTCCTACCCATCTCCTCCCTCCTCTCCACCCCCTCCCACTCTGTTTTACTGAAGGCAGAGAGCAGGCAGAGATTGCCTTTTCACCTCTGCCTTCTCCAAGGCAGGCTGCCAGGCTTGAAATATTCCCTAGCTCCCCCCAGCCCCTCCCGACCTTATGCAATGCTTCAACATTCATCAGTTACTCGGGAGGCTGCAGCCCTGCCTTCTCTGTCACGGAGTTTTACAAAGCCTGTTTTGTATTTAATTGGCTTGTTCTTGCTAATCTACCATGATTATTGTCTCTTTACTTAATTCTGGAAGGTCATTATTAAAATAAGCCATTTTGCTTACGGCTGTTCACCCCTGCATGGTTCCCCACCCCCGGATAACCAAACCCTCCTTGCGCTTCCCCTCCTCTCCGCTCTCCAGCACTGCTCAGACCCTGGGACACCTTCACTGTAAGGAGCAAATCCTTGGTGTGACGGGTGAGAAGCCTGTGAGTAATTTCCAGTGCACGGATCCAGGCTCCTCCTGCCTTTTTCCTCACCACCTGCTTCATCCCCGCAGGACCTGCACCCCGCAGCCAGACTTCATCAGCTCACCTGCACAACTCATCGTCTTAATCTGTCGGCAGAGGAAAAGCTGGAGATCTGGTTTGCGATTATATTTCCTTTTACGGCCAGCTCAGAAACACGATCCCATCTTGCACAAAAAGTCAGCCCTGACAACTGCATCGTCCTCCTCTTGCCCGTGCGTCACCCCTAATCCTGCAACCCCATTTCTGCTGTTAGTCCAGGGGCTCTTCTGGGTTAATGTTCTCCAGAGGCACCAACCTCTGGTGAAGTGTTAGTTTATAGATTCTTCGGTGCTAGCTACCACTTATGCTAATAAACCAAATTTATGCAGAAAGTCATAAACAGAGAGCTCTCCCCAGTGCCCTTGCCAGCACAGGATTGCTCCCTGCGGAATAGATTATCACGCTCTGTGCAGACTAGCTCCAAAACGACTCTAGTAACGGGGCTTCCCCCATGCTCCCCAGGGCACTATTCTGCAGTCAAACAGGCCCTAACAGTTCTAAGGGTTTGGGTCTTTTGGCGGCAATGTGGTGGGCTTTTTTATCCCAATCATTAGCTCAGTTCATTATCTTTTTTTTCCCCTTCCCCTCTGCTCATTTTTTAACATGTTCCTTCCCTGCTACATCTACTCCCCTGTTCCCCCCGCGGTACTCCCTAGGGCAACACACAAACGCAGCTGCAGATCATAAAAAGTAATAGAGAAGCTCAGAAGTTTAAGAAGTGGAAAAAAAAGATGACAAGCTCCCTCTGATCATCTCTTTTCAAAGCCCCTGTCTGTGAGGAACACAGGGCTGCACCTGCAGGGCATTGCAGGGGTGGCTTCGGCGCAGTGCGTGTCTGCTGGGACACGGCGCGTGTCCGGGGATGGTGCTGGATGGAGGGGGGCTTCAGGGAGCCTTGGTCTTGGGGTGGTCCGTGGGGTACCCCAACATCACTGTTGGCAGGCTGGGGCACTCTCCCTGCATCGCGTTTGCTCTGCCAGCACCATCGCGCGTCTGACGTTGGACGGGCAAGATGTCAGGCAGCCCAGGGCAAGATGGGATTTGCAGTAAAGTGCGTTTGGCTGTTTTTAGGCTTTGCTCAAACCTCCTGCAGGGAGAACAAGAAGCAGCCAGGTTTTGGGCGTGCTCCTGGGACCGGCCACCTCAAAGACCGCATAGATGTGGTAAGAGCTGAGCTGCCACCGAAGGGTGCCTTGACAATCAGAGCAACACGACTGAAGGGCAGATCCTAAGCTCAACAGGAACCCAAAAAACGAGAAAGCCTCCTCAGTTCGGATGGAGGGCCTGCCTCTCCCCACGGCCAGGCTGGAGAGGCACAGGGGCGAGGGCAGCCGCAGAGCAGCCTCGGGGCAGAGCATCCCCCCCCCCGAGAACCGGCACTCGCCAGGGACGGCACCGTCGGTACCACCCCCCACCTGCGCTACCAAAGGCAGGTGACAGACACGACACCAGCACAACCCCTTGCTCTGTCACTGCTGCGAGCAGCCTACCTGCCTCCGTGCAGCCCCAGGACATCCAGCCTTCAGCCCCAGCTAGCGCACAGCCCCGGCCCACGCTGCTGGCGGGGCATCACGAGTACAGAAAGCTGAGATGAGAAGGTGGTGTTCCCACCTTCGCGGTGCCCTGGCCAAAGATCCTTCCCAGAGACTTTTCAGAAAATGCCGAGAAGGGCTTTGCACAGACTCTGCCCCATGCAGGGGTGACTCCCAGACGGAGCCTGTCGATGCTTTTGGCAACAGCGAGGAGCCACCAAGCACCTCAGCAACTCTGCCCGCACGAACACCAGCACCCCTGGTTTCCCAAAGAGCTGGAAGCCCACCATGTACATCTCAGCTTGTGGGCTTGAAGTTTAATACCCATTTACCGGTAAAACTCTCCCTGCAGGCTGCAGTTTGGTGGCAGCAAGGTTTGTAGTACGTCTGCACCTACGACGCAGGGGTACACGGCACCCCTTCACCTGGTGTTCCTCCCAAGCCCATTCACTTTGCAGAAAAAGGGACTGTCATCGTGCGCATGGCACAAAGCAGGGGACACAGCCCACGGTGGCTGAGAGGGATGTAAGGGAATAAATGCACTGAGCTGTTAAATTCAGCCACCAGCACTTGATACCAGGCAGTGAGTCCCGACTCAAAAAGAGCTCTCCTCACTGCCACCATGTTTCACCATCGAGCTGTTACAGCCACGCAGGGGTACCAGTTGTCCCAAGGGTGGCCCACAGCATCTGCCCAGCTTCAGCAGGCACCAACGCCAACCCTTACACTTCCCTGCCTGATCCTCCGGCTCGGCTCCAGCCCTTCTGGGACGGCCAGTGCAATTTGCCATGAGCTAGTGTTACACCCACGGGCCCAGTGATAGTCGTGGATTTACTCCAGTTAATGTCAGGAACAGTGAACTCAGCCAGGACATTTGGATTCTTCCCATCCTCCCACCAACCTTATTCATAAAAACACAGGTTTTGGTTTTGGTTTTTTTTTTTTAAAGAGAGTATTTTAGCTAGATGTAATTATTGTGAAATGCAGCAAGAGGTCAGCAGACTGCATCATCACACAGATGGTCCAGGAGATGAGACAAGGTGAGCAGGGAGGATGGAGTCAGCCCCTTCCACGGTTCAGCCCCTGGAAACACTTTGAGACAACCAGAGGGTCGGGCTGCTCCATACAGCTCTCTCACTCCTGGCTCTGCAGCCCTAATCTCACCGTCCCCACATCCCTTCGGCCTTTCTAATCACAGGCTTTAGGGTCCCTATATATGATGGTGTGCAGATATTGATTTGCCTGCACTGCCTACAGATCATAATCTAACTCCACACACCTTAAAGAAGATCAGCGCACGCTCCACATTCTTACAGCCGCTTTGATTGCAATTCAGTCTCTAGTACATTACCCTTATTTATAATGCCAGGGCTTCAGCGTGGCGCCTCAGGCACTCTAAAATTATTACAGGGCCCTTTTGACTTTCAATTCCCTTCCATTCAATTCCATTTTTATTTGTCAGCAGAGACTCCCACTGACCAGCGGTGGAAGCCAACTGCGCGCAGGCAGACGGCGCTACTGCATGTTAAGCCAATCCTATAGAAATTACTTTCACGCAGCTCAACACAACGGGTCATCTCGGTTTGAATGAGAAACGCCAGGTCTGGAAAAGCAGGTGGCAGAGTGCTCCTGGGTGCAGCTTCCTCGGAGAGATGAGACGTCCAGGCTTGGAGCAGCACCAGGGGCGCTCAGCCACAGCCCTCGACAGTGCCATCCATCCGGCTGATCCAGCCATCGTTAAAAAAAACAGCGAAGGAAAGCGACTTTAAGAATCAGAGCCCCTCTTGCGTATCCTGCAGAGATGAAGGGGCAGGCTTGCAAGAGGGATGGGCGTGAGCGTGCTGCCTCGATGCACAGATTTTGTTTAGCAGCCCCCTCTCCTTCCCCAATCCCCACCCCTCAATTAAGGCACGGGAGTTTGCTTTGGAGGTGCTTTGGGGTTTGACTAAAAAGCTCAAGCTTTGCCGCTTTTCTGGAGCCTCCCGGCTCACCCGAGAGAGACACGGGGTTCACTTTTAAAAGAGCACCCGAAGTTGCGAGGACGAAAGAAGAGCCAAGCCTTTCCTCTTGTCACAGGAGAAAGAGCTGCCAGTCCATTCAAGTTGCTGCTGTAGAGATACATGAGCAAAGCTGCAGAAGTGTTCTGTTCCCCACTTACTCCAGTTCCTCAAAATCAAAAGAGACAGAGCTGATAAATGGGGGGGGAGGGAGTCTATCTGAAAGGCATAAACACCAGTTTTTGATGGTCCAACTATTAATCCCTGTTGAAGAAATCAATGTCTTTGATGAGGAAGCTTTTCTGCAGGTAACGGGCACACAACACCGCCAGCCCTGGCCCGTCGCTGTTTTAAGGATGGATTAAATGAGACAGGTTTGTATGAAGACAGCAGGGATGTCCTGGCTCAGAAAATCCAGCGGTGCGCAGGGGATCAGCAGATCTGCTGCATCAGGGCAGGCAGCTCTGCTCAGCCCCGAGCCCTGCAGGGACCTGGTCTGCCCCGCTCCGGGTGCCAGCCCGCACCCGCTGCCGCACGGGACTTCCCTCCATCACCGCCCCAGCCCCGCACGTGACTCCAGCACGTCTGAAAACCCCGGCTTGGCTCCCGCAGGGCCCCCACAAGCATTAGAGGGTCTATTCCCACCGCGCATCCAGGGGCACGGCCTTTGAAAGCCTTCACTAGGCACTTGGGCAAGAAAAAAAACCCTATTTAATCCTCAAGCCCAGGCTAAGCTGAGGTGCCAGTGCTTGGAGTGCCATCGCCCGCCGCTGCAGATCGCTGCCTGCACGGCGACACCGGAGCTTCGCTTGGAGCCTGAACGGATCTGAAGTGTCTAGTGACACAACCAGAGGCTACTGAGCAAGAGCTGCTGCGTGCGATAACCCCTCGCCTGATCTTTCAGAGCAGCTGAGGGAGCACAAGGGAGGCAGCTGTGCGGGCAGGCAAGGCACGGGCAAGGCACGGGCAAGGCACGGGCAAGGCACCGGCAAGGCACCATGCATCACCTGCGGTGGCAGCACGCAGTCCCCGAGTGGGCAGCACAAGCTGGCTCCTGGTTCTACTGGTATTTTAACCCAGGTCCCACAGCAAAAGAGAGAAGGTGCTCAGTCAGCCCCAGCCTGCCTGCATCCCTCCTGCTCTCTTCTCCTTGGCACAGGCATCAGCCAGGGGGGCTGCGGTGGTGACCCCTTTTTCCAGGACAGCCAGCGGCACCTCAAACACAGAAGCCACGGCAGCGGAGCAGCCCCAGGAGTCATTATGGCACTAGATAAGGCCTGTGCAAAGAGAAAACATTTACTTTTTGGAAAACTACCCCTACGGCCTCTTCCCTGTGCAGGTGACAGCGGCAACTGCAATTTTTTCTTTGACTCTTTGAGTTTCTGCAGGAGCTGAGGGCTGGGAGCGGAGCAGAGCAGAGGGCAGCCCGGCACAGCGGGGTGGGCACCGAGGGGCAGAGGAGGACTGTCACACAGGCGAAGGGACAGGCCAGACGCTTCTCTTCCCTGCAAGCTGCAGCAGGAGCAGAAGGGCAACATGACCTACCCAGGTGATTTGAAGAGCACTGCAAAGCCAGGCAGAGACTTCACAACAAAGCAGAGCGCTACGTTCGTTTTATAGCATCTGCCGTTCTGCGCAGCGTACGCCAGGGAGCGAGCGAACGGTGCCGGCCTCGAGGGGTGAGCATCGCTCAGAGCTTGATTAAAACTAGCCAAGTGCTTTATAACCTCTATGCATTTTTAAATGTCTCTCTTTGGGAAACACACCTCTTAAAATGATAAGGTAGTTTGGTAGCTCAGGGCACTGCTCAAACTGTGAAGCAAAGTAATTTTTCTAGCATGGTTCCTCCACGGACCTCCCCTCCCAATAAGCTCTTGAGCACTGGGGGGTCCCAGCAGAAACTCCCCATGTACCTGGGTGGGATGGGCAGAGGAGAAGAAAGTGGGAAAGGAGAGAGGAGGTCTTGCTGCTTTCTAGGGAGACAAACACTAGGACGGTTCCACCTCCTGAGAGATGGACGTCCTTTTCCAAGGAGAAGGAGCCAGCAGCGCAAAGGAGAGGAGCTGGCTGCTGGCTGGGCGTTCTCAGGAAAAAAACAGGCAGTGGATAACTTGGGCTCTTCAGCCTATTTGTCACCTGGAGCACCAGGTGGGTGCCTCAAAAGCCAAGCAGCCTGAAAGTTCTGAGCACACCCTTGCCCAAAAAGGCAAATATCAGTTACCAGGAATGAACGTCACGTGCATTGTGATGGACAGGGTCCCTTCCCCGGCTCTTAAGGCAGATACCCACAGGGGTCAAAAAGGATTAAGGGTCTTATTTCTTCTCAGGGAGAGGCTTTTGAGTGCTCGCTCCCTGGAAAGCCTCCAGTTCCCCAGAGCCTCCCCCGTACCCAAGGTACCACCCAAGTACCCAGGCTCTGTCTTGGCTACACGCAAACCCCAAATTCAGCTCTTACTTATAGAAACGAGTTCTTGCAACCTCACAGAAAATTCACTTCTCTCTAAGAGTATTACACCTTAACGCAGCACGTTTATCCACCCCAGCACCCAGAGGGATGCCATCAGCCTGGGACACACCGACAGCCTCCCATCAGCCAAGCACCGCCGCGTTTCTGCAGGAAAGGAGAGAAGCACAGCAAGGGCTATGGAAGAGCAGCCTGCTGCTCCTGGAGGATGCCATCCCAGAGGATGCCAGACCCTCCTTGAGCAGGACAGAGTGCCTGGGCAGCCTCAGCCCTGGAGCAAAGGGCTGCGGCGAGCAGCTGCAAGCCATCAGGCTGCCAGAAGCAAAGGTTTCCTGAGACGTAGCCGTGAAAATCCTCACCTCTCTCTGGACTGACTCGCACTGAAATGAACTGGACTCAAAGCAGCTGATCTAAGAGCACAGAGAAGTCGCTGGAGGGCTCAGAAAGCGGCATCGTAAGATGAGGAGACATTAAAATCCAAAATAATAAAAGCAACCTAATTTATTAAAGCTTCTCAGACCCTGTGGGCAAAATAATTTTTCCCCATTTAAAAGCTGGTAAGGCAAAAGAGAAGCTAAGCAATTTGTCAGAGATTAGAAGCGACGAAGTGGCAGAGACCAAAGCCCGAAGCACCAATGTCCTCACAAACACGATCACCGCCCTGGCGCTGGCACAAGCCGGGCCCCCTTCTCCAGCAGTGCAAGTGGAGATGCAGGCCTGCTAGCCACGTCCTGCCACACGCGCTTCGCCTGCTGAAGTAAGAGAGCAATCCTGGGTCGCTAGAAAACCCTGCCGCGCGGGCGGGGGTGGCCAGGCCGATACTACGCCCCCATTACTGTGCGGGGGGTGCCAGCCCTTGCGCGAGGGTCAGGGAAACGCCTGCGATGGTGCCGGGGTGCGATGCCCCGTGGGTGCCAGCCCGAGCCAGGCACGGGGAGGTCTCCAGCCACTGCACTTGCCCAGAAGTTCCTCTAGCTCTGGTGGTAGCTCGAGCCCGCCAGCCCCACATCTTTCCAAACAGGCAGAGGAGGGCTAGCTTTGCTGTCACTGCAGCTTTGCAGGGCCTTTGCCAACTCACCGTCAACTGACACCACCCCATATGGTCCCCCTCCTTCCCCAGCCAGGTTGCCGAGCGTTCCCCACCACTGGAAATGCTTCATGAGGCTCTTCCTGCCCCCCATCCTCCCCTCCCATCATTAACAACAGGCCTACCACCCCGTTCCAGCCCTTCATCCTTATTTTGCTCTTCCCATCAAGTTCAGATCGCTTTCCATCCCCTGCCCCGTTAGGAAAGGCTAATCCATGTCCCCGTTAACAGTGGACCTGGTGCCCCCATCCTTACCACACCGTTAGATGCAAAAGCAGCATGGTTTCATGGTTGTACCCCCACCTGCTGTCCTAACAGAGTCTTGGGGAAAGCTGTACGGCAGCTGCCCAAAAAGGGCCACGGACACTGAGAAGGAAGAGACATGGAGCATTTCCACCCTTGATCTGCGCACGCAAAGGTCAGGGAAAGAGGCAGAGGGGGATGAATCCTTGCAGCCTCATTAGAGGGAAAGAAACTGTTTCTGCAAATAATAATTGATTTCTAAATTTATCCCCTAATTAAATAGGTTCCCTGGATGAATCTGCATGCAAGCTGCAAGGTGATGATTTAGTGCCTGGCTTCCTACGGGAACGCATCAACACATGTTTGCAAATTGTCTCTCTCCCAGATTCAAAGGCAGGGTGATCATCTCTCCACGCCAGCACAGCCGGAACAGACGGGCCCCTCCTGCCACCTGGAGCTTTCAGCAAGCCAAGCCAAGCTTTCCTCTGTGCCAGCTTTATCAGAGCCACACGCAGGGGAGAAGGGCGTTTGTCACCCGTCTTGTCACTGGTCCCCGTACTCCAACCCAGCAGGGACTCTCCCATGGACCACAGCAGAGGACTCATCACGACCGCAGCGTGCAACTCACACCCTGCCGAAGCGGGAGGCCAGCCGGAGGATTTTTTGGCAGGCAGCAGCTGTAAAACTACGGCAGAACTGGAAATGCACTGCCTAAACTCAGCACGTAGCGACGGCAAGAATGAGAAACATTATCTCCAAAACATGCTCTTGCTTCCTACATCAATTCCACTGCTGTTCCTGTCTAGTCTCTTTGACTTTTTCCTACAGACACCATCAGCTAATAAAACCTCAAGAGACGGATCCCGGGATAAAACCGGGCTACAAGCTCTGCAAAAATTAAACACATTTATCACTCTTCTGCGGAGAGCTCCTTTTGGAAACCAGAGAGCCCCGATACTCTCAGACAAGCATCAAAGGACTTTGGACACGGGAACTCCACGTAAGCTTGAAAAGGCGACGGTGCCGAGCAGCCCTGCTCGTTAAAGCCCACGCTAATTAACTCCTGCCACGCGGGACGATGAGTATGGGGCCCATAGCCTGTTCAGACACAGTGCTGGCTCAAAGCTCTCCCCTCCCAAGAAGAGAAGCACTTGCCTGCGTTTACGCACCATCTTCTGCCTGTCAGCAGCAGTAACACCTTTCATCTCCTCTTTCCTCCCTGCCTACTTTCCACCCACCGAGATCATCTCTGCACCAGGCGTACAGGTCCACCTTCCTTCAGGGCTCCAGCCCTTTGGTGTGGAGGCTTTGGGATCTACAGACGCAGATCGTCCCTCCTGATGCCCCGCACGTTGGGGTTCCTGCTGCTGGCACGCGGCGCTTGCAAGGATGAGATAAATGCAGCCTGGAAATCCTTTCCAGTGCCCATCTCTGCCACACCAGGCAGAGACTGAGGAGCCCTCCGTTCAGCCCTCGGCTCTACCACTCACCCCAGAGAAATTCATAAATTCAGGTATTTATGGATACGTTTGGCCGTGTTCGGGCTTCTGGAAGGCAGAGACACAGCCTGCATGTCCAACTTGCACCACATTAAAATGAAATAGAGAAGCTGCTCCCATGAAGGTCTAAGAGGCTTTCCTGAGGTTTTGAACCTTATCCTGGTCTGTGGTGGAAAAAAAAGATCATTTTTAAGTTTCCCCATGAGGGGAGAGGAAAATAACCTCTCCATCTATCCCTTCCAGAAACAGTGAACACAGGTTGCAACCAAAGGGTGAAAGACAAGCACCAGGCATGGCCCAGCCAAGACCATGGCCATTTGCTGTCCCAGGGTGACTACAGCACACACGGACACCTACCCACCCGGTCACACGCTCTTCTTTGAAGAACTGCCAAAAGATGGGATTTTTCGCCTGCCCCTTCCCCCAAAACGTGTTCAAAACTAGAGCATGTCCATGGTATTTTGCATTTCTCAACACTTCTGGATGAAAACTATCTCGTCAAGTGAGTTCTCAATCAAAAAAATCACTACCACAGACGGAGCTCGGGCCCTAACCTACTTCTGCACTCAAAAATAAAAAATCCATTAGGTGGCTAAATACTTTAGGAACTCTGTCCCTTCATCTCCCCGCTTTGGTTCTCCGTCTGTAGCAGAGCATCCTGCTTTATAAATTGCCTCTGAGAGCCTCAGATCTCTTCTAAAAGAAAACAGTATTATTCACAGGATAGGAAAGAAATGCAAGAGAGCTAATTAGTCCTCGTACAGAGGAGTTTGCAATATACAGCACTTAAATGAAGCCAGACTTTCGGATTGCAGTGCTAAAATCTCCACGTTGCGTCACTGGCTTTCTCTTCCAAAGGTGCCTTCTTTGCTCACCTTGAGCATTTTTGAAGGCAAAGAAAATTCCTTTAGGTACCAAAGCGAATTCATAATCTAGCTCTCCACCACTTACCAACTTGAGCGCATTAAAACTCTGTTAAGAGCAGAGCAAGATGAGTCCTTGAGGCCCTGTTCCCCAAGGATGCGTGCACATAAAGCAAGGAAAATGTGTGGTTATTAGAGTTTAGCTTTATTGTTTTCATAAAACACACTGAAGATTGTGTTTATGATTCTGGAGAAAATAAAACCCTCTCTCCAATTGTTAAAATAATGAACACAAGATACTCCAGTGACTTCTAAACAATCAAACACTCTGGACTTGCACAGCACCTTCTATTCAGATTTCAGAAAAGTCTGTACAAGAATGAAAATAAGCCTGGGTCGGTGGAGGATAAATCCAGCACCTCACCTTAAGCCAAAGGTAGCAGAATAGTTTTTACAGTCATTGCATCAGGCTAAGTTACATGGACAGGAAGGGAACTGTTCAAACCTCATTGCAAAACTGCTTAAGAGCCAGTTTTGCTGGTTACCAGTATCATCCCTGTTTCTGAACGATCAAATCCTATTTGAAAGCCAGACTTGAGCATCAGAATCATTTAAACACACTCAAAATAAAACAGAAAAGTAAAATCTTAACTGGCGCTTTCCCTCTGGCCCCTGCACAGGTCGCTCACAAAGCCTTCTCCAACGCAACGTTCGTGCCTTCAGACGGCTTTTGCCTGCCCCACATCGCTACCGCTCTGAAAGCCCTCTGCGTTTGGCTGCAAGGAGGCATTTCTATCCACCACCGCATCCAGCCAGACACACAGCACTGCCCAAGGAACCCAACAGCCTCCACCGCTTCCGCTCCTCTACCTCCAGCCCGGAGGAAGGACAAATCAAAGGGGGGTTTTTTCCCTCCTTTAAATATTACAAAGGCTACGTGAGGTTATGAATTATTGAACGTAGCTGTCTCTTCAGTTTAGCATGATGATGATGGAAGGGAAACGTAGACCGCAGAGGGGACGCGTCCCCAGCACGGGAGCGGGGCAGGGAGCCAAGGGGCACGACCAAGCAGGATCTTTACCCAACTGCTTAGCGTCTCTGCCCATCCATCAGAGCCTGACACCTGCCTGGCACCACTTGCATGGTAGGGATCGAATTCATCTTGGAAGAAGCCGAGGGAAATACATCTTCCACGGCAATGGCCCGGGAAGGGAGGGAGGTTCTTCAGACAGGTGACTGCCTCCATATCCCTGCACCCCTACTTGAAAACCTGGGCTGAACCAGGACCTGAGACCCTCTTGGCCGTGTCCGATGGTTAACCTGGACCGGCTGACCTGGCAGAAGCAGGTCTTCTTTGGTGCTCCAGCACAAGGGAACAGACCAGGAGCAGGGATGAAAAAAGTCAGTGAGGACAGAGATAGCGAGAAGGTGGTAGCAGAGTCTAGCCTTCAGATAAGTTTCGCAGATGCCGTCTGGAAGGTATTACCGCCAGCTCTAAACCAACCTATTAGTATGAGCCTTTGGGGCTTGTAATAAAAACCAAGATTTTTTTTTTTTTTTCCCAGAGCCAGGTTAGACAGAAGATGTCTGAAAATTAAAGGAGCAGCCTAAAAAAAGATTTCAATTCCATCCCTCCTTTTATGTACATTTACTTGCAGGCTCCTCAGAGACAGAGGTCAGCTCTGGAGCAGCGGTGCCCCAGCTGCATTCATTCCCAGAACTGGCATAGCATGCAAAAGCACTTTCTGCTCCTTGGACCCACCTTGCTGATTAATGGCTTCATTCCAAAAAGCACAAAACAAGACTAAATTGAGACTTAACTGATTTAAAAGAAACACCAAATTTGATATGCACAGTCAGATCTTCAGGTTAAGGCAACGCCGAGTGTCCAAACTAACACCACGGTCTCTGCAACCTTCCCCAGCAATACATCCTAAAATTAGTGAGAATGGAGTTAGTTTCCCAGGCCCCACTTTTCCCTCTTCTGCACACTTCTTCTGTGGGCCTCCTTTTGAAAAAGGACATAACCAAAACCAACACACTGCCCTAAAGAGATCTGAGTTTTGTGAACTAAAGCCCTTCTACTTGAAAAAATCTGAGAATCAAATTCTCCTGCAAGAGATTTGCCACCATGGCTGCCCTTGATCATCCCATCACACACTGCATTGCTATCTGTACTCAGGGTTAAGATCCTCATTTAAACACCAGAAATGAAAACCAGTGTCTTCCCCGAGAAGGGCGCGGGAGCCCCGCTAGGTCCAGTCCTGCCCTTTGCCCCCACAAAATGCAACTTATCCGCTGCCTGCGATGACTGTGGGGCTGATCACAGCCTGGCCTGCGAATCCTGCCCACTCGCTCTTTTTTTCACTCTGGATGTTAATGGAAAGAAATCTCTGGATCCATCCGAAATGAATTACACTCCAGTAATTGCAGCTGCTATAGGGCAGTATTAGGTCAAACTGCCCTTTTTGTGCTGTGTCTCAAACACTAGAGATGATGAATGGGCTCATTTTCAGCAGAGCTGGATGCTCGCAGCTCCAGGTGAAGCCCATGCAAACTGCAGATGCTCACCACTCCGATACCACATCACCGGCACCTGCCAAGCGCTTCCTTTAATAAAACATCCAAACTCACACTATATAAACACAATTTTGGCTCGCATTGCTTGCTACTTGTTGTCACCGTCCCGCAGGTCCTCAGCACACAGCCGCCCTGTGCCATCCCCTAGGCTGTCCTCCCTGGGCTGCATTTGATTGCGTAAGAAATCTATGCCGCTCTCCCCCCAGAAGGACCTTTTCAGCCCAAACCAGAGATTCTCCCCTCCCATTCTAATGCTGTGTTAATTATTAAGATAGGGTGGGATTGGAGAGACTAATTACCAATGTAAAGTTACTCTCCTGAAGGCAGATAAGGGAAGTAATTAGAATGGACAGGCATGGATTACAGAGCTCTAAATCTCTCTCTCTCGTCAAGATAATGCTGCCCAACCTCACAAGCGACAAACGAGTCCGTAGGCAAACACGAAGCAGTCGTGGAGACCGAACAACAGGCTGGACCATCACAGAGTACAGACCCTTCACGCTGCAGTACAAGGGGATCCCTTCTCCAGCAGCTCCCAGACTGGGAGCAGCCTGCCACAGCAACCCCAAGGACCTCAACACAGGCACCCTGCCCTGGCCTGGGTGACAGTTCATACTTGCACCCACGTTACCTGCCTTCCGTGGTGGGTTACCCTTGGCTGGCTGCCATACGCCCACCAAGCCGCTCCCCCACTCCTTTGCTCCTGACTCTTCCACCCCCCCCGCCCTGAGCACTGCAGGGGGATGGGGGTTGCCACATAACCCCAGCGCACCTTCAGAGTCAATGAGATGGTAAGTTCCTTCAAGTCAACACACCCAGCACCTTCCCCTCTCCAGACACCATGCTTCTGGCTGCTTTGCCTTCATCTAGTCTCTTTTCACCTCCCCAGGTTATCAGCTAAGACAAGAGCACGCTCAAGCAGTAGATAGAAGATGACAGCTATTCCATTGGCCTGTCATGGGACACGCGTCCCCTTGACATGAGGGCAAGGGTGACGTTTCATAGTGTCACAGCCGTGTGTGACGGCCCTGGGAATGTAGCTGCTTGAAGCAAGAGCCCAGGGCCTGGGAAATCCCAAGAGGATCAACCCCGTGCACATCCCCAGCCACCTTCTGTCCCGTGTCCGTCAGCTCCAGCTTGTTCGTCCGTACGGAAGAGGCCTCACAGGTGAGATACAGCAGCGGCAGCTCAGGGGCTCTGGACTGAAGCACGACCCCCAGGAGGGCCGGCCTACGCGACCTTGCGCGAGCCGTTTCGTGCTTCCCAGCGGCCAGAATACAGACGCCCGTACGCCACGTCCCTCCGCTCTGCCGGCCGCAGACCCCCGCAGTTCTCTGCGTTGGTGCAACACACAGCAAAAGCGAGGGTCGAGCTCGGGCAGAGCTGCCAGCACCACGGAAATAAATCTTCGCGTGGACAGCGAGGCGCGTGAGAGCGAGCTAAGTCACCCAAGCTCCCCAGTAAGCGAGCGCAGACCACTTGGCTTGTGCTCTCTTCCAGCTGCAGGAACACCAGCTCCCAGGGTCACATTCCTACCGCAGCCGCGCACATCTCGCATGCATTCCTCACGCATACACAGAGATTATTTTCCTATAACAATTTCAGGCACCCTGCGCTAAAGCATTTATAACTAATACATATTCTAATGTTCCCGTTCACCTGAGACACTCAAAACTTTCCTGGCTCATTTGTCAGATTTTTTTTTTTTTTTTTAAATACCTTCTTCCCCTCAGGCCAAGTCAAATCAGTCCAGTTAATTTTAATTTCCACGGACATGGAAAGTCATCTCAAGGTCATTTTTGGGTTATTTTCTAGTTTCAAGTCTGGAGGATGTTGCAGGATTTGCAATTGAGGCTTCTGATTATCTGCTACATATTGAAATGAAAAGGAACTGGCTGAGGAGAGACAGTGATGAAGCACCCCATTGACACCCAGGTAATTAAGGAGAAACAAACATGTTTGTTGGCTGAAACAAGGGGAAAAATTATGCAAACCACTTTATTCCAGCAAGGAAGAGAGGAGGGAGGAAAGAAAAAGCAGCAGCTAATGGGTTTCCGTCAGAAGGGCGTGCTTTGCTCAAGCCAAAACCTTCCCACAGCGTCTGCATTTCAGTGGAAAGGTTGTTGGGTGCCACGGAGAGGCTTTTGTCACTTCTGATCAGAAAGACAGTGAAAAAAAGAAACCCACTAAACTGCGAAACACAACCTTTGTGATGCACAAGATAGGCAGATCAACACAGCTCCATTCTGAAAGGGAAATAAATAAATAAATATCTGTCCTAAGGGCTCAGAAGCATTGAAGCCTGGAGGTTTGCCACAAAATTATTCCCTTTGGAAACCAGTGACTCCCAGTGTTAGCCCAACTCACGGCCAGGACCAGACAATGCCGGGGCCGCAGCAAGAAACAACTTTCCCAGTGAACTTCAGCACTTGGCTCCCAAAGCAAGGCTAGCACAGGAGCGTCAACCTGCACTCCAAATGTGTTTATTAAACGTCTTTAATATCGCGGTAGCAGACAGAGAAATGCAATCAAGCCTGAGTCACGCACGCTCCCAAGTCCGCAGGGATCACGGGTACAAGCCTGGTTTTGTTTCTTTCCCAGGGAACGATGAAGATACAGGACTTGCAGCTCACATCACATGCGCTCTCCAGGGGCAGGCGACAGTAATTAGTTTGTGTGCATTGGAGGCATTTTTGGTTTCAAGCCCTGCTTGGGCTACCTGGCAGGAATACTCAAGCTGCTGGGCAGCAAGCACTCTGGAGAGACCTAGTCTTGATTGTGGGTGCTGAGCAGGTACGACGCTGGCCTCAAGCTCTCAAAAACTCGCCTTGGCCAACCAATTATTTGCTATCTAAAAAGAACTGTACCCCAGGCTGGTTTTTTTCCCATGGGCAAGCATCTTCCAGAGAGGAGCAGCTATGAGAAATAGTTTATTTCAGTCTCCTTGAAACAAAGCAACACCTATTTTTCTGGGAGCGCTTCATCCCGCTCTCCCAGCCCCAGGAGATGATGTCCCCCCCGCCCAGGCAGAGCGCACCCGGTCCGAGGTACCACCACCACCTCCCCAGGCTCGCAACAGCCTGGAGAGGCGGGGGAGAGGGCAAACCCACAGCCCCCCCCCAGCACCAGCGCTCAGAGGAGGATGGGGAACATCAGTGAGCTGGACCACCGCATCCTTAACCTCAGTTTTAACTCTACCCCAGGCTAGACTCAGGCTGCCTCGGAGTGGTTTGAACACGGCGGTCCAGTGCTACAGAGCCTTCCTGCAACAGCAAGTCCTTTCCCCTGGTCGTGCAGGAACCCTTGCAGACCATGGGACGCGCGCAGCCGCAGCCGCCGGCGAGTACACGGGCAGTCCGCAGCAGTAACCCGCACACCTCCAACTGCTCGGGTCAGGTCCCTGCAAGATGCTAATGCTGTAAGAGTACAGCTGAAGTCAGGACTATTTTCCTGCTGACTGTGAAACCAGGGAGGGGGGGGGAAGAAAGAAAAAGGAATGTATTGCCATGTACATTTGTCCAGATACAGCACTACCAAAGGCAGATTAGACATCAGGGCACAGCCATGAGATTAATTCATTTTTCTGTTTGCTGAAAGCATTAAGGAAAAAAAAACTTAAAATGTTTTGCTGTGAACTTAATGTTTCATTTGACAACTAGCTCTGAAATAGAAAATGCTCAAAACAAAGCCAAAAAAACCTAGATTTTAGAAAAAGATCATTAAATCACCGTTGGGCCACACCTATTTAAAAAAAAAGAAAATGCTTAAGTCAGAAAAATCCCAGCTGTGCACTGGGATCAGCCTTGTCCCTGGGAATGACCCTGGGGCACTGCAAAGGAGAGCAAGGTGGAAACCCACCCAAACTCGGCCGGTGGAACGAACGGCACTGCCTTCGCCCTTCCCAGAGCACAACTCGCACCTCACCAGCGGCCCTCTGCCCGCCGTGCCGCCTCTGTATGTCGGCATCGATTAGGCGGCATTTGCACACCAAGATCTGGCAAAGCGAGCTGCTAATGGCCAGCACCGGCCACATGCAGCAGCCCCGTCACAACTCCAGCATCCTGTCTGTTAAGCACTTTATTTTCCAAGTCGATGCATCCAAGGACTTGGTTGTTTGACACTGGTACAAGGCTCCTGTCACCTGCGGGTCCGGAGGGATTAGGTGTGTGCTCGTGCATGGGGCAAGGGGATGCGGAGGGCTCCCCACCGCTGAGCACGAGATCAGCTGGGGTGATTAGCAATCAAAATTAAAACACAAGACAGCACCTAGCTGTCCTGGTTTCGGCTGGGACAGAGTTAATTGTCTTCCTAGCAGCTGGTACAGCGCTGTGTTTTGGGTTTAGTGTGAGAAGAACGTTGGTAACACCCGGATGGTTTCAG
>JAVKLA010000052.1:11837116-11852482 GCA_034782735.1 Sagittarius serpentarius
GTCACTTTATTGTTGTTATTAGTGTCATTGTTAGTTTCCTCCTTTCTGTTCTATTAAACTGTTCTTATCTCAGCCCAGGAGTTTTACTTTTTTTCCCAATTCTCTCCCTGTCTCACTGGGTGGGGGGGAAGTGAGTGAGCAGCTGTGTGGTGCTGAGTTGCTGCCTGGGGTTAAACCATGACACTAGCAAATCCAGGGGAGAGACACAGGTGACGGATAATATTAAGGGGAAAAATAAAAATTTACGTTTACATGTGAATCCACCTTCTGTGTGTTGTTTAACGGGGTTCACCGCTGCCACCCCTGCAACCTTCTGCTGGCGGGGAAGTCCCATCTCCCCTCCACCGCTCCCAGGCTGAAGAGGCAAGGCAAGCTGGCCAGCCTCCGAGCCCGGCACCGCTGCCAGCCAGCTCCTCGGCTGGGACACACACCCCATTTTGAGCCAGAATGAGCCCCTTCTCTTCACACCAGTGACTGCAGGAGAAACCCTAAAGCTGCTGGCGGCTGTGTTCACCGCCTCACACAGCCAGCCGGGAGCCAGGGAACCCTCCTCGGGCTTCACCTTACTGCCTCCTGCTCCTTCCGAACTTGCCTTTTGCTAACAGACCTCCAGGCACTCTCTCCTGCCCTGCCTTTTTAAGGTAAAGCCACAAAATAGCCCCGAACGAAGAGATACCACTTCCACTCGCAGCAACCCGCTGGGCTGCGCCTCCCTCCCACCACCCCGGCTCGGAGCAAGGGCGGCGGGAACAGATGTGCCAAGGCACAAGGAGTTTAAGAGGCTCCTTGTTTGCATGGAGCTGTGCCGCTGCGGGGAAGAGAGAGCAGCGGGGAGATAAGTACTCGCTTCTGCACACGGTACAGAGAAGGATTAGATACTTACAAATATTTTATCCTAGCTAAAGTAATTGCACCACTTGTTCTTATGAGTCAGAGCTATTTATTTTCATGCTTCAGGGCATCAGTTGATCACACCAGCTGAGGTCAGGCAGAAATTCCCATTGCTCCTGTAAGCGTCTTGCATATTGCAGGGAAGTGCATTAGCACTAGTTACTGCAGCCTGGCTCTCCCCTCGTCCCAGCCCTCTTCGGTCCCCGCCGGGTGCAGAGGACATGCCAGCAGGAACAACTTCTCCACCTCAACCCCCCCAGTACAACACAGGAAACAGTCATTGCTCTCACCAGTTTAACTTCTGCTAGTGGAGAAGCATATCCCGTGCTCCTGCCCTAGGTGGAGGATGCTGAGCCTTTCGGTACCTTTCGGTACCATAGCCATGTCCAGCTGGGCTCCATCCTCCAGGCAGCAAGCGGGCAGAGAGACCGGCGGGAAGAGCATCCAAACGAGAAGAGATGGTATTGGTCGTAAAGGAAGCGAAAATAAAAACAACTCCTTTTGACCCTGATCACAAGAGCCAAACCGGGGTCACCGAAGCTCATTTCGGCAGCCAGCGACTCTGCGGCCTCTGCCGGGAGCAGACACGGATAACTGCTCATTTCTGAGCGCTTACGGATGCACAGCTCTAATTGTGTCACCACTGAGAACCCTCCCAAAAACCAACACTTCGTCAACTTAAATAAATAAAAACCAGGCAATATGTACATGGAAGGGGCAGAGGAATGCAACAAAACAGCCACAAGTATTGGACCAGGAATAAAACACCTTCCCATCCTCCCTCCCAGTGCTAACTATCCAGCTCCACTAACTCAGGAGCATTTAGTAAAGGTCTTAGAAAGAGCGAGCCCTTGGTCTCTGAGCACCAAGCATGAAATGAAGCGGCAAAGGCCAATGCTCGCCAAATAAAAGGTTCCCTTCACGCAAACAACAGGTCGGCTGCTCTTGGAGCGAAACACCTGCACGTGCTGGTGGTCCCTCCGGCAGCAGGCAGGAGGGAACGCAAGGTGCTTCGCCATACCTGACAGTGCACACGTAAACCCGGTCAAAGAGTATCTCATACCGTGCATCCAGCCTGAAATACCTCCGGGAGCTGCGGCAGCACAGGACTGCTCCCCTATCCCCTTTCTTTCACCCTGCTCATCCCCTAACTTCATCCCCAGCTGTACTCCCAAACAGCATCGTTTTGCCTCCTCACCCCTGCTCAGATGCTCACCAAAAGCCAGGTATCTTATGCTTCCTCATCTGTGCTCCACTGATCCCCATTAGTAATTACACTGCTGCGGCAGCAGGTCCGTAACTTTAATTATAAGACAATTTCTGTTCTAATCCCTGGTTTTGACTCACTACCGCAGACCCCCCTCCCTTCTCTCCCCCATCCTCTCATTCGGTCATTTCAGAAGTGAAGTCATGCAGGTTAAGGAGAAGTTTGAACAATTAGGTATAATGATAATACCGACATCACTTTCATACTGATACCTGAATACCGCTTCAAGGGCAGGACTGCAAAGCCATCCAGCTCTCTGAAGCTTTGCAATTTTTTACATCATCAGAAACGGCCTCAGGATCCTTTTTGGAAGCTGGCATTTGTTTACTTTTCAAACCAAAAATTTTATCTCCATCATTTCCAAAGCTCTGGGACACCCTCCCCTCACTGCTGGCATCCTGCCTTTAGCAGAGCCCACCACAGAGAAGATGTGCCAGCAAACTGCACACCGGGCTGCAAACTCGCCAACGCCGCCGCGCTCAGAGCAGCCCATCAGCACCCTCCGGGTGACGTCCCCGCCGAGGCAGCTGGGCTACAGGCAGAGCATCAGGAAGGTAAAACCCTACACATCAGAAGTCAAAAACCCCAGGTTTCACACCTGGATCTTCAGCTCAACTCACTCGACTTCACCTCTCATCCCCTCACCTGTCACTGGGGAGAATATTTTTTTTCCTGACATGCTTTGTTATTCAGAGATAGAAGATTCTGTAAATGCTGAATTATTATCATCAAATTATAATACTCAGAACATTGCCTCCCTTTGGGATTCATGCTGCAGGAGGAGCGAGCACAGCACAGGCACCCGGAGCTGACATGTGCCACGTTTAGTTCCCTTAGAGATAGCGGGGATGGCTGCTGCTGCAGTGTTTTCTCTCCTTCTCAGCTGTCCTGGAAGAGTCTCTCTGACAGGTCGTCTGCTGGAGAGAACTGAACTATATTTGAAAGGTAATTTTGGAGCAAATGGGAACAGAAGTGTCAGAGTTATCTTGATGAGATATTTTTTGGAATTTCCTTCCCGTTTCAGGGGAGAGGGGTGCGACAACTCAAGACGCTGCATTTCATTGTTTTCAAAATGGGATGGCTCCAGCCACCGCCGCCTCCAGCTTCCCCAGGCTCCCCGCAAGCTCCTGGCTGGAAGACTCCGCAAAAGCCCCCAAAACGGAGCCAGCCAGCCCCACACATTTGGTTCTCTCTCATTTTCACTTTCAGAAATAAAAATAAAGCAGATTCCAGATGGAGCCGCTTACGGCAGGGACAAGGGGGCACCCTATTGAGGTTCCTGTAGGAGAAGCTATCATCCAGCCTCTTCCCGGACCCAGCACTGATAGCCAGCACTAAAAGGCAGCCAGCACTGCATCTCGGGACACACATCTACCCCCAAACACGCAAAAAAGCCTATCCACATTGCGGGGTCTTCTCAAAATTACAGCACACAAGCAACAGAACCAGCAACATCCAGTTCTGGTTCCCGCGAGGCAGGGCTGGGCTCTCCGGGCACAAACCCCTGTGCACGGGGCTGCTGGTCGGGGGGGACCATCTCTGGGGACAGCCTGGAGAAGGACCAGCACCCCTCTCCCCTCTCCTGCCCAGTTTTAGGCTTCATTTCGACATCTTCAAGCCCCTCAAATGTTACCTTTTCAGGAAAGAAGGCAAAGACAGCCAAACCTCCGGAGATGGGCAAAGGCTAATACATTGCGAAGGGTTGAGAATAGAGCCAGGAGAAGGAGATTCCCCGGGAAGCGCAGCCAACAAGCGAAGGAAAGCAGCAGCTTGTACCCAGCTTGGCCGAGCCCCGGTATCGCCACCAACACAGCTGCTCCAACGCCTGCCTCTTTCCATAACTCAGGCCAACAGCCCCAGAAATCTTCCAAACAAGTAAGGGAGAAAACACAAACACTGCAGGCACGCAACAGCGCAGCAAGAAGCCATCCAGCTCACGAGCAGGGGGAGAGGAGAGGAAAGGCTCTCGTAAGCAACAGCCTGCAGCTCAGGCTGGGAGGCTTTACTCCTCTGCTACAAAATTTGTTATCAGCTTTTGCCTAAATGCTTTTTTTCCCCAAGAAACTTGCCCTGTTCCCCCTCCCACGAAGAGTTTCGCGCAGCAAAACCCCAGCTAGTGTGGGCACTGGAAACATTAGCCTCACCGGTCCTGCTGGGAAACTGGGCTTCCCGCGCCTGCAGAGCACCGTGCCAGCACCTCTGCTCAGGCAGGACATCCAGTTCATCCCAGAGCCGCCCCCAGCACCCTCCCCCAGAGGGGTCCAGGCACAGCACCCAGGGCAGGCTGCCCTCCTGCCTCTCCCCCAGCTCAGGGTGCAGCCTGGCTCCCTCCTCCCAACACGCTTCTGCTGTCACATCCACAGCTTCTCCCTGGGAATGATGACAGCAGATGATACAAGACCTTGAATTTAATTGCAGTGGGGGAAAAAAAATAAAATAAAAAAAATGTTCAGAGTGATAAAGAGCACCTTTCATAAGCCACATTATTTGTGTCCCTTTTCTAGAGAATTTTAGAGTTTGCTTGGGGGTTGGTTTGCGTTTTGTAATTCAGGGCCACAGCTTGCACAGAAATGGGTGTACGGCCGGGCAGTCAGTTGCCCATGAGCATCCTACCAGTACAGCACAGGAGGTGTCCGGCATCGCAACCAGCTGCTGCATGACTGGGGCAAACATCTCACCTTTCCAGTTACCTGCTGGACCCCCACTTCCCAATGCCACACACCCCCCTGCCTCCTGCTTACCCTGGATATAGTGAAGGAGCCATTTCAAAGCCTCACACATGAGATGGATCACTGGCAGATGCATCACGGAGACAGGAGAACATTTAAAAATAAAAATCCCGCACCTTTACAAGCTGTATGGTTCAACCTGCCATTGCACTTGTTGGTTTGCTTGCAGCAGAAAACCCAGCGAGGGTTTTCACATGGTTTTTCGGGGCCGTTTCTTCTATGGACCTTGTGCTACCAGAGAAGAAGGGGCACCATTATGCAGTGGTCATTAATAAACAGATTATCTGGGCGTTGCAGGGAAGGGTCTTACCGGTGGAGGGGGAAGCAGAGAGGATAAGAGGCGGAAGGCCAGCCTCACTGGAGGGCAAACAGTGATTAAATATTTATAGATTTTAATGCATTGATTTGTTAAGTCGGGAAACAGTCCTTTAAGAGTTTGAAGATGCCTTTCAAGGCAATTCTTAATCAGCAACCCAGGTGCAGCAAGGAGGAGCTCCACAAGAGGCAGAAACCACACCAGGGGAAGGTCTTGAAAGCGGGGCTCTCCCCTCCTCGCCCCGGCGGGGGACCCCTACGGCCAGGATGGGATCCGGAAGGCTCAAGGAGCCCTGTAAGAGATTTATGTCCAAGGCTTTCTCATCAGGTTTCTCCTGTAAAGGATTTATTTTTGGACAGCATTTTTGCAGGAGAAAATTAAATGACACTGCTAAAGGAGAAACAAAGTGCAGTATTTTGTGCCAACCAGAAAAGAAAGACTCCAAAATCTTCACAATCTGACCAAGGAAAGCTGCTGTCTGCACCAGCCTCTGCATCACCATCCCTACAGCAGTTCCTTACCTTGCTTTGGAAAAAACCCTCCACTTCAAAAGCATAAATAACCAAAAATGGGGGGGTGCCCAGCAAGTGCTGACCCAGGTAAGGCAGCTGGTCATTGCCCCTGGAAGCACTGCCTGGTTTGGCACAGGGTCCCCCGTTACGGGAGGACACAGCTCTGTGGTGCAACCCACGTGCGTTGAGGTTGCGCCTTCCCCTGCGTGAGCGGGGACAGACCTTCTGGGAGGCACCATTTGGCCTCGGGAAACGTTTCAGTGCCACCAAAGCAAAGGCGTCCCAACAGGCAGTGCTGCTGAGCGAGGGCTGCACGCCTGCGTTGGGTTCATGCTGAAGCTGATGGCAAACCCGCCTCCTCCATCCCTCACTTATGACGGTGCAGAGCTGGAAGAAGGACACCTGCCCAGCAGAACCCTAAACCTCCTGCAGTTCAGCTATGAAAACTAATACTTCAAAGTAAAGTGGCAGTTTTAATTCTAATTCAGCCAACTGGAGGGTACAAGTTAAGTGCTCCCCCCTTGCCCGCCCCGCTTTGTTCAGTGAAATTATATTTTCTGAAGGGAAACATGTGAGAAAAGTTTGGGATGCTCCTCTCTGGCTGGGAAGCATCAAGCAGTCCCAGGGCTGCAAATACAACATCCCATAGTCCATTGAATCCATTAGCTTACTTATCAAGATGAGATTAATTATTCCAGTTCACAGGATATTTGGTTATTTCTTAATGCTCCAACTACCACATTCGAAAGAGCTGAGATGCTCTTGCCTTGGCTCACTGGATTAGCTTCTCCTCATGGTCGCTGCCAGCTTTTAAGACACAAGCAAATGCCTCCCCTGGGCTCACAAACAACATGACACAAAAAAAAAAAACCAAAAAACCCCACCTTTTCAGGAGCATCCGCAGCTGCCTGAGCCGACGAGGTCCTCTCCTGCGACCTCGTCCAGGGAGGAGAGGGGGCTGCAGTCTAACCTCCACTGGTGACTCTAAGAGTATAAGCAAGCGCGCCTTGAGTTTGGGTTTCTGCTGCCAGTTTTTAACAGGAAAAGGAGCAGGGGGACAGAAGAGGGAGGGAGCACACAAACAGGGGAATACAAGAAATTGCACACATTTTGTTCCCGAATCCTCCAAATGTGACTCACTTTGCTCTATTGTGACAAACTGAAACGCCTCTGAGGAGTTCATTTCACGTCTCATCCATTCTCTGAATAATGGGAAAATCCCTCTCTGTTTCTCTATCAGCACGCGCGACGCGCCACGTACAGACGGTTCCATTAGATGTAATGGAACGAGATTGTCCCAGAAGTTGTTTCCAATTGCTTGAGTGCATCCTTCATTTAGGCAAACAAGAATATATGAGCTGTTCTACCCCAGCCGATGTGAGGATGTAATCTTTAAGCTGAAGTCAGGGCCATTTGTCTCCTGGCTTTGGCATGGAAAGGGGGTTGGTCCCTCCTCTCCCCAGCTCCAGGACTGGCTTAACCAAGTGGCTTGGCCATCCTCCTGGGGAAACCCAGGCTTCTGCCGGCACGAAGCCATGTGTGAAACTGGAGGGCACGCTGTCCTGTGGCAAAGGGTTCTCTCTCCCTATGTTTCAAGCTTGGGAGCTCCTATTAGGCACTGAAGCCTTGAGACGCTACGCCACGTGCTGTGCAATGTCGAGCACGGATGCTGCGGGATGCACCAGGGATGCCTGCGCTTCCCTGGCTGTTGACCTGGTTTCCCAGTACATCCCATCGTGCATATAATGCATTATGCAGCACATAATGGTGCCAGTTGTACAGTCAAAGGGCTCAGGAACACGCTGAGACCTCAATGCGTAACAAAAAAGCCTGCTTATCTGCCAAGGAAAGCGGATCCCCCAGGAATGCATGTTTTAGCTGGCTGCCTACAATTTACTTTGACTTCTTGGGACAAAAGAAAGTTTGAAAGCCTTGGAGACAAACCAGGCTGCCTTAAAGACACCGTCTGTGATAACGATGTTCTTAGC
The DNA here is from genome assembly GCA_034782735.1 of Sagittarius serpentarius. NCBI lineage: Eukaryota > Metazoa > Chordata > Aves > Accipitriformes > Sagittariidae > Sagittarius > Sagittarius serpentarius. The sequence goes on from JAVKLA010000052.1 coordinate 11,844,820, forward strand.
ATTGCTAACATTACTTCTGTATTCAGAAGGAACCGATGGGGCTTAGTGGGGGGGAGAATGACGGATCACAGCAGCCAGGTTTTGAGTTTTGTTTTTTTAATTGACTGCCACCTTGAGATAGTTCCTCTTCCTAACATGGAGAAAAAAAAAATCACAACAAAGCAAACAGCATCTTGAGCCTATCGGCTCCTTTTCAGCAAAGCATTGGCTTGAAGCCTCCGCGACACTGCTGCTTAAAGCAAAGCACGTGTCTGAGCTGCGCTGCTGAATTGGGACCGATGCTCCCAGAGCAAATTCACACAAATAGTTGTCCTACGCTTACAGGACGTGACAGCGATTACCCCCAGCCACGCTGCACGCTGGGGACTTCAGGCCTTTCAAGTTTAACAAGTTTTAGGTTTTCCCCTTGGAGAAAGCATGCGATGAGAGCCCGAGCAGAATGACAAAATCTGCCCCCCACCCAAAGCACAGAACCACTTTCAAGCTGTTCTTTCCCACTAAATATTTATTTTCTTTTCAGATGTACCTCCCCAGCCCTACAGGGAAGGAACAGAACAACGCCTGACAGCAGCCAGACCGAAGCCAGACCAGCAAACACCACTGGCAGGCACTGGGGACTGTGGGGAGAGGAGCGAGGCTGAGCTCGGAGGGAAGCAGTCCCGGGGCTCTGCCTTGGCCAGCATCAGCTCCCTGCTGTTCCCGTGCCCAAAACCTTACCCCAGCCCTGTCCTAACCTCCAGACAGATAAGCCTAGGGCCACGCTGAATTATACTTTTTTGTCCCTAGAGTTGGCACCCAACCCTCCCTCTATAGCTTCTCCTGGCTTGATTTCAACAGCAATAGGTTTTATTATTATGCCTTGCTGCCCTAATTCTCTCTGCACTCAATTTTCCTTTGACACGTTGACCCTCTGCTGCGTTTGCTAGCTCTGGGCAGGCGGCAGGCACCACTCGGTCATCTGCCCGCACGAAACGGGAGTCGAGGGGCAGGAGAGGCATCCTCCTGGTCCCACCAGCATCTGCATGGACATGGCCCCGCAGGAGAGAGAAGGCTGGGAAGTTTCTGAAGGGAGCAGAAAAACACAGAGGGGGAGATGGCAACAAAAAGAAAGCCAAGGAAATCAAAAAATGATGCAGCACAAAGAAAGCGAAGGGTCAGGAGAAGAGAACGAAGAGGGCAGAAGCAGCAGCACGTCGGCTGATGGCGTAGGAAAAGTGACGCCGACACGTGGCAATAAAACAGCCGCCTGGCACGAGGACGAGGCACGGGCAGGGCTGTCGATGCTTCGCCCTGGGGGAACTCTCCCGGCTCCAGGTGTCACCAGTCCAGCCCTGCCTGGCTCCTGGTCACCTTGTCACAGCCTTGCTGGGACACCCAGAAGAGCAGCAAGGGAAGAAGCAGATGGTTTTGCTCCCAGGACTGCAGACGCTCGTTTCTGCTTTCTCTTCTGGTTTCTACTCGGTCAGACAGGCTGGGCAGAGGGAGGTGCTTGTCCCCAGCTCATGCCTGGGGTTTCCCTGAAAAAAGTGGATTGCTCCTAGGAGAAGACCCACCTCAAAGCCAGCTTTACAGCTCTGAGCGCTACGTCCATCTGCCTCAGGCTGCAAGGCAGGCAGGACAGGAGCCTGACAGCACCCTCATTTTGCTTCCAACACAGGACTTTCCACCCCTCCATTTGGCAGAGGGATGCAGGTGCACAAGCACAGCACCCCTTAACCCGCAGCTCCTGACCCGGCTGGTGCTGGCTGTCCCCAGAAGCCACCTCACCCGCTCCCGCTGGCTTTGCCACACCATCCCAACCCACTCCATCACAATTTTTGTTCGCAGGGAGCATGCAAATACCAGCCGAGGAGCAGCCCTGCCGGGGGTGAGAGCAAGGGGATTGGCGCCAGCACAGCCCGGGGCGCTCCGGGGAGCAGGAGGAGGAGGACCGAGCTGGCTCGCAGCTGCCTACCGAACACAGTGTGGAGATGGAGAATGGCCTGTGATTACAATTTGAAGGGCTTCTATGCACTGAAAGGGAACTGATTCAATTGTGCCGCAAGTCCTGAGAAGCTGTCAGCAATCAAGGCGTTCTCCCCACTACAATCATCGGAGGCGAGGTGCGAGCAAGAGCAGGAAAAAAGTATAGCTTAGGTGATGGCAAGGTACAGCAGCGCGGCTCATCCTGCAGCTGTGATTTCCTTCCCCATCAGCACCCGTCGCAGGAGGCAGGGAGCATCAGGGAGACCGGGGGGACAGAGGAGGTGCTGGTTTGCGAAATGCTGCTCTGGCGAATGCCGGATGCCCCCAAGATCCACCAAGCCACGGAGCTCCAAGATTGGAGGAGTAGGGGACGCCGCAGGGGATGGGTCTGCGATGCACATTTCGTGACCACTCGCTCCCGTGAGCTCCCCTGCGTGCGTGCCCCTGGACTGCGTCCGTCCCCAGGCAGCGTGAAGGTAGCCAGGCACCCCACACACAGGCAGCGCCTCCATCCCAGCCACCTTCTGCATCCCAACTCCTTCCCCTGGATGCACACAACTTGGGGTAAAATTTAGCCCAGCCTCCCCTCCCTACGTGCACCCAACAGCAACAGCTCCCACAGCCGTGCCTAGCACCCATCCCTTCATTTTGAAATTAGAACGAACGAACGCGGAGCTGCCAGCAATTCCAGATCCAAGCCGTTGAAAGCCACTTTTAACACCTCGCTGCAAACCTCAGACTGGGCCAAGAAAACTTTAACGCAGGCAAGCTAGAGACAAAAACCCCTCCAGCTTTGGTCCTTCCCCATGCACCCCACTCTTCACGGGGAGCGTGAACATTCACGGGGTGCATTCGGAGGGCAAGGTGACAAAGTAGATGCCAGGAGAGCTGGTGGGCACCAAAGACAACTATGATGCCAACCCCTGCCCGTGCCCAGCACCAGCTGCCTGCAGCTCCCGGGACCCCAGCAGCACCAGCAGCTTGGAGTTGCCCACTGCCACTCGTGCATAAAACTTAATTTGCAGAGCTGGAAAGCAACCCCGAGAAGATTTCAGTTTTTGGGGCTGCAAGAGACGAGTTAATTTTAAAAAGCCAGCATCATGCCAGAAACACTTGCTTTGCCACAAGCTTTGCTCAGCCACTGATTCCAAAACCGAGCCACCAGCATGCACATTATTTCAGAGTTTATCCCCTGCCCACGGACAAACTCTTCCCAGACAAAAGTAACCCCATAAAAGCTTCTGCAGGAAGGATGGCACCAGGACACACGTGTTCACCTGCTCATTTGCAGACCTCCCTGTTGACCCACCTGAAGGGTTTGTTCAAGCTTTGCAGAACTACCGCTGAGGAAGACGCAGATCTCCAAAGCCTGCTTGAAATCAGCAAAATGCATTACATGCATGTTAGTAGGTAGAAGCTATCCTATTATCCAAGGAGATTATAATTACCTCATTCACCTATTAAAAGGATACTGTGACAATATTTAAGTTAGAATGCTTTAGTTATTTGCTAAAAATTATGTGGTAGCAATCAAGTGAAAATTCAGGCTGTAATACAGCCATAGCAATATTGCTAGTAATTTCAGTAACCAATAACAATTATTTTTAATATATTAGCCAACATGTTTAAATATGGTTTTTTATATACACATACATATATACATGCACTGATGGGCAAAGTGGGCTGAATTTCCCCTCCTCTGAAAACTGAGACCTTTGAAGCATCTTTCTTCGTTAGCACAGCGCGAGATGTAAGACCTCAGCAGCAGGCTGTCTCCCGGATCGCCTGATCCTCACCCTGCCAAATGGATGCAGAAGATAAAGTCTCCCATCAGCTGATGGCAACCTGTACGATCAGAGGAGAAGAATTCACTGAGCGCTACGGGAAAGGAGACTGGTGGTGAGAGGATGAGGGACAACACAATTTTCCCTTCTCTACAAGCCCATCTTGGGGTCAATAGCTTTTCCACCCTGAGATTACTGGGGAAAATGTCCTGGACTCTTTCTTACAAGGCTTCTGTAGCTCTGCTCCTAGGCTTTAACCTCTATTTTTAATATACAGCCCACCGCATTGTGCAGGGTGCAAGGTTTCTTTTCTTCTAAACAATAAAAAAAGGAAACAGACTCATACATTTTTACTTGGCATTGCCCTCAGAAAATGGAAATCTGATTACTTATTCCTTGCAATCCCAAATCACCCCTGCCAGGCCAGATACAGTGAATAAATCCTTGCTTCCAGAGATACCCTCTCCATTATAAGTGCATAATGGGACCAGCATCCCATTGCCCTGAGGACACCGGGAGCACCGGCTGCAACCCCGTTGGACTGTGTCATAGCCTCCCAGCTGGCAAGCAATCCCAGGAGGGATTAGCATGAGAGCCCAGCGGGGTGATGCTTTTCCCCAGCTGAGAGCAGCCTTTGGGAGCACAGACACGAAAACTCGATTTCCTTCTCTGCTGTGGCATTTAACCTTGCAGAAAGGAGTGAGAGGATGGGGGAGAAGGAGGGATGCAGGGGAGGACAGATGTTTCTATTCGAAGACATCCCTCCCGTGTCCTACCCTTCCTGAAAAGTCTGGGAAGAAGCTTACTTCATTTGTAGGAAGCAGGAAAAAAGAGCAATATTACAGCCTGCTGTAGCCTTCCAGCAGTTGGAGTACAGGAGCTGCCACGTGAGCAGCTCTTCCAGAAACCAGCTGTTCCCGAAGACACAGACAGGCAGGAGAGATCACAGCAATCACGCAGCACAACCCCCTGCCTGACAGTGGGCAGCTAATTTCATTTGGGGATTTGTGCTTCATTTTCAGCCTGGATTTATCTAATTGCAGCTTCCAGCTGCTGGATACAGTTATGCCCGAGCCTGCAAGGTGGGGGGCTTTGCTCTGAATAGTCTTATTTTCCCAAATATAGAGAGCTGGTCAACCAATGTTATTTTTCCTCAAGGTTTCACACCAGGGAAAGGCCACAGCTATGTGCCTCGAGAATGGGCTTCTTTTACCGTGCAAGAAAGAAAACAGTAATTCCCAGCACAGCACCAGGCTGTGCCCCAGCCTCCCTCCTCCCCACGCACAGAAGGACTGACCTAAGACCACCATAGGCAAGCAGTCGGCTCATCCACGGTTCACCCCATGTTATGGGGGTCAGCATCTCCAGGAAAAAATGCCCCCCCAAAGTCAAACGAGGCGTGAACTATCAGAAAAGCTACATCAGAGGCTTCTCTGAGCTACATCTGAGGTTCCTCAGAAGTTCTAGCAACTTAGCAAAACTTGCGCATCCTGGCTGCCAAGCTAATTTCCGTCCCTCAGATCGGAAAAGGCTTCTTAGCTCAGGTACAGAGTTGTACCAAACACTAGTACAATTCCCAAAATATCAACCAAGCTCTGGATGCTTTTCCTAAAAGCTGTGCGAACAGTAAAACAGCTGCAGTATTATTTTTTATTACTATTATGTTTTAAAAAGCAGAAGATCACGGCTCCAGGACCGCAGAGCTAAATACCAAACTGCAGGAGAGCAGGAACTTCACTCGGAGCCTAATTAGGGGTCAGCCAATATAGCAGCCAGCAAAGTATAATCTGAACAGGTCGAGGCAACGCAACTTCCTTAAGGGATGGCAAAAAACAGGCATGCTAAGCAACCTGGCAGTATTATCTGCAAAAAAAAGCCTTTAAAACAGATGAAGGTGATTTAGAGGGTCTAATTTCAGCGGATTTTCAGAGAGCTTATGATAAAAGTGCTTCATAAAAGATTAAGGAAAATAAATGGCTACCCAGTAAGGGGCACAGCGAGGCAGGGATTACAGCCAGCTAGGCAAAAGGAAACAAAGACAGTGCTTCCCAAATTGAAAAGAGGTTCACAGGGGCCAACCGCGTTATGGAAGCGCTGCAAGAAGCAGAGAGCAAGTCGCGGTTTGCGGAGGGTCTTGGGGATCTTCGGTTTGCTGCGGCTATGGGGACCGAGCATCTCCAGCTGGATTCATTACACACTGTGGGAGGTGGACGGTGAAATCCTGTTTCGGTGAGTAAACGAACACGTTCTGCACACTGAACCACTCGCCAGAGGAAGGCAGATGTACTGAATAACCACACTGATCCTGTATTTTAGTGGATTTGCCTCCAGTGCTGCCAACAGAGGAGACTCCAAAGGTGGACAACAATGCGGCGGGATGCATCGAGAGTCCTGGCTGCCGCCGGACCGGGAGAGAAGAGCAAGATGTGCCTCATCTGGCAGAGAGATGGCAAAGGAGATCGCGAAGCCCGATCACATCCCTGCTTCCGATAACAGGTAAGCCGGCACAGCAGTACCCGCAGGGAGCAGGGCTGCCTTTCAGCACCTCCAAACCCTGCGACTGCACTGTCCCACGGCAGCCGAGATGATGATGGCAGGGCTGCCCACATGCACGTGGGAAGGAAAAAGCTACTCGGGGAACACCTGAAATTTAATTAACAATCTGCAACACCTCTCCAAAGAAAGGCATGAGGGCACAGAAAGGCACAGACTTCATATTGTTTTCTGAACTGGGCGAAACAGGCGCTCACAGCCCGGCCATTACCAAGCTCTTGCCCAGCCAGACCCTTCACCTCCCTCTCCCAGCTGGAGATCTGCCACACCGGCCCTTCTCATCACCCCAAGACCTGCCACCGGCCAACCCTCCCCTCCCCGCACCAGGAAAGCCCAGGAGAAGCCTGAAATACAGCGTTTCACAGCTTTTCAATGCTTCCCCCATCTAGCTGCTGCCTCAGCAGAGAAACAGGGCTCACGCCGACTCCGAGGGCTGCTTTCCCCAGAAACTCCCCCCATGAGCTGCCCACAAGGACAATGCACTCGCTCCTTCTCCTAACCAAATAAGGGGACTCCGGCCACACACACGTGTATTTGCCTGCAAGCACCAAGCTGCAAAATTTATGGAGAACATCTGCAGGCAACGTTGTGTGTGCAGCCCGTTTTGGAGGCAGCCCTGGAAGAGTCTCAAAAATATCTGACATATAGACCATCTAAGGAACCTGAAGGTGCACAGGTCCGTGGGACCTGATGAGATGCGTCTGCGGGTCCTGAGGGAACTGGTGGATGAAGTTGCTAAGCTATTATCCATCATATTTGAGAAGTCGTGGCAGTCCGGGGAAGTTCCCACTGACCGGAAAAGGGGAAACACAACCCGCATTTTTAAAAAGGGTAAAAGGGAATACCTGGGGAACTACGGCCAGTCACTCTCACCTCTGTGCCCAGCAACATCATGGAGCAGATCCTCCTGGAAACTGTTCTGACACATGGAAAATGAGGAGGTGACTGGTGACAGCCAACACGGCTTCCCTAAGGGCAAATGGTGCCTGACAGCTCTGGTGGCCTTCTACGACGGGGTTACAGCGTAGGTGGATAAGGGAAGAGCAAGTGACGTCATCTACCTGGACTTGCGCAAAGCATCTGACGCTGTCCCACACAACATCCTTGTCTCTAAATTCGAGAGACAGATTTGATGGATGGGCCACTCGGTGGATAAGGAATTGGCTGGATGGTCGCACTCACAAGAGTTGCAGTCAACGGCTCCATGTCCGAGTGGAAACCAGTGACAACTGGTGTTCCTCAGGGGTCTGCATTGGGACGGGCACTGTTTAACGTCTTTGTTAGTGACACGGACAGTGGGATCGAGCGCACCCTCAGCAAGTTTGCCGACGACACCAAGCTGTGCGGTGCGGTCGACACGC
>JAVKLA010000052.1:11853054-11868494 GCA_034782735.1 Sagittarius serpentarius
TTTAAACTGAAAGAGGGTAGATTTAGATTAGATGTAAGAAAGAAGCTCTTCCCTGTGAGGGTGGTGAGGCACTGGAACAGAGAAGCTGTGGGTGCCCCATCCCTGGAAGTGTTCAAGGACAGGTTGGATGGGGCTTTGAGCAGCCTGCTCTGGTGGGAAGTGTCCCTGCCCATGGCAGGGGGGTTGGAACGAGATCATCTTTAAGGTCCCTTCCAACCCAAATCATTCTATGATATATTTTTGGGAGGTGTTTGGAGGGGGGTTGCCAGCTCATGCAAGTAAATTAAATAGAAGAGAAGCTGCTTCAGTGCTTTTCATTAACAACCCTCTAAGGGTGGGGGGGAACTGTAATTCCCAAGTCTAAAGAAAAAAAGAAAAAAAATATAACCAACAGTTTTCTTCATGCGAAGCTAACACAGAGTAAATCAATCAAACTCTGCTCCCCAGAGCAGACAGGGGAGGACACATCATTGAACAACGCTCATCTCTCCCTGTTGGTGATTTCTCATCTCACTCGTGCTAGGAAAGCCTTACCGAGCAGTGGCCCTGGGGCCGTGGCAGGGGATGCAGCCTCCCTGTCCCATCCCACAGGCTTCCAGGCGTTGCAAAATACCCCGAGTGATGCACTCTGGTAACACCACCACGCCAGACAAATCAGTCCTCGGGCAATTTAAGACCTTGCCGTTTTTTTCAGGGACCCAGGAGGGTGCCACATATGCAGCCTCTACGCACCTAATGAGAAGCTGTTCAGCTAAAACTTCTGGAGAAATGCAGTGACAGAAAGTGTCCAGCTTCCCAGGGATTTTTCAGTAGGGAGTACTAATGACATCAATCAGAAAGCCAGTTGAGCTTCATACACTCGCTATCTTGTGGTACTTCTTTGTCAGCATCTCTAGCAGGATCTAACAGTAGGAACACGCTTCCAACGAATCCCAAGCAATGCACTTCATTCCGACATACAGAAAAACATCAGGGCTCAGACGCCTCATGCCTCGGCACAGCCATTCGGCCAAGGAGCAACCGTACACACGCTGACAGCCACCTGCACGCTCCGCCGTGAGCCCTACGGTCTGTACGGCACCAGGGATGTCTTACTCAAACACCACGCAGCCAGAAGCAACAGTGAAGAGCAGGCTATTTGACTTTGGACTGGAGACCGAGCAGGTAAAACTAGCAGTGCCACACATGTGTAAAACGAGCACCTCTACAAGCACTTGCAAACAAATTCAAATAAATTCCCAGGTAAACCCCTCAAATTGGACAAACTGGTGCAAAGACGAGGAAATTTCACACCACACACTATCCTCACTGCAGGTACATCCCTAAGGCTCTGCGGCGGCGATGTTTCTAAAAAAAGCATAGAGGTTATATGGGACAAAAGTGTAGCATTTAGTCTGAGCGTGGACTTGGGAGTCTGCTGTATACCCCAGAAGCATCGCTGGGTACCAGCACAGAACCCTGTGGTGGGGACTGGGAAGAGACAGTCACTTACTGGATCTAACTGGAACAGGGAGAGAAAGTCAATGCTCCAGAGGGGCCCCATCAACAGGAGCAACCCAGCAGTAAGCGGGTCACGCCGCGACAGCTGATGCCAGCACATCCCCAGCCCATGCTTCATCCTAACAAAGACACAAGTGACATTTGAAAGGGAATGCACTTGACACCTCCCTGAATCCCTCTCTCAGCCAGAGCCAGCATATGGATCGGTCAAATTTATGCCTCCATGCGTGTCCAGCATCTACGCTCTGCAAACACTGCTAGGGAAAGCCCCTTCAAATGGGATTTCTCCCCACTGGGGGTTTTTCCTCCGGTACAAATCTATTTGAAAAGAAGATAAAGCATCTGCAGTTTGACTGAGGTTTTATTCAGAGAAAGCTCTGGCTCAGAAATAATTGCTGTTTGCTATAATTGGTGAGAAGCAGGAAGGGACTAGATACAAGTAGAGTCTGGTGCAATTTTGGGAGATTTGTTACGCTTAGCTCACTTCTATCAATTTCAGTGGCTCAGACACTTATGACCTGTTGCTCAGCTTATTGTGAAAATGGCTTTTATTTACTGCACTTCCATTAAAAGATGAAATCCATGCATAGGGCTCACAGGGCAGAAAATCACAGTTTACGTCTCAGCTTATCTCCCTTCAGCGGCCTCAGCTCATTTTTGCCCTGGCTCGCTCCCAGCTGCTATAAAAAAAGTATTTCCAAGCACTGTTTTGAGTAGCCAAGGCCCCTTCCAGCCCAAAGGGCAGGAGGCACATTCAGGTTTTAAGGACGTGCTGAGTGCTGCAGCCGCCGCGTCAGCCTGGGCGGGGAGGACGGGGAGGACGGAGGGACGGGGATGCTGTGGTGCAGGCAGGCTCTCGGCTCCCAGGGCACGGGACACTGCCGGTCCTTTTGCAGCAAACACAGACCCTGCTGCGCTCGCAACCACCCTCCAAGCCCCGGCCAGCGCTGCTCTGCTGCCAGGCTATCAGCTCCCACCGCCGGCAACCTAAGGAGATGGACAAGCCAAGCGCAAGCCCCACGCTGCACTCCTGGAAGGCAAGTTCCTGCCTTCTGGATCTCCAGAGCCTCCCCTGATGCAGCTCCAAGCCCCCCCTCACTGCAGCGCAGGTATCACCGGTGCAGAAGCAGGCTCAGCACCTCCTTCTGCACCAGTTCCCTTCCAGTACTGCCCGCAGACACCTAAGCGCTCCTCCCCAGAGCTGCGGCAGGTAGCACGCCCAGCCTGCACATCAGCAAGAACAAAGCAGGCAGCAGAGCAAGCAGCGACGGGACATAGGTGCCTCCTCCCATGCCGGCTCTTGCTTTGCATGGCAGACACCACCAGCCGTGCGAAACGGTGTCAGGGAGGGAGGGAGGGAGGACGGGCGTACAGGCAACCGGAGCTGTCCTGCCCTTGTGAGAGACCATCTGAACGCCAGGCACGCCACCTCCGAGGGTAGCTGGAGACGGTCCCCAGCACCAGCGCGGAGTTGCTAAGGCTACCTCCTCGGCTGCCTCATCAGAGAAGCTGTCACTCTCTCGCAGAGATCAGGAGGCGCGCGTGCACGTGGAGGAGAGGAGGTGAACTTTCAGACGCGCAGATCATTTTTAGCACACTGAAGCAGGGAGAAAACCCTGTCCTAACGGGACAGGCTGTTACCGCCATCGAACTCGACAGCAGCATCCTGCTCTCCTGCTGCCCAGCCGCTTGTTGAGCCGTGGGGAAAGCTGTCAGCTGGAGAAAAGCATGGGGCAGCAGCCACCCCAAACGGGAGGAGCAGCAGATCCTGGTCTGGGGAGCCCACTCACCACTCCTCCACCCACCCATTTCTTCTACTTCGGGCTTTGCACTTCCACAGGTCTCCTTCCCTCAGCCCTCTCTGCACCGTCAGCCTGCAGGCAGGGCAGCTGCAGGGTAGGTCTGTCCCTCCCTCCCACAGGAATTTTGCGCCTCCACGCAGGAATTTTACACCACCTCCGTAACGCAAACAGGGAGCCCCTCCCGGCTCTTGCAAACAGTGGGTAAAGGAAGAGGTATAGGCAGGTGTGCTCGCTGAGTCAAGATCACTTCATGAGTAAATAGCAAAGCCAAGGAGAGAGTCCCAGAATGACTCGAAAGCCCTGTATTTTCCACCAGATGAATCCGCACGCTCACGTATGCTTCCTTTAACTGCAGAACAGTAACGAACATGGAGGGAAGCTCTTCCCGCTAACCTCCAACACAGCTAAGAGATTGCTTTCACCTCCTGAAACCGGATCCCAAATCCCACCTACAAGGCCTGGAACCAAGCTGGGAGCATGGAACAAGGCGGAACAAGGCAGAACAAGAAATATACCACCTCCAAGAGGCTCAGGAGAGCCTCTCCTTCTTTTGGGAAACACCCAAGCATGGCACACATCCCACGTACGGCTGCCCCTTTGTGCAGCCAGCTCTGGGCACCCTCCTGCCCACCTCCAAGACTGGAGGACTCTCCTCCATGATGTAGGGAAGGTAAGACCATCCCCATCCCCCGTTAACACTCAGATTTGGGAGTGCCGGGCAGAGGGAGCCCAGGAATGTCCCATCCAGCAGCTGACACCCTTGGGAGAAACCACAAAAACCATCCAGTCTCTGCAGCCAGGCCTTCGAGGAACGGGAGCAGCATTATTCCTGGATGGCAGTGCTGCTGGGCTGTGACTTTGCTGTTTCAGAAAAGTTTAAGAGCAGCAGGATAAAAAAGCAGATGCAGCCAAAAACGCAAAGAGATCCCTGGAGCTGAAGCACTTGCCAAGTTTCTCCCTGACGCTTCAAGACACCCACTCATCCTCCCCAAGGGCTTGTCAGACTCACATGGCAAAAAATACACGCTCCACACCCACCCGAGCCCAAAAGAAAAGACCCTTAAATAAATCTGGAATCCAGGGCTGGCAGGAAGACAAAGTTGGGGGCGGAAGAGGAATTTTTGGTGTCTATTTTCTAACGAAGGAACTGCCTGACAGCTCATCTGCAGCAGACCAGGGCTCATGGCCCTGTAACTCGCACAGCCCCCTCAGACATTGTAATAGATTGCTTTTAATTACAGGGCAGGTGCTCAGAGGCCCCTGGGTATCTGAGAGAGTGCAGTGGAAACTAGAGTTTAATGGGAATAAAAAAAAGCCATCACCACAAGCCGGTGCATTTAGGTGGTCACAGAAAAGAAAATCCCAAGAAAAGGTGGTCGGTGAGTGACCAACGTTGCTGTTGGCCGTCCCGGCCAAGAGGAGCTGCAGGCAGCTGGCAAAAGGGAGGTGTGCTCAGCACAGCTTCGTTAGACACCCCGCACACCTCCCTGTACGCTACTTCTTCGTGGGGTGCAAGAGGCTGCTCTGTGCAGGAGGCAATGAACAAGCAGCTGGGCTGGGCCAAGGGACCGCAGCTTAAACTGGCAAGATGCAACACCGGGATGGGGGAGCCAGTCACTGGAAGAGGCTGTGACCGAGCCCAACTTGTGGCAAGTCCCCAGACCCATCAAGCCATTCCCTCTCCTGAAAATGTTGTTTCATGGCCAGCCTCTACCCCCCCAGCCAGCCTCCCCGGTGCCTGCGGGTGAGCCGAACCGTCGGCATGAACCGACGAGCCCTGGGGCATGGCCGAGGAGCAAGAGCAGCCCAGAGCCGGCGCCGGAGATGGCCAGCTCCAGCCTCCCTCTTCACTCCTCATTGAGAAGGTGCTGTCTGGCTAATCCATTGTAGAGATGCTTGCTAGACTGCTGTGAAAAATTCATTTTCACAGACCAACTCCAACCGCAGCAAGCACTGCTGGGGTCAGAAGTGGCGAGGGCGTCGCGAGGGCAGCAAGGATGGGACCGGCCCATGTCCATGCTTCATCTCCTCATCTCACACCCTTCTCCTACTGCTTTGCTGATCCATCAGCTGCCTGGAGGGAAGCAAGCACCCAACAGGGCAGGGGGCACCCACTGCTCCCTCCGCCGGGGCTGCGCAGAGCTCACCCTGCCCAGCATGTACCAGTAACACCAACAGGAACCGCTCACTTCACCACACTGGACACAGGGTCACCTATGCGACAGCCAAAGCCAGCAGCGCCTCAAAGGGCCTTCACCGATCTTCGGGGACGGTCGCGTTTGATTCTGGCCAGGGAAAGTCTTGTCGAGAGCTGTCTTTCGTGCAAACTTCATTTTTCTTTTCTTTTCTTTTTTTTTTTTTTTTAAATGTGTCAGTTTAAGGTTGTAAAAATACTTTCATCTTCAAAACAGTGTCACAACTCCCCTTCAGCATTTTCATAACAATGCTGCAATTTTGGCTTCAAAACATCTTTCCAAACTTATTGTTCACGCATACGCCGAACTTTAAAGCTCAGAACTGAGGGGCTGCGATGAAACTGGAACAAGCCGCTCTTTGAATAAAGACAAGTTTTCCTTTCATCTAGTGCTAATTAACAGAAGCATCCCTCCCTCTGCGCTGGCCCCTGGTCAGCACTTGGCGTGTCCGTGAGACCTCAAAGAAAACCTCCCTCTTCCCTCACTGCAGCCCGTCTGTGCAGGACACAACGCAGCATCCCCATCAACAGAGGGACTTCCCAGAGAGGCCAACGTTAGGGAGATGCAGGAGGGGGATGCAGGAGGGGGATGCAGGAGGGGGATGCAGGAGGGGGATGCAGGAGGGGGATGCAGGAGGGGGATGCAGGAGCCCCTCCGGAGCTGCTGTGGGACCCTTTCAGCTCAGTCAGGATGCACAGAGGCTTATTGCAGCTATGTGCAACCAAGCATCCTGCGGGAACACAGGAGCAAAACTCCATGGGATGTTCCAGGGACCTGTGCCCTGTTCCTCACCTTCTGCTGGCCACCGCAGCAGAGGCTGCTGGATCGGGTGGATCTTGGTGCCCACCACGAGACCATTCTCCTGGCCCAACCTTTCCCTCTACCTCAGTTCGTGCCAGGAATAAAAATCTCCCTGGGCAGCTCCCTAACTGCTGCAAATATTTGCAGAATTGGAAGAACGAGAGCATGGAGAAGACTGGGAAAACACTGCACGGCCACTACCAGCCAAATTAAAGCAGCAGCTTGTTTCCCAGCCAGGTCCAGAGCACCTCTCCTCTTGCCCGGGTCCCACCTGCCCTCCGGCTGCCACAGCCAAGGCGAGAAGCACCATTACAAATAACAGCTTTTCTTGAATCTAAATTCTTCCCCCACCCAACAACAGCAAAAGGAAAAGAATATTAACACCTGCTGGTTTGCCCTTAGGTGCTTTCAGAGCAGTTTTGTAGAGAGACGATCTGAACAAGCAGTGATTAAAAACTGCAGCCCCACATCCACAGAAAACCCTTGCTTTTGAGCCACTGAGCTGCTTCAGCTGTGGGCCAGGTATCCATGGACAAATTTGCACCGTTCCTGCTAGTGACAGGCTTTGGAGACCAGGGTCTACTAAAATATTGGGTTTACATGACTTGGGGCACACCCCAAACTGGCAGAGAAGCCTGCCGAGCAGCAGGGAACATGGTTTTGGGGAGGCGATGTGCCTGGGAAATGCCACAGGAGAAACACCAAGGGGTTGCTCTGCAAAGGGAAGGCTCTCACGAGGCTCAGCTTCTCTTCAGCATCCCCTACAAGCACCCTGTATCTCACCCCAGCGCAGGCCCGGGGCTGCCACACCAGCTCAGCTGGGAGGAGTGCTGCAAGCAGGATTTTTTTCCTCCTGTTTTGTGTCTAAGTGGCCCATTGCAACACACTGTAAAACCCTTCATCGACAAGGAAGGAAAAGGTTTTATAACAGTCTTTAGAGCAAGTCCAGGCAGCAGAGAAAACCTCCCCCCGACACGCACAATTTTGGGCGGCACACGGGTTCGGGCAGTGCACGCACTCCCAGGGAGCAGAAGCAGAGGCCGGCAGCATTCCCGCACCTCCAGCTCACGGAGCTTGCACCTTGCCCAAATCCCAGCTCTCATCCCTGTTCCCGCACGCCGCTGGGCCACGGCATGTTAAGGAACAGCTTGTCAGCTAAGCGGCAAAGGCGGCTGCTATGAAAGCAGAATAAAATTGAGTACAACGAGGAGCAGTGTGCCTGTCGTACAAACTGCTGCTCTGGCAAGACCCCCAAGCTGGCTACGAGCAGCCCCTACAGGCAGCATCCCCGACCTCCATCCCAGCTGCCATGCCACCGGATAATGGATTTCCTCCTCCAACGCAGCAGAAGCCAGGAACACAGTAAGGACAACTGTGCTGCTGTCTGGGGAGAGCGAAGAACAGAAAAGGAGGAAGCAGCAGCGCTGGGATGTGATAAGATGTAAAGGAATGTAATGGAGTTTGTGTCTTCAAGCAGCTCTGGTTTCTTGAATTCTGTTAAAAGGCAAGGCTGTTGCTATTTAATTAAAAACACTTCTAGCCCCTCCGATCATGCTCAGAAAAATAAAAGCAAGGAACACGTGGCTGTTGATCTAGTACAAGGCACGCAACTGCAACAGCTACAGTACGAATGACCACAAACCTCTATTGTCTTTTTGAAATTCAATCGATATTGAAGGCTCTTAATGTCCAGGATCCACCAACTATGCTGGCAACACCACATCCCGTTCCCGGTGGCCTGAGGAACCATCTCAATGGAGCCCAGGGAAGGAGGCAAAGCTAAAGGAGCTGCAGGTGGAAATACCTGCACTCCTCGGGGATGAGCACGAGAAGGCTTGGAGCCTCCAATGCAACAGCAAATGGACAAAAGGGCTGGCGGGCTTTTGAGGTGTCTCCGCTCCATCCCAGGGGCACCCACAGCAATTCCCATACGGAAATGTGACAAAATAACCTCCCTCACTGGCGTGTTTTCTCCTTAATCGAGGACCTCGGGCTGGCAGGCACCTCAGCCCTGTCGGCACCAGGCACCCTGGATCTCCTGTGCACCAGGATGCATTTAATGGGAACACGTAAAGGCTGCTTTGGATTTTACAGTTTGTTTATAGCATACATTTGAGGAGCTATACAGGATGGGAAAATACACCCCATAAACAAACTGCTAAACAAAACAGGCTAAGTGTGTACCACTCCAAACAAAAATAGACTCAAGCTAGCCTCCACTCTTCAAGCATATGCCTCTGATGACAGCTTCGCTCAGTGCCCCTTATCCCGCTTTCAGTTTTGATTTTTAGGCTCTGCCACCATTGACAGCAGCTTCAGACGCTTCCCGCTGCCCCCACAGCTCCAGGTAATCCAAGAGCAGACGAAAATAAACCCAGCTGGAGCCGGAGGCCCCCAAGGGTGACCGAGGCAGAGGGCGGCACTGCCCTTCCCCGCTCCCACCCTGCGGGCGGAGGGAGGCAGCAGCAGCCCAGAAGTTGCCCCAGGCTGCAGGACCCGGACAGGCCATCAGCGTCTCCGTGGGGACAGAAGTGCACATTGGGTGACAAAAGACTTCCACACCAGGTATTTCGGGCCCACATTTACAGTCTCCCTCCCAAGAGCTGCCCCGGCAGCAGCTCCCATGCCCGTCAGCTGAGCTCTGCCGCCCTGCTTACGCCCAGAAGCAATTTCTTAAGCGCTCCAACCCTATTATCCCCTTTCTTAGGGCTGCACGGAGGGCACGTTCCCCTGTGAATGCTTTTTCTGCCAAGATCCAAAGCTGTCGAAGCTGCGCAAAAGTAATTCCCACCCACTCCTACTGCCCCAGGAAGAATATTTCTCTGCTGGTTTTGCATAACAAACAGCTACACGGTTTTCCTTTTCCTCCGGAGAAACTCAGGCTTAGAGGAAAACACCCCGTGCAGCGCTAGTCCGAGATCAGACTTCATAAAGCTCCGCTTGTGAGGGGGAGCGGGGTGGGGGACACATGCTACTGTAGAGATTAGACTGCAGCCTTTACTGATAGCATTCAGTCACCCTGGCAGGCTGCAGCACACCGAGTTTGTAAAGCTCCTTGGGAATCCTTCAAGATGAAAGGTACAGTATGATACGGATGTATTATATCCATGGGCTTTGTTACAGCACACATTTCCTAGCACGGTTTTATTGCTAGAACACAAAGTTCAGCCGAAGCCCAGGGGCTCTTCAGGTGACGAATGCACCCCTACAGCCCTCCCTCTGCTCTGCAGGGGATGGCAAATGCTGAAGCCCCTGATGTGAACACGGCAGACGGAGCAGCCCGCGCCCTTCCCGGAACAGCAGGCGAGGACCTGCCTGCACAGATACGGCCAACGTCACCGCTGCTGGATGTGCCTTCAGCCTCCAACACGTCTCACTCCCAGACACACCTGCTGGGTCCCAAAAACGCCACCGCTGTCATCAGCTCCCCTACAGCACCCCTCCTCTTCAGCTGGACCTACCACACAGCCTCCTGTCCCAAAGGCCGTCCCTGGTAAGGGCCAGGAGGCTGCTGTGAGCTGAGCCTACCTTAATCAAGCGGTACCCAACGCTGGCATCCCCTGGGAGACCCCCAGCTGACCACCTCAAGCACCTCCTCCAGACAGGGGATGATGGCAGACGTCTGCCACATTCAGCGGGTGGCCCTGGGGCTGGGGGATCCCAGGCCACACCAGAGCCTGAACCAACACAAGCCCCAGGCACATGGAGGGAAACCCCAGCACATTGCTTGGGCTCCCTCCTGCAAGCTCCCCTCTGTTCCTGGGAGGGAGGGAAGGAAACAGTTTCTGCTTTTTTTGGAAGCCCAATTGATGCTTGAAATGCTACAAATGAGTCTGTGGACACAGCTTGACCATGGGCTGTCCGGTTTGGATGGCATGGAAGAGAGGGAGGGGAACACGCATCCACCTTTTGGCACACCTTCCCAACACCTCGCTCCTCCTGGGCGCCTCTCTCTGTCCAGATTTCCCAAAACATTAGAGCTGGAGGAATAAGGAGCGTGATGCCAACAAGCAGGCTTTCAGAGAAGCCTGGGAGGAATTCCCTGGGCGCATTACAGGGCAGGAAAAAGAGTTTAAACCCCTCTAATTTAAACGGATGAGAGGTGCAAAGGACAAGAAAGAAGTGATGGGGGTAGAAGGGAAAGGGACACATCAGGATGTCCCAACAAGCCCCAAAGCTCTCCAGGGCCACCACCCACACTGAACCCACCACGCGGGTGACTGCTCAGACCCAGCAAGCCAAGGTGAAGGTTTTCCATCTCCCTCCACCTCCACAGAGCAGCCTGGGCAAGGCAGCGCTGAGTAACTGAGACTAAGGTGGGAACAACTGGCAGCATCTGCCATGGGAGCCCCTTCACCCCGGGAAGCCCGTCTGAGTGGGAAACTGCCCGAGAGAGCAGACCTCACTCTGGGTGCACGCTGCACGAGTAACTAATGAAGTCAGCAGCATAAACTTTTACCCCAGCTCCCGTCAGACCCCCAGGCAGCAAGAGCAATAGCAACAGAGCAAGCGTGAGCAGAGGTAGATGCTTTTTAGCCTCAGCACGCAGACCTGGTGCTCCCTGGCTGGGGCAGACAAGCAGCAGGTCCTGGTCCCGGGCTGCAGAGAACATGCTCTGCTCCAGCCCTCCTCCCTGCTCCTGCACACAAATTGCCCCACGTTTGTCGTCACGGCACGCCGCTGACATGGGAGCGGTGCATCAAGACGCTGATGCTACCGAGCAGTTGGCTAGAGGCAAAAAAAAAAAAAAATCCTATGCTGTTGCCAACTCCTATTTTCTGTCACTTGATCCCATATTTTAGGGACACACTGCACTCCTTGGAACGCCGATGGCTTGAGAACCAGAAAGAGCAGCAAGGGAAGGATACGGGCTGTGAACGGCCTTGGGACAGCCACAGCTGCGACTGCAGCAGCCGCAGGCGCGCTCTGCAACGCCAGCTCACGTTAGGCGAGCGCCGCGGCAGCCGGCAGCCCTCGGGGCTGGCCGGGGAGCCCAGCTCACGCAGCAGAGCCAGGGCAGGGCTCCAGCC
The DNA here is from genome assembly GCA_034782735.1 of Sagittarius serpentarius. Classification (NCBI taxonomy): domain Eukaryota; kingdom Metazoa; phylum Chordata; class Aves; order Accipitriformes; family Sagittariidae; genus Sagittarius; species Sagittarius serpentarius. The sequence continues at coordinate 11,864,383 of JAVKLA010000052.1, forward strand.
GCAGGGGAGGTCACCCCGCTGCCCCCCAGAGAGCTCTAAGGGAGCGGAAAAAGGACAAAGAACCAAAGCCTCAAAGGTATCGGCACAGCTGAGCTCTTGTGAGCGTTCTCACGGCCAGCAGCAGGGCTGGGAGGAAACCTGGCGTCGCCAGACCCTGCAGCCCAGTTATGCAGTCCCGGGACCATGGGCTTTTGGGAGGGCGGGTTCACATCCCCAGTTAGTCCCTAGGGTCTTTGCAGCCAGGGCAGCACCCCTATCTCATCAGGCCCAGAGAACGAAAGGCATCCGGCGCCAAAATACCCAGCCTGTCCCAAAGGCAGGCTGGAGCCAGGCATTCCCTCTGCCACCCGAGGTCGGGCAAGCGCCCAGCCCCAGGGAGCCACACTCCGCTCCCCCGCCCCGCTGCAGCTCCTCAGTGCAGCTGGCGGTGCAATTTCTGTTTCATTCTCGCACACTGGGAAGAGCAGATGGCGGTGCATGCGAGGTGCTGGGCCCCGCGGGTCCCCTCTCCAGCGCAGCAGCCCTCCTCTCCCTGCGGAGAGATGCACAGCTAACCTTTACCAGCTCACCTCCGTGCGTGCGGCCGTGCAAGCTGGCTCTTGCCTCCCCCTTAACAGGATCACTCCCGTGCCCATGCCTGGGAGCAACACCATCAGCTCAGTAATCTTCCTAAATACAGCAGTTACCAGGTGACTGGGAAAAAATCTCTTTTACTGCTGATGCTGCTAATGGAAAATTTCTCCCCTTTTGCTGCTGCTTTCAAAGCCAGTCGCGGTTTCATTCAGACTTTGTCTTGCACAGAGATGGGAGAGGTGGAAACACATAGGGAGGGGTGCAAGACTGGTGGGGAACAGATAATGAGAAACAGAGGGGAACTCATACTTCTGTCTTCCTCTCCACCAGCCGCCTCGGCCCACAGGCAGAGCCCTGGCTCCAAACCTTATCTGCCCCATCTTCTCGCAGGCAGTCACAGCCCAACCTCCTCCTGCAAGGAATCCCTCCTTCCTCCCCTGGCTGCAAAGACCCTACGGAGTAACTGGGGATAAACATGCTGGATGCATTCAAAAGCAGTGCTTCTCCCACGGCATCCAGGGAAAACGCCCAAAGGGATCGATGGGCCAAAATCATTTACTCTGTCTGGTTTTTTTTTCCCCCCCACCTGCCTCCTTCCCAGGAGACAACCAGAAAGCCTCACCCAGCCGGAGCAGATGCAGGGAGCCAAGATCACTGCTCGTCCCCTCTGCATGCCATTCTGCTTCTTCAATACCATTAAGTGTCTCCATACTGTCTGGACAATGGAAACCTTAACCGCATTAGCCGAGACCCGAGCAGCAGCACAAGCGTTCAATTCTTTTAAGTGGCACCATTTCTTAAGCTGGTTATACACAAGAATCGTCTCTGCTCGATGCCGTCACCCACCCCACAGGTGGTGACACGGGCAGGACTGGGGAGCAGCAAGGGAAGACTGGCCGAGGCTCATCATTCCCCTTTTCAGACGGTTGCAACTGGAGGAGGACACTCCCGACACGAGCTGTACTGTGAGCGTTACAGACAATGAAAGGCTCCAATTAAGGCACTTCTATTTTCTTCACTTCTCGTTTCAGTCTCTCTAACCCCAGTCTACCCCGACACTATACAAGGCACTTTGGTGTGATGGTAGGTGTTTCTCAAGCCACCTGCAACTGCTAACATACACGTCGAGGTAGCGTAAGATCAATACCTCATCGTTTCCACAAGTGGCATCAATCTATTCTCCTCCTGTCCCAACCAGTCCCACGCCTGAACTCCTGTTACACCAGGAAAGCCCAAGGGCTCAGCCCGGTGTCGCAGCCAGCCAACACTGCACATCAGCACCGTATCACTGAGGCAGCACAAAGGCTTCTCCATCACGCAGCCGGGGTTCACACTTTCAGGGCTTAGAAAGGAAAAGGTAGCAAGCTTTGGAGGTAATGCCTATCTGCGTGGTGGCACTTGGAGGTCACTCACCTCCCCAGCCCCGACAGAGAAATGCAAGCTCCCCACGTAATTCTGAAGAAAAGCTCATTTTTTCCTTCCAGCAGAAGAGCAATAAAGGTCTCTGGCACACCGACATCATGGAAAACCCGCTGCCATCCCATGGGAGGAAGCGGGGAGCAGAGGGGATCCCCAGCCGGCAGCCTCCTCCCGCTACTCCAGCCTGACAGTTCAGCTGCGGAAAACCGGCTCCTCTCTCTATAGTTAATCTTCTGTTGCCACTAGCTGGTCAACGTGGGTACTCTTGGAAAGCAGCAACTCCCCGAGCACAGCCTGCCACTCGGTTAGAGAGTCCGGTTTTAACTGGGACTTTCATCCCAGAAAATACCCAAGACAGAGCAAAACCCCTGCAAGTCCACACCCCGCCCTGGGCTGGACAAGCCACACTCAACCTTGCCTTTGGGGAGGGAAATGGTCGTCTGGGGACTGACCCATTTTCATGGGCATTTTGTGCCTACAGCCTTTCTAGCTGTTACAGAGCCCACCCCTCCTGCAACCACAGCAGGCAGATCTCGAGCTCAGGACCCACATCTACCAGTACAACCCCACCCCGAGACGGGCTCTCCTTCCTTCCCTTCCAACTACAAGAACCCAACAGCCTGGAAAGCATAGCTTCATACAAGGAGGGGAGGAAACTGCTACCGGGTTTTCCCTCTTTCCTACACCCTCCCCAGGCAGCCCCCGCCACCGGGGACCTGGCCCAGACCCCACGGCCACACACAGCTGTGGATGGGCATGAAGGGGAAGGGAAGCAGCCCCTGCTCTCAGATCGACATTCCCCCCAGCCCCTATATCCCAAGGAGCCCACCGACGCGTCTCATCTTCACTGTACCACCTCGCTGAGGCTTTTTGGCTTCCTCCACTTGCCTGGTGGAAGATGTGACCCTTTAGCCCTTGGACTACCTTGGGAACAGCCAGAAAAAGAAAGATAAACACGGAAGAAAAAAACCCAACACTTGATTAACCAAACCTCTGGCCAGATATGCAGTGCAGCAAGTCTAGCAGGAGGCAGCGAACAGAAAAGGGAGGTGTTGAAACCCGACTTTGCTCATCAGCTTCTCTCTGAAGAGACAACCCAGTGTTCAGATGCCATGCCCTGACAAGCAGGGTCTCCCGCCGGGCACACGCTCTCTCTGCTACCCGCACGATGCTGCTCCAGCTCTCAGAGGCCAACTCAAAGCAGAGAATGGTGCTTCCGAAAAGCGGCATCAAAAAGCTTCAGTCGCAGCCGTGCTCCTCAGGTAACCCTCCAGCCTCTCCACCCCACTCTGCAAAAACAGGAGTTGTTGACAAAAGCAAGGGTGGCAAAACCCTGCTCAAGTATTTTCAGAAAAAGCAGTAAATACAAACAATCCGCAGGGAACTAAGTGCTTTCCCTTTTTAATGCGTTCTTACCCTACAGAGGAGAAGAAGTTCAAGTTACAAGATGGCTTCAGGAAAAGTTAAGAAAAAAGGTAAAAGAACTGGCACCGAACTGAGCTGAGGAGATGGCAGAGCTGCACAGCTTCAAGCAGCAGGGGATAATCATCAGCCCCGCACAGGGGCCAGGGTGGGACACCAGTAATGTAGATGCACGAGCACCTTTTCTGACAACCACCGAAACAAAGCACCCTGTAGCACTGCAGACGCCTGTCAAACAGCATCCATTAAAGCCATTTATGAGAAGTGTGTAGTAAACTGTTCTTATGTAAGCCACTACTGGGTAAGAGCAGTGATGAAAATTTGTCTGCCTCTTTCCTTCTCTCTCCTCTATATATATCAGCTCACACATAGACAGAGCTCATCTAAATTAGCTCGGAAGCTAACTGTTTCATTCCCTGAATTGCACTTAAAGCAAGCTACGCTGCTTGTGGAGCAGCTATTGTACAGAACACATGGCTGCTGACTAAATCAAGATACATACCTTAGAGAGACCTCATCGTACAAGAATAAAGTCAATGATAGGCTGCACCATTTGCCAGCGTAACACTAGAAGAATTGGGGGGGGGGAGGAAATATACCGCAAAGCATCAGTTGTATCCAAGGTTAAGGAAAGGGCAGGATGCTTTTTCAGGAAAGGGGATGCACAGCAATACATAATGCACTGGTGGCAAAGTTAC
>JAVKLA010000052.1:11872879-11892320 GCA_034782735.1 Sagittarius serpentarius
CCGCCGCCACCGCCGCCGAATCGCCGTTCCGGGGGGACCCTCTGCCGCTCCCCGGCGGCCGAGCCGGCCTGCCGGCTGCCGGCCGGCGGCACCCGACCCGGTCTACCCGGGGCACGGCTCTCGCCCCGCCGCTCCAACGCCGTTAACTGCCGCCGGCCCCGGCCCCGCGCTACCTGTGGCGGCCCCTCCGCTCCTCCGGCGTGCGGCGCGGCTCGGCGCGGCACCGGCCCATCAGCCCTCCGGGGCGCGCTGCCCTCTTCCCCTCCCCCGGTTCCCCGGTTCCCGCGGCCCGCGCTCCCCCGCCGCTGTGGGCTCGCTCCCGCAGCGCTGCTGCCCTGCGCCCATCGCCGCTTCCTCTTCTCAGGCACAGACCCCGGCTTTCCCTTCCACCTCTCCCCCCCCCCGCCCCCCCACGTCTGGCAAGGGGCTCCGGCTCCGTGCCAGGCACAGCTGCAGGTCACCCCTTCCTTCCAGGCAACTGCCGGGGTGCGTTAGCAGTTGCCAGTTACTACCCTTTCCTAAGTGAATAGGCACCTCCCGGGTCCAGGGCACAGGAAGATGGCTTGCAATGCCAAGCCTGGAGGAGACAAGCTGGTGACTTACAGCAAAGATTTTTGACCTGGGCTTTAACAGCCGGCGTTGACGTGGGAGCCAGGGAAGCAAACGATGCTGAGGTCTGGTCACAGATTCCAATATCCGTCCATCACACGGATGCCCCGGTGCCACCTGAGCGAGGGCTGGAGTTTGTGCTTGAAGACAAACCCGCTGAGCTCCGCTGCCGCCGTTTTGGCTCACGCGCTGCCTTGAGCCGCGACGGAGCCAACTGGCTCTTCCAACGGGTGAGCTGGAATGATGGGGATGAGTTTGGAGGCGAGCCCTGTCCCTGTGAGCAAAACGGCCACGGCTAACCCCAGCCCCAGAGTCGCGTGAACTCCTGCCCACAGTTGGGCATGACTAACCGAGACGAGGAGAGGCAGCCTACGGTAGTTATGAGTCAGTGACTCATAACAACAATTTCCTAGTGACTGCTAATCTACCTGATTTTATTTGTAGATGTACATATAAAAGAAGATGTCAAAACCCTAACAAAGCACGCTTAATGCTCAGGCTTGTATTATTTCCACAAGCTAATTAAGATCAATTCATCACATGCCTTTTGAGGCAAAACAGCCTTCTGAAATACCTAGGTCATCAAATGTTAAAACCACAACAAGGGCAGAATGGCAAAGAACGTGAAATCCAGCAAACAAACAGCTCAAGCCCCGCTCCAGGAGCAGCCACAGCTCCAGCTCACAGCCTTCGCCGTCAGAGCGGCGGTGTGAGCATGGAGCCTATTTCCAGCTACAGGAACAGAGAGAAACCAACAAGTGCTCGCCAGCAAACAGGCAACTAGTTACAAGATCTTTAATGTGGGAACCCCAGCTCTGCCTGACTGGGAGGGATGACGTTTCCAAGCATGCCGGAAAAAAAAAATCAAGTAAAAATGCAGTCCTAAATGTCAGCAGTTGGTTGGGAAAACTGTAATAGTAGGAAAAAAAAGTTTCCCCTCCCTTTTTTTTATTTTTTTAAAGGGGGAAAGGTTAGATTTTGGACTGGCTTAGGCTGCTGTCAGTACGTGTACCAGTTTTCAGGTATTAGCAGGGTATGTGCTGATTTCTTTTTCCTGGTTTTGAAAATTCTTCCAGGCAAAAAGAGCAAAGAAACAATACTGCATAGAGACGCAAAATGACACACTAGTAGGCAGTATGTCTAGAAAGTGAAGTACCTTTTCTATATTTTTTAGAACTGGAAATCCTGAAAAAATATCTATTTCTGTTGAAGGCCTTATCCCTGTTACTTAGATCTTGTAGCCACTTGCTACACAACTGTGTGTGTGTGTGTGTGCGCGCGCACGCCATAAGCAGAGACTTTTTTTGCTGTCGAGTACCAGAGGATTTTGGCAAGGGGTTGTTCTTGGGGTGGCAATGGGATCCAGGGATACCTACTGCTGTCACAGCTCTGGGCAGCGTGCTTTGGGGTGTGGGGGTGTCTTCTTCAGTTTTGCCCTGGATCCGGATGACTTGGAGGAGAGGACACGTTTTAGGTGTATCCAGATTTTCTCTGATCTAGAATATACCATCGAGCAATGAGGTGAATCTTTTTCAGGCTTTAGAGCTGGAAAGCAACGATCAGGAGACATGGGTTCAAATGCCTGCTTTGCTACTGACTGTCTGACTCCAGGCGAGTCCTGAGATACTAGAAAATAGAGCTGGGAGGGACCTTGAGGGGTTCTCGTGCCTGTGCCCCTACCTAAAGATCCGAGCAGCTCTACATATATCATTCAATCCTATTTTGCCTTGCTGTCTGTATTCATAAAGTACTGCTAACAACTGTCTTCTGAGCAGCACACTGAGATTTTTGCAAGTCCTCCTGTACAAACATGGGCACAATGATAAAGGAGAACGTTCTGCAAACCGCTGCCTTTAAATAGGTACATTCAGCTTCAATTTAGCCCGGTGTAAATGCAAATCTCTGTTCTTGTTTTCGGGAGAAAAGGATTCCACCTGCTTTTTAGTTCCAAAGAACTGAGCTAAACACAAAACTTCACTGTTTGAAAACAACCAATAATACTTTTCCAAAGGGAAATATGTTAGTCCTGGTTTACAACTGAGGTAACGGATTTCTATTACCCCCCACTGAGCAGCATTCAACAGAGGAGTAAACGGCACAAACGGAGTAAAGCACATTGCACTGAGAAAGTTTCACTGGCTAGCAAAATATTCTAGGAACGCTTACAGAAGCTTGCTGAAACTTGCTAATTTGGGGATACTTTAAGTCCATACGAACTGTGGACTTTCAAGCCAATTGCATAGTCCATAACCCAGATTTCTATTTCTAAATGAGGCCCATTTTTAATATCTTTTTCTTATGCTTCATGGATCCAGCCTTTCCTCAGGGAAGCCGGTGACTGCCTGACCATCGATTTCAATAGCACTGGGGCCAAGAAACCAGGAAAAATTGCCGTTCCTCGCAAAAACTCAAGGATGAAAATGGAAATTGTCTTACAAGTGAAAACACATTACACTGACAGGACCCATCTGGGTAGGGTGTGATGGGGGAATCTGATGGGTTGTCAGGAGACACCGGCTCCGTTCTCACCTCGGCTGCTAACTGACGGTGCAGTTTGGGGGCAAATCCCTTCTATTTTCCACTCCTGGGGTTGGCATCCTCTCTTACATACAGAAACTCAAGAAAATAATTACTTGTTACCTTAAGAGATAAAAAGAGATACTGAGGACTGTGGAAATCATATCCGTAACAGTCCCAGGCACAGGGGTTTTGGTACAAAAAGCACAGACGTTCTCAGCAGGAGCTGGGAGTTTCTCGACTATTGAGCAGCAATAGCAGGCTGTTATCAGGCAGAGCCACCTCTAGAAGTAGGCAGAGCGTGTGTTGGGTGTCATCTGAACCAGGAACCTCGGCTACGCTGAACTATGTCCACATCTGCCAACACTCATTCCCAGTTTTCACCTGAGTGGATTTTTTTAGCAGGAACTTTGAGACACTCTCCAATTTATTTCTTATTCCCAAGCAGAGCAGCTCAGCCCCAGGGTCATTTTCTTCTGTATGACAATAGCCTAAGTGGGATTCAGGCAAACCCATGGTTTTGTGCCTCTGTGGAGAACTTGGTGCAGACATTTTGCTAGAAAACACTTAAAATATCTATACTATCTAAGCTTGAAAAGGATGGGGGGGGGGGGGGAGGTCATTCTCATTTAAAGGGTCCCAGTTGAAGCATTCTTCGACTTTCAGTCCTGTGAGCTGCATTTCTGGACACCCAGAACTAATGCATCTTTTACCAGCTGGCGCAGAGGAGAAGGTTATCGCAAAGATATCAATAGCGGCTTTCTGAAGTGGTTTTCAATTGGCCCTATTACCAAAGATATGTACATACAGCAGCAATCATTAAAACGCAGTATGTATTTACAGTACAGAGAACAATTTATGTCTGTAATGTGTATCGCAAATCCTATTGCTAGCAAGTGGAGGAGAAAGTCAGTCATACAGCTATGATGCAATCAGAGGCTTATATTTCACCCTGCAAGCATCACATCAGCATCAGTAACTTCACTAAAGCAGCGAGAAGGGATTTTTTTTATATTCTGAAGGAAACACCACAAAATTAATTTTGTTTCTAAGCTGCGGTGTACGAATGCTGGTCCGCAGCCATATGGTATCTGACTGTGGCCGACAACCACATTGCTCAAGCTGTGCTTTTGTCAGCTCTCGCAAGCAAAGCAAGAGACAGGCTGGGTCAGCAATTCAGAGAAACACCTCCTGGGAGAGCGAGCGAGGGGACGCAGAAAAGTGCCCATTGCAATTCAGTAGGTGACATTCTTGCTTCTGGGTTAATAGTGAGCCAACAGACCCCTCGCTGTGCTCAAAGCTGCAGGAGACGTTGTCTTCATGACACGGCATCGGACTAGGAACTTCCTGACCACTTCCAGATAAGCACCCTGAGGGGACACCGCCAGCTTTCGCTTCCCTGCTTTTGCAGCCAGGAGCAGCTGAATTTCCTCCTCCCTTCTCAGGTACAAGTAGTTGATTCCCACCGTTTCCCAGACGGCCGTGAAACACTGCTGTGTGCTGGGAAACAGCCCCCCGGCGCAGTTCAGAAGGGCCTGGAGTGCCAAGAGGAGGCTGCATGATTCGTATAGCTAGGAAAGGCTGTTAAGCATTTTGGGCTGAGGTACAGGCTAAACAGTTACATTACAAATAACAGCCCAGACTTACCCGGCTGGGAAGGTTATGGTCAGGTGCCCATCACCATGGCATCAGGGCATTTTCTAGTTTTCCTCCTGAGTGGTATCATCCTGCACTGCCTCCCTCTTTGTAACTCACCCGGGAGCACACGGCGGGTTTTAGCCAGATGTTACTTGCGTACAGCATCAGCAGCGTGCTAGGCACCTTCAGGACCAAAGCCACACTGAAAAGCGACCTTGCACATCCCAAGGCAAGCCCTTACTTACGCACCTGGAGTCACGCAGGTACCTTGCTACAAGTCCCCCCCCCCAAACAGCCCCATAGCCAGAGGGAGGCATGGGCCAGCCTGGCTAGCGAGGACACTTAGGAGGAAGGGAGAACCCAGGGACCACTGGAAAGCAACCTGTTGCTTGAGCCAAAGTCCAGGGAACAGGGCTGTCCCTTCCCCTCTGTCAGTACCACGTAGCCGGTCTGTCACTGCCTGCCCTTCGACACACCTTCACAGCAGTAACAGCCGCCAGCACGGCTCCTCTCCTTCCCAAGATGAAAGAAACTTTAAACGCATGTAACTCTTGCACTCTACTTAATTAATCAGTTTTTGCATTACAAGTGAAACTTCTTTGATGCATGAAATATTAAGGAGCAGCGAAGGGAGGCGGGGGGAGGTATTGGCTTTCACGGCTTAGGAAATGGATGGGCTAAGGGACCCAGAGGCTAAACTGCCGACAGTGCATCTGCAGCCGGACAGTCTGCCCAGACAGAGAGAGGCCAGCGAGCAAAGGATTTTCCCTGTACTTCTTGCCTCTCAAGCAGATTTTTACTCCACATTCAAGCCTCACATGCTCATCAAGGTTTGCTCACATAGGCGCAGGAAGGGGACAGTGCCCAATAAAACTTTCATGAAAAATAATCTCTGGTTGATTCATTGTTTTTTATCTCACGATGGCTGCAAGAAAGTGAAGTGAAATGAGTCTTTGGTGAAGAGAAACAGCTCTGTTCTGGAAAAGCCAGACGGGCTTTTAGTCAGCTGAGGCTCTCCCAAAGGATGTGTGAGTAGTTATCCATGTTACGGGTTTGCAAGTGCCATTTCCACACTGAACTATGAAGGAGAGAAAGAAATCCACACATGTCAGTGTGGATATTACAGCAGCCCTCGACAGCGCACAGCGAGAAGTCAGTGCCACAGTACCAGGTGTGTATGACACCAGAGAACCACTCTGCTCAAAAAAAAAAAAAAAAAATCCCCCAAAATCTTTTTCTCCCACCACACTTAATCAAAGTCACCTGTCAGCTCTGCCCAGGAGCCCAAAGGAGAGCCCAGAGTCTTTGTGTTCCACCCTGCTCCTTCTGAGCTGACTCATTCAAGAGCTGGGTTGGCTTCTGAAAAAGCATCCCTCAGCTCAGACCTGCTTGTACACAATCACCCGCCCCCCCCGAGCATCACAGTGGGCCTGGCTGCGGCGCAGCCCCAGCCAAGCGGCCAGGTAACAGGTTCTTCATAAACAAATGGCGATGGTGTAGCCTGCATTAGCTGTATAAAGGGTAATAAATGAATAAATGGGTTAATTATATCTGCCACAGAATTTAATTAGACCGTCTCTGTTCACTCTGCTTCGGCCAGGATCTCAATTATAAATCTTTATTTTCAAGGTTTTACAGCTTGGACATAAAAATTTGCTCTGGGCTTCAACATGACACACAAGGTCTTCTGTTCAGGGACTGTTCCAGTTTTTTTAACCAATCTTTTTTAAAAAGGTCAGGTTGGGGGACCAGATGGCTCGAGGGGAAGGTAATGAAGATGCAGGGCTTTTCCGAAAGAGGTGGCTGGCTGAAATTGTGGGCAGCTTAACAGAGCTGAGGGATTATTAAAGGCTGGTGGGTGAAACCGTGCTCGGCTCTCACCGGTCCCTGACAGGCAGGAGTCCACGCTGCAGAACGAAACCGGGGCTCCTGCTAACTGGCACCCCCACTCCCCATCAGCAGAGACCAAGGACTGCAGGGGCTGGGGAGAGGGGTCCCCCAGCCCCCCGGCAGCCGTGGCAGGGCCAGGCAGGGGAAGCTCACACACCTGGGTCCCGCACAGGGAATGTGCTCCAGGGCTGTCAGGTGTGTGCTTGCTGCTTCCCCCAGTGCAACCAGAATCACCCCTCTCCTCCGCCTTTTCCGAGTCCTGCTCCCAGGGCAGGAGGCAAACTGGGTTACCTAGAGTAGCTGGAAAAACAGAAGGCAAATTAGAAACTATCCCACTTCTTAAACTGTTATGATTTTGAAGGTAATTTAGGACCTGCCTTCTGCTTTCTGGAGTTGACAGTATTGAAATCCAGTACTTCTGTCTCGTTAAATGCGCTCTGAAATATTCTGATAATTTTAAAATGTCGATAGCATTACAGAAAAAAAAACAGAAAACATGTTTACCAGCAACATAAGCATCTACAGTCTCAGGTCACATCCTCATTCAATCTGAGGTATGTTATTTTTTTTGTTCCCTCATTGAGTTAATTAGTTGATTTGCTTTTCCTGCCCTGTGCCAAACCCCCACCTCCCTCCGAGTGAAAACAAAGATTGCCAGCAGGGACCAGTTCTCAGCAGCCAACCCTGCTGCCAAGGCTCCTCACCCTGCTAGTAAAGACTGTCACCAGGCAGTCCCCCTGCATAAGAAGAACTGGTTATCCTGCCTATAGGCTCAGTAGATATCTTTAGGAGCACCGCAGATGCCTGTTCATTTTCTACAAGCTTTGGTCGCCCTGGCATATCAGGGTGCTTTGCAAAGATTTATTCCAACCACCCCACCCCACCAGAAATGTTCTTCTGTACATACTACGTGTCCCAAATACATACTCACTTGGTAAACTGGAACAAATCTATTGAGTAAGTCAGACTCCAGTACTGCTGAATACATATTTAACCAGCAGATCACAACAGTTTATTGCCTGGTTGGTGCACCATAGAATTTAACCCTTCGGAAACATTGGCATGCACCAGGCAGCCAAATTACTGCTCAGAAGGCTATGATATATAGCACGAATTACCGGTAATAAAGAAAAAGATATATGGGATGGATTAATCAAATCATAAATTTCTTAAATCTCTATGGCAGTCCATAAATCAAATTTGGCTGTATGTTTCTGGCCCTTATTCAATGTATAATATGAAGTAGAGATGACCTACATGTACAGAGCTGATTTTTTTTTTCATGGTCAGTTGAGAAACCCTGGTTAAATAACCAAAGCAAACACCTTTTCTAAAAAGATCCTGTTCATGTATTTCAAGCTGCACCACTGAAAATGCATGCACTTTTTAGAAGGTAAAAGGTGTTCCCACACCAAGAGTTAAAAACCAGACCCAGAACAGATACTACTGGACCAGGCTAGATGTGGCACAGCTTGGATCAGCTTTAGCTTCACAAGGCAGAGACGGGTCTTCCCTAAGCGCAGATGACTATCCTAGCCAGCCACTGTCAGCCATCCTGATTTTTTCAGACATTTGCCCCATTTTGTGTGCAAAGCAGCTGGAAACCCTAGAACAGAATGTACTTGGGGAGCCCAGCAATCACCAGCCCCATCACTGCTGAGGTTCAGCTGGATCTCAAAGAGGTCACACTACATCCAGGCTGATTCAAAAGAAATACACGACTAAGGACAGCAGAGTATCTGTCTTGCGCCCTATCCTTATTTTCATTATAAACTATCACTTGGAATCATCCCTTCCCACCTAAGCCCTCACCCAGCTCAGACTGGCCCTTGTTTCTAGCCCACTTGGAGGCCCAGTTCCCCAGCTCCTGCACCTATTAACCTTCTGCTGGTTTTATGTGCAGGGAGGAGGCCTCTGATAAGATTTCTTCCATCCCTAACCCTCTCATGAGCCCTGCCTAACACCAGCCCTTGCCTCAGGACCTCTGCTGCGCCAAAACTGGATTCACAACCTTGCCATCGGACAGGCTGCCTCACCTTTGGACATCTCAGATGTTTTGGTGTGAGCTCTTAACAAAATAAGAGTGACAGTGTGCTCAGAGTGAGCCTGCTCCACAGCCCAAACATCAATATGTATTTACCAGAGGGAGCAGCAGGCTTCAGAAGTTCGATTTCTTTTTGACTGTCCACAAGAGACATGAAACAAGGAGATTAAACACCAGGAATAAACACCTATAAATAAAACTGACTAACTAAATCCACCAAAGCCAGGACATTTGTCATGAAATCTCCTGCTCTCCTCCAACGCCAGCACAGCAGTACTTCTGCTTTTGTTTACAGCTGCACAGGACAACAGAGCATCCACCTTCACTTTGAACCTGGCTGTTGCTCTGCCAGGCTGTACGCAGCCCTTAGACACTAATTATCAAAGCCCTGCCTTGACCAAGAAACTGCAGCTGTGGATTAGTGTTTCCTCCCCCCACCTCTTCTCCTTTCTCTGAAGGAAAATGAAAACACCCACTGAAAAAGCCCGTCTGCTTGAAACCTCTGATAAAGCTTAACCTGAGCCTAAGCGGGAGAGGGTTAAAAAACCCAGAGTTGCTCTTTATCTAAAGCCAGGCACAGGGGCTGCAGCAGGGAATTTGCAGGCTTCGTGCCTGGCAGCAGATGCCCTCTGTTGGCATCTTTTAGAAATATGATTAGATACGCAAGCTGGTAGCTCAGACCAATGCAATTCACCCACTGTTTATCCTGTGCCGCATGGAAAGGCCCTTAGTGCTGGGTCTAATCCAAGAGTATAAGGTAGACAGCAGCCCCTGCCCCAGCGTGCCCACTGGCTCAGTCACAAGCAATGCCCCTGCGCTCCAAAGAGAATATTTGCACACCCTTTGCAGCGCAGCAATGCGAACAGCACGGAGCAGGGAGCTCCAGAGTCTTCCTACCTCGCTCCTGCTCTGGCTGGGAGCTGTAGGGAGATGCTCGCGGCTCGCTTTGCAGGGGTAGGTATGGTCATCCGCCGTGGTTGCAGAGGCTGTGTGGTGCCGGAGCGGCTTTCTGCAGGGATCAGCTCTGTCAGCAGCTCCAGGAAGAGCGTCTGAGCAAAGGGAGCACAAGGGGAGAGGAAAGCAGCGAAGCACAAGCAGCATTTTGCAGCACACACAAACACTGAGTTTGCAGATGATGGTTTTCTTCTCTAAACCCGTTCAAGCACTTATATAAAAAACCAAAACATACAGCAATCACCTTTCACAGCTGTTGCCACACAAGCCAATAGGTTGAGAAACTGCTTTCCTGTGACTGAGCTTTCTCCTGCCCCATACACCCCAGAAAACAAGGTCAGCTGGTGCCTCCTGGTAGACCTCATGGCCTAAGGAGGATGAGGACAGCAGAAGGGTCCCGGTCAGATGGACAGTTTGCAGGGAGGGCTTGTGACGCTGTGATAAACCTCCTCAGTGCATCTGGAGGTCACCACGACACGTGTTGAAGGGCACATCCCTCCGTGGAGAAAGGCTGTGCATGAAGAGGTGGTCTGGAGGGCTCAGCTCCGCTGTGCAGCATTGACCTGCAAGGGAGAACCCACCTGGGGATCCCTGCCCTGACTCAGCCCCACCTCACGGCTTGCCGCACTGCTGATTTTACCTTGCCTGCTGCCTCCCTGCCCACGCCAGCCCTCTGGGGTACTCTGGCCAGTGACCAGCGAAGCAGGTAGCACTTCTGGCTCCCACATCCAGGCACCACGGAGACCGGTGCTCCTTTAGCACCAGGAGCCGAGGGGCTGTTGTGGCCCTCAGCCCATCCCATGGTACCTGAGCAGGGCAGTGGGGCCAGTTGCAGAGCACACACAGCATCGGGGAGGTTTGCAGGGGCAAGGCAGGTCCAGCATCCAGGAGGCCAGTTGATGGGACAGGACACAGAGGAGCAGCATGGCCATGAGAGGTGTAGAAACAGCCCCACACGCACAGCCCAAGGGAGACTCAACTACTGAGCCTGGGCTTAAATACAGCCTGTGATAGCTGGGGGCAGGTGGGGCTGGTCAGGCCCTTAGAGCCCATTAGGGCACATATGCATCTCCTTGGCAGATGATGTCTGTAGGTCAGTCTCCAGTGCAGAAGGAGGCCAATCATTCCTAAGGACTGATCGTTCCAGTAACGGCGTACAACCAGGCTTGGGAAGCATCTCTGTGGCTTTGTGTAGTCCTGGGGCTCTGGGTAGCACTGCCCTGTGAATTTGGAGGTCCCACCAACACGACAAGTGGTGTTATGCCTTGACATTCACCCCAATGGTAAGGTGCTGAATGTCCCCTTTTCCCAGGTGCGAGAGGAAGGGTCCTTTCAGGCTGGTCGGGACGAGAGCTGGTGTCTCCAGTTGCTGGGCTTTGCCTCGGGAACTGCTGAAAGCTAAAAGCAACATGCGCAAGGAGGGTGTCATCTTTAAAATTGCCTTTCATGGCAGTTCAAAGGTGTGATGCTGCTATTTGCCCCATCTTCAAAAGTTGTCTTAATAAAGAACAGACACAACAATTTTTGTGAATGACTTGTGGCTGTATTATTGCCAAAGAAAGCAAAAGCAAACTCTGAACCAAAGGAGATTGTAAGCAATAAATGATGATTATTCCAGTTAGTTTCCTCTGTACTTCTCTCCGAGGAGACTTTGTAACAGAGATTATATATGGCAAGAGTGAATTTACCCTTGGAGGGGATCTGAGTACCTTTTTCCTAAAATGAGTTGTAATCTTGTTTAATGGTAGATAAAAAACAAGGCACGGACATGGCTTGTATATATGTATGGGGGGAGTCTTGTAAATCCTGTTTTGGTATATCAGGGATAATCTAAATAGCTAGTAATAAGAAACGTGAATAATCTTAAGTAAACCCTGTGAAGCCAGTGCAAATATTTAAGTCACTTATTCAAAAGAAACCATAGCAAGATCTGCCTTAGGAAAGGCATATCAAAGAATATCGAAGTCCTTACATCTGAATAAGATCACACTATCCTGCCCTGTGACACAAGTTTAGCCAGTCTCTGCCTTGCAAGAAAACATTTCTAACCAATTTGGTGTTTACTGGAGAAGTTCTCAATATTGTGAATTATAAGAGCATTTTCATATCACCTTCAATCAGCTCAAAAATACAAAAAAATTTTGCGGTAGTATTTTATGGCTTCATCTCATCTGAGAAAATACGGCCGGGCAGAGACCACGCTGCGGCTGCCCCTTCTCGTGCTTTGCTCTGCTAAATTGCCTTGCTTGCACACCGAGCCTGCGAGGACTCCGGAGGAAAGGGTGGGACAAAAGGCTTTCAGCTCAGTTCAGAGTTTTCAGACCCCACTTATATTCGGTATAAAATTGGCTGCTGTCATCCCTTTGTTGGGGGAAGGACCTGGTAATGTCTTCAGCTCATGAATATGTAATCTGCTGAATGCCTATGCAGTACACTTCTAATTGCCTTTCTTCTTGCTGTGGGAAATTCTCAGAGCATCTGAAGAGTTTTTCTTTTATTCAGTCAATTTTCCGAGTCATTCTTTTAGTTTCATCAGGGTTTAATAGTAACTGAAATTCTGTTTCCGTAAGTCCAAACAACCTTACTTTTATGTATAAAAGTGTTCCAGCTCTCAACATAGTCTTCTTAATTAATTCTTAAAGAGTGCCTTTAAACTTGAGCAGTCATTAAAGAAGTTATTGTCCTTTTTTCTTAACAACATTTAGTGAGGTGCTTCTTGACAGATAACTAATTCCCCAATTAATATAAATACTCTATGCTTCAGCTACTGCTATAGTAGTAACCACCTGCAGCATCATCTGACCTTGCTGTGTTATACATAAAGCATCTCACCAGTCATGTAGTAAATGCAGCGGGGAAGTTATTTTGTGAATGTCTGTACACAGATGCACAATACTTGCAACCGCACATCTCAAGAGAAGCTTGTCATTTCAAACATTTAAGGAATCAACCAAGCTTTACAGAAACAAGAGGAAACATGAGTTGAACAGGAGTAACTAACATCTTCCAGAGACTGTTTTCCAGTCCTCAGTTTGTTTTTGTTTGAAGTCTTGAAAGTGTTTATAGAGAAAATTACTTTCAGTAAGAATAATATATCACTTCTTTTGGCTGATTTAAAGTAGATCTTTTTTTCCTACATAAAAAGAAGCCTGATTTTTATCATATGCCTTACGGATCTGATAACACATTCCTCCATTCCTCTTTTTTTCCTAAATTTTCTGAAAGGTTTATTTTCATAGAATCATAGAATCATAGAATGGTTTGGGTTGGAAGGGACCTTAAAAATCATCTCGTTCCAACCCCCCTGCCATGGCCAGGGACACTTCCCGCCAGAGCAGGCTGCCCAAAGCCCCATCCAGCCTGGCCTTGGACACTCCCAGGGATGGGGCACCCACAGCCTCTCTGGGCAACTTCTTCCAGTGCCTCACCACCCTCACAGGGAAGAGCTTCTTTCTTACATCTAATCTAAATCTACCCTCTTTCAGTTTAAAGCCATTACCCCTTGTCCCACCACTACACACCCTTGTAAAAAGTCCGGCCCCTCCCTGCAGGCCCCCCTTAGGTACTGGCAGGCCGCTATAAGGTCTCCCCGGAGCCTTCTCTTCTCCAGGCTGAACAGCCCCAGCTCTCTCAGCCTGTCTTCACAGGAGAGGGGCTCCAGCCCCCCCTGATCATCCTCCTGGCCCTCCTCTGGACCCGCTCCAGCAGGTCCGTGTCCTTCTTCTGCTGGGGGCCCCAGCGCTGAACGCAGCACTGCCGGCGGGGTCTCACGGGAGCGGAGGAGAGGGGGAGAATCCCCTCCCTCGACCTGCTGGCCACGCTGCTTTTGATGCAGCCCAGGATGGGGTTGGCTTTCTGGGCTGCGAGCGCACATTGCTGGCTCATATTCAGGTCTTCATCCACTAATACACCCAAGTCCTTCTCTGCAAGGCTGCTCCCAATAATTCACACCCACTGAGTCTTGTCCTACAATAGCACTCAGTATTTAGGTAGCTCTTTCATCTGTTGATATTGTGGACAAACTATTATCTTCACCCACATACGGAGAAAGGGAGGAGGGTACAAAGGCCTTGTGGCTTTTCATTGTTTCTCTGATTGCAGTTGTGCATTTTGGTTGTTATGGGATTTGAGGACCTTGTTGAAAGACAGAGCCAAGTCATCTCCAAATGAAACTGCATACCTGAAACTTCTGAAGATAAGATTAAATGATTCACCCCAAAACAGATGCTTCCAAAGTGCCTAAGGGAGTCAAAGGACTTGTCCATACAACACATCTCAGGGCTACATAACACCAGTTAAGATCCCTCATTGAGACGTCTTGAATATAGAAAATAGTACAGCATTAGCTCAGTCATCCATTGGGACCGCTTCACAGGTTTCAAGGACAGACACTGGAAGGACATTCTTTCATAAGAAAACACCCACGTTTGGAAATATTTATGCCTAAGAAAGGGTTGGATTAAATCAAAAGGGTCAGTTCTGAGTTACCATTACCTAAATCTAAGTTGACATATATACCTGTGATGCCTGCAGGAATTCTATACATGGGCAATGGTGAAAGGGGATCCCTAACTCCTATTTCATGCCTGCTCTGTTACAGGGTTCCTGGTGGCAGCTACATGTGAAATGAAAGCCCTGCAGAGACATCATTTTCTTAGACAAGTTAATCATTCCATAAAGGTATTCCTTACTCCCTGCTGTGAACTGTTGCGTAGCTCTGCTGCCTGCTGTTAAACTGTCGAGTGATTTGACTCAAAACTGGTTGCCACTCATTTATGAAGAGGTAATCCCTGTGCTTGGCATATGCAGGTTTGTTTAATACGTGAAGCTCCATGAGATCCACTGGGATGGAAGGTTCTCAATGGATGCTCGTCATCACCAAATGTAGGATGATAGTTAATTAGCTTGCATGTCTCTCGGTACCTCGTGAGAATAGCCATTCAAGCTTGACAGAGATAACTTGCTTGAGAAGTGAGTAATCCTGATAAATGTAACTCCAGGAACGGACAGTAGAAATTAGAGAGGCAGAAGCAGTATCTCTCCATATATTGATCCCACTTCAACCATTGTGTAAGTTAACACCGACACCCTGGCTGGATTGAAGGTTAGGCAAGTGATATTTGGTGCTTACATCGTCACCAACTATATGAACACTGACTCTAGATATTCATAGCTAACCCTGTTGTAACAAGGCAACAACAAGAAGTACTTTTGTCCACTATGCTCCAACACATATATAAGAAATAAAACATTTTGAAAAATGTGGGTTTTAATAAAAGTTAGCTATAAATGCTCAGCACCTGCAACAGTCTGATCCTTTCCTTACAGGTCTCTGAGTGAATGCAAATGCCTTTCTGCAGGCACCCACAATTATAAATTATGTCACCTGGCTGCTATATGGCAAATCCAGAAACAACAGCCTTTTAATTGTGTTACTAGTTGTCCTGGGTTTGGCTGGGATAGAGTTAATTCTCTTCCTAGCAGCTGGTACAGCGCTGTGTTTTGGGTTTAGGATGAGAAAAATGTTGGTAACACCCTGATGTTTTCAGTTGTTGCTCAGTCGTGTTTAGACTCAGTCAAGGGCTTTTCAGCTTCTCCTGCCCAGCCAGCAAGAAGGCTGGAGGGGCACAGGGAAGGTGGGAGGGGAGACAGACGGAACAGCTGACCCAGACTGGCCAAAGGGGTGTTCCATAGCATGGGACCTCATGCCCAGTATATAAACTGGGGGGAGCTGGCCTGGGGGTGGAATCGCTGCTCAGGAACTAACAGGGCATTGGTTGCCGAGTGGTGAGCTATTGCTATTGTATTTTGTGTATTCCAATACTTTTATTATTATTGCCATTTTTTATCATCATCATCATTATTATTTTCTTCCTTTCTGTCCTGTTAAACTGTCTTCATCTCAACCCATAAGTTTTCCTTTTTTTTTTTCCCCCGATTTTCTCCTCCATCCCTCTGGGAAGGGGGAGGAGTGAGCGAGCAGCTGCATGGTGCTTAGTTACTAGCTGGGGTTAAACCACGACACTAATGCAACATACAGACATCCTATATGCATTTGTTTATCACTGATGATGAAACACCACGAAAAACTCCTTAAAAAGTGACATGCATATCGAAGTCCAGCCATGCATAAAGATGCTTTTCCAAATCTGGGCCATAGTTTGTGAAACCTGCTGAGCAGAAAGGTGTTCTATAAGATATTATTATTAGGAATTTTATAAAACTTTGAAGGTTATTATTGCTCCAGATTAGGTTGAAATGTTTAATTATGAACAGAGAGAAGGTTTTTGGCCTTTTCAAAGGATAGAAGCCTTTATTGATTTTATTAGTCAAAGAAGGTGATAATTTTTATATTAATAACCAGAGAGCAATTTCTCTGTTAAACAGTGATTATAAAATACTAACTGAAATACCATTGCAAAAGTCCAAGGAAGGTCACTCTTTTTTCTTATTTCTTGTAATCAATCTTACTTTATCAAAGGCTGCAGAAATATAGCAATAATCTAAGTTGAATTGTGGACACTTCTGAACTTGCAGACAGATGTGGCAATGCCTTCCCTGTTAATTGAGGCTGGATCAAATGAAAGCCTTTGATTGAATGAACTATAATTGCTTGCTCGATAGCTGCAAACATGGTTGGCTACCTGATGTGTTTGTTAAATGGCTGTGTGCCTTATGCAAACATGTCTGTGGAAGGCCCTGGATAAACAGACAGATGAAGACTGGACAGGAATGACTTTAAATCAACTGAGTGACCAGGTGCAATTCACCTTTGCGGCTTTGGGGTTTTTTTTCTGGGATTACACATGGGGAAGACGGGACAGGTTTCAGCACACCCTGCCAGGGTGCTGGGGGCATCCTGCCCGTATGGCCAGCACTATCCCCTCGCACTGGGAGCTCGTGGTGCCGCTGAGACCTCCCCGCACAGCTGGAAAGTCAGAAACAGTTGGGATGCAATGCCAAGAATCACAGTTACACTGTGCTATGGGCTACCGGACCACTATGGCCAAGCCATAGTTGGCTTGGTTGGATCTTTGGTTTTTATTTCAGTTGTTATCTTTGGATGGGAGTTGCCTTACTGCAACAGGGCAGTCCAGCAATCCCTTCAGCAGCCAGCATCCCAGTTTTGCAGCACTGCTCAAGAAGCCATGTAGCAAACCGTCAAGGGATGTCCTGCCCACAGGGGCACGTTTCTTTCCTAACTCTCATCAATTAGCAGCTGCTTTATACCCCAAAGCATGAATTTCTCCATCCCTCATACATTTTTTATTTTCTCTAATAGAATTTCTCATTATTCATATGAATGTCTAATCCCTTTGTGAATCCTCTGAAGCTCTTGGCTTCAATAATGTCTGTGGCATTGAGTGCCACATGTTAATTATGTGCTATGTAAGAAAAGTATTTCTTACTATCAGCTTTAAATCATTTGCTTTAAAAAAGATTTTAATGGTTAAATAAACCATAATAGAATATAGCATTGCATAGATAGGGCATGTATTGCCTTAAAAATTAATTGTGTTTTTTTGAACACTGGGAAACTGAGGCATGAAAGGACGCAGCTTACAATCAGTCATTCACTGCTAGATATAGAGATAGAACCTAGGAGTTCTACTTCTTATATTCTTTCTATAAATAAATAAAAAAATGTTTTCCCGTATAATGAAAATTGATTTAGACATCTCAGGTTTTCATGTTCATTTTGAGGAACAATCTCATTACCTTGCACTCATAAGGAAAAAACCCAGCATTCCTATCTGATACAGAGACTGCGTTAGAAGAAATGTCAGGGATCACATTCTGCCAAATCAAGTTTACTGTGACCCACTGGGAACCAAAGATAAACTACTGAAAAACAAAAGACTAACATGTTGAAGCTACTGGGAATTCTCTGTACTGGACAGGATTAAAGTCATTCTGACTCTTCTATTGCCAATAATCTCTGAGAGGAAATTTGATTTTCCCTCACTATAAATAACTTTGTATATTTTACTTGCTAATATTATTGGGGTGGTGGGATGAACAAATTCATGCAAAATATACCCTACTTACCAATATGTAGAGAAAGGTTCTGTGATAAAATAACCACCCACACCTCAAATATACATACACCTCATCCACATACAAAAAATAGCTGAGGACAGGGAACTACTTTCCCACTGCTTCTGGCTTATGTGTTGCATATAATGGTTTCTGGAGACATTTTTATCATGCAGGGATAAAGGAGATGGAAAATAATCATCCTTACTTATCTAAGTATGGTATTTAGATGACCCTCATTACCACTGTATTTGAGTGCCTCCACACATTTAGTGTATTTATACTCTGAAAATCTCATGAAGCAAGAAAGTGTTGACAGGCCCATGTTACAGGAAAAACAGAGACATAGAGAAGAGGTGACTTATTCAAGATTACAGAGATCCGTAGCAGCGCTGAAACTTGAACCCACGTTATCCAAGTTTTAACTTACTGCTCTATCTACTGCTGTAGCCTGCCTTATTGACCCAGCCTTACAACCCTTTTCATCCCTCTGTAAAGCAGGGATTTATTAGTAAAGGGAAACTTCTCAGAAAATGGCACACTCTACCCAAGAAACCTTTCCTGCTGGAAGTGATATAGGTAGTATTGTGAAAATGGTCAGGTGCATTTTTTTCAGCCAAAATGGACTGATTTTAATCCTAGCAAGCATTACTTGGGATAGGAGTGCCATCACCTCCCAGGCTCAGGTGGTCAAATGCTCCGGTGAGACCCAGCCACAGTCACAAGAGATGGAGAAGAGAGTTGACAGAGCTTTCTGAAGACTCAGGTGACTACTGAACTATCTTCTCTTACTGAAGAGGAAAGACTCTGAGGAGAGCTAGAGAACAGGGCCTGAAATGGTTTTGTTTCTCCTCATTTTACAATATGCACATCCCATGCAGATACAGGTATAACATTACTCCAGTCAGAAGATGTTCTGCAGTGCCTTCTCAATTCTTACTCATACAACATCTTTCCCTTGTTTACAATTTAATTTAAATTAATGTTTTAATTTTGCAAACAAACAGTGACATTGTTTATGAATGCATTACCATTGAATAATCTCTCTTGAATATCAATTAACTTAAGCAATTTTAAACTATAAAGCCCTTTTAGTCAGAAGTATGTGCTCGCAGAAACAGATTTGTTTAAAACAACCAAATTTCATCAGGTTTTCAGCTGTCAACAGAAATCAGCATTTGCAAGGAGCGCTAGCTGTATTCTGGAAAGGAGGACTCCGATGGGCTATATATGGTCTACGGAGCAGCAGTTCAGCAGGAGCCAGTATCATGTCTTACACCCACTCCAAATGTGACCTAGACGACAGTTAGATGCCATAGCGGTCTATGATGAGGTAGGACTGGCTGCGGGGCAGTTATAAGGTGCTCTGCATTATGTCAGAGGCTGAGATGCTGCAGAAATTGGAATTAGTCAGCAGTTCAGGAAAACAGTGAGAAACAGGGTCTGCCTCCTGCTTAACATAGTGTCTGGTGGAAACTAGAGGAGACTGAGCATATCATCTTCCATTTCCTTGTCCCTGTGCAAGAAGAAACGATGGCTCAGGGGAAAGAGCTCAAAAATCACAAGTCCTAGGCTGGGGAGGCAACTAAACCAGAAATGCAACTATGAACTTTAATTTACCCTAAGAAAAGTGAGCCATTGAAGTTCAACAGGTAAAGTTCACAGCTGAGGTATGTTGTTAGGCCTGACCCAGTCACAGGGAAGAAGTATGACCTCTGATGATGAAGCTCTCTGACAAGTAGCTTGGGGTTT